>CAIGQV010007757.1:12239089-12249444 GCA_903798115.1 Danio jaintianensis | reverse complement strand
ATATATATATATATATATACATACATTGAGGTTACCATATATTGTTCTTTGTTCAATAGTGTTAACAAAAAGTGTTAAACAATTCTGACTAAACATAATGATTTACATTAATCCAAATGTGTATCCATATCATTTTTCAGATCGAAAATTTAATAGAGCTGGTTCAAACTGAGCAGAACATCTACAATATAGTGTTCCATGAGATAATCCGGCAAGTCAGCGTTGAATGTGCCGAGAGAGGTCAACTCCTTGCCAAGCTCAGGTCTCTATCCCTGTTTACTCTTTTTCCATGGCTTTTCATTAGAGAGTGATTTTACTTCCTCTTTCTCTTGGCTAGGCAGAAGTATGTGGCTCTACTTGACCGTATCCCACGGCAGGTGAAGGGTCTTCACACGCAAACCTTAGCACAGAGGGCTCTGGACCGCCGGCTCACTGAAGAGATCCTTCACTTCAAAAACTCCATTGCAGAGCTTAATATGTATGCTTGATATACTATCTAACTGCCAATGAAATGTGATTTTTGTGCATTTCAAACTTGTCTGTTTAACCTGTAAAAGGGAACTGAGTGCTATGAAAGTACATGATGAGAGTGTGTCCAAAGAGGCAGAGGAAGCCAAGGAGGAGCTCTCTAAAGCTTTGGAGGAGTCACAACGCAATGCAAAGTACGTGAATTGGTGATTAAAACCTCTTTATCTTTGTATATAAAGTGCTTAACTAGCTATGTTTCCATCCAAAGATGTGAATTTGACATATGCACAAAATTGGATTATAGCATAACACATTTGCGAATAAAGCACTGTTTCCATCCAGTGAGTCAAAGAGAACAAAATTGTCACTTCCTGATAAACTGGAATTAAATATTTAAAAAAAATGGAATTTGCTGCATTTTTTTCTTCTTGGATAAAAAGTTTATTTTTCCATTAAGCTATTTTTTTATGCAATATTCCAAAATGCTCATAAAATGAGGTGGATGGAAACATAGCAACTGTAACCTGAAAATAAAGTGACTTCTCATCAGTATTGCAGCAGAGTACCATGACCTTTATGAGCTACAGCGAAAGAGACTTGAAGGACAGATGTCCCATTTAGATGACGAAAGGGACCTTTGGAGAAAAGCCACCTACAGTCTTGCAGTCAAGGTGACCTTTTGTCAAATTTGTTGTAGGAGCTCGTCAAGTAACACAACATTACCCCACAACAAAAAATTATGTTTGAGTTTAAATCTTACAAATTTCTTTCAGATAATCAAGATAAATAAGCTTCATCTGGTCAGGCGACTTCACATTAGTGAGCAGACCTGGGCCAAGGCTGCAGATCGGTTCATTGTCTTCTTAACAGCAAAGGTAAAAACACGAAAGCAGGGCTTCTCAACACCCAATTTAGTTTAGCTTCAATCCCTATCAAATTCCACTACTTTTTAGCTTTATAGTAAGTCCCGAACACCTTGATTAGCTTGTTTAGGTGTATGATTAGTGATAAACTCTGCTGGAAAATTGAAGTTAAAATCCCCAGCATTATGACAAGTTCACACTGCATGATTTTCAAAATCGTCTGATTGCCATTGTTTTCACACTGCATGACTATCTGGAGTAGCATTCAATTGCTGCTGTGCACAATGGATTGGCGACAGGACGTTACACACTGCACAACTTTAGGAAGAATATCAGACAACCCTGCCTGGCATACAACCTACATTTTATAATCAAATGCACGTGAGAAGTGATAAGGAGATATCGCAACATTACATGTGAGATCTGAGTTCTGACTTAAGACTGGAAATGGTTCCTCATTGTGGTACATCTCAGACAAAACGACATGGGTGCTCCTGCTAAACTTTTCCCAAACTTTCCTCCATTTCTTGGGTCCAAAAAGGAGTCTTTTTTAAAACTGAAACCATGTTTTCTGATATAGTGTTCTATAACTCCACGCTGCCCTCTTGCACTCTCATTAGCTGTAGGTCATCGCCAATGTTTTTTTTACTCTTTTCACACAGCAGGATTTTAAGTCACTGACAGGTCCAGATATTTAGTATGCTAAATACAAAATCTTTAATTCATAGGACTCTGAGTATGTTTACCATGTCATGGAGTTGACCAACCGATGGAAAGATACACTGGCCAATTTCATGCAGAACCTCATAAAGGTGGAGAACAAACAATGTGAGGTCATCAAGTCTTTCCACACCAACATTCTGAAGTGGCAGAAATTCTATGAAGAGAAATCAAGGTCAGTAAAAGAAATACTGTTTTTCTTTGTATTTTAAAGCTTTTTTATTGATTTTAATCTCTTGTGGCACTAAAGGCACCCTACTATGAAAGTTGACAAGTCATCAGATGAAGAGCTGTCACAAGACCTGAGAGAATGGTCAAAAGTTAGCAATACTTTTAAATTTTGTTTACTGAATTATCTTTTGTTAAATTGTTTACTTTCTACATTAAATGTATAAATGATATATTTGTCTAACTTTAGGTGTTGACAGAGCAGTGTGAGCGTTATGGTGGGGAAGACCTAGTATCTGGTCAGGAAAGACTTGAATTGCTAAAAAACCTAAAGGAGTCCTGGATTGAGGTTTGTCTGGAACTCTTTAAGAGACACACTGGTCCAGATGGAGGGCCTCCTAAAGGCCAGGAAGCCATGAGGGGGCTAACAATGACCATCACTGAGCTTCTGAGTCAACTAGGAATACGTATCAATGGAGAAAGTGGTGAGAACTTAGATTTTTGTTTCCTCACATAGCCTTGTTTGGTTTCAAGATGAAAACTTTTTGTTTTTGCAGGAATCCATGCAATGCTAATGTTTCTTATTGACACTATGGAGTCCTGGTCAAGAAGATTAAACCCCTTGAGTGGACTTCCAAAGGAGCAGGCTTTGGGTGATTGGCTTAAGTTGAAGGAAGCTCTTGGCAGCTTGGTGAATCTCTCTGAGGAGGCTCTTCTGCTAGTGGACAGCACACAGTCAGAACAGGACAGGGAGAAAAAAATACCCCACATAAAGTAAGAAAGGTGCAAGGGACAAACATTATAGCAAAACAGCTTACTACCTAAATTGGCATCCTAATCAAAATGGACCCTCATGAGCGACCCTAACTCTAACCCAAATTTGCAACAAAATATGTTAAAAAACAAAACTTTATTGATGTGTCTGACTGCTAATTTCCTTGTTTGTACCTGTGGCAGAATTGAAATGGACGATGTTTTAAAGACAATGAAGGAATTCCTGTTTTCTCAAGAAAACTTTTTCGACTGTGAAAATATGAGACTTCGAGATGAGGTACACACCAGACCATAATGCGTCAATTTCAGTCAATTCTTGTTCCTGATAGTCACCTTCCTGCAGAGTTTAGATGGACCAGAACTGGGCAAGATTGTCATAAATCATGGTTTAGGGTGGGATTGTTGCACAAGCCTAAGGAGATTGTAGAAACTAACTGGTACTAATGAGCTTTACAATTTTACAATACACAAACTCCATTCATACTACTCACATTCATACTATATATAACTTACTTTTCTAACGGTCGTGTAGCAAATTCAAGTACCTACTTGAGAAGTATGTGATTTTTGAACCCAGTTCCTGATTACTTGGTTCAAGGGTGTTTACCCACAAATGAAGAAAGCTCTGTAGAAAGATCAACTTCCCGGAGCAGGACTGTTCCATGTCCTAATCTTGCCTTATGCTTGCAGGTAACTTCACTTCACAATAAGATGATCCACTGGATGGTGGACCTTCTGCTGCTAATGGTTCCCATCCATTCAGATGACCAGGAACCATTTCTTCCAGCACCCGAATTGAACATTATAGTCAATGTGTCTGTTGAGAAGCTGGAGGAAGATGCCAGGAACATCTCAACCAAGCTGGACTACTTTTCCAAGTACATCACAAGGTAGCCTTACTAAATTAAACATCTAAAGAGGATCCGTAAGTAAGCAGAAACTCATTACACAAATTGTCCTGTAGCTGTTGTCAAGCTGTTATGGAAGAGGTAATCAGGAAGAGCTCAAACCAGGATGAAACCGAAAATGAGTTGTACCAACTAGCCAAACTTCAGGTGCTTAGCTATCTCTCTAGTCCTCTCAACCAAGGTTTCTTTCAGAGATTGAAATCCTGCATGAAATGCCTTGGTGTATTTAAACTGTGTTTGTGTATAGAAAGAGTGTGGGGAATGGATGGAGGCCTGCCGGTTACTACTAATGGACGTAAAAGGAAGCTCTGTGGAGTTGAAGCTAACTGGAAAAGTTGTGCCACACTCTGTGAGTGACATCATCAAGGACACTGGAAGAGTACAACTGTGGGATGTGAATGTGAGTAATTAATTTGTATATATTCTTATCCCAAGGAACAATCAGAGGAACCTACTGAAAAAGAGGAACCACTGGACTTGGAAGATGCAAATGAGCCTTATGATGAATATGTAACATTTTTTTATTCTTATAAGCTATTCGCTACCTTGGTTCCATGGAATAACATCAAATAACAGCAACTTATCACCTCTGCAGGAGGAAGAAAAGGCCGGCAAACATGACAAAGATGGCTCAGTCATCAAACTGATAGGTCATGATGGCAATATCACAGAGAAGATTTTAAGAGAGTACACTGTCCAACTTAAAGGGGTGAGTGTACCGTGTCCATATCCTTCAGCTTCCCAGTATGAGACAATAATCATCAAAACCTCTCCGTATACACAATCTCTCATCTCTGTATTCACCAGACACTTTCTTATCAACACTACATGTTTCTGAAAAATGTTGTGCAATTTTGAGTGTGCTCCACACAGCTGAGTGGGCTTGACAAACCACCTGTAGGACACACTCTCTCCTCTCCTTATGCACCAGACACTTTCTTATCAACACTCCCAATGTTTCTGGAAAGAAAACTCGCAGTTCTTTGTGTGCTTCATGCAGGGCTTCATGCAAATCACCTGTAGGACACATTGTCTCTTCTCTGTATAATTGAAGAGAAACAAATAAATAAATAACTTTTCATAGAATTTATATACTGCAAATCTTTGATGAGTTGAAGTGCTTTTTATCCTCACTTGTAAGTCACTGGATAAAAGTGTCTGCTAAACGAGTAAATGTAAAACCTAATCTTTTCTAGACTGAGGAACTTGTGATGACTCCTCACACTGAAAAAGCCCAAGATGCCTTCAGTTCGTTAGAAACTGTAAGAACTCTTCAGCAAGAGCTTCTGTAAGTATTAGAATGGAAATCTCTCTTTAATCAGATCTATAGGAGTTTCTTATAAGCTGTATTTTGCAGAGAGGTAGAGATGCGAGCTATCAATTCAGAGGTGCGAGCGTTAAAGGCAGAGGAAGACCTGCAGGCTGCTCTGGTTAAGATACAAGATCTGGAGAAACAGCTACAAGCTCGGCCCAGTGTGGAGACCAAGTGTAAATGTGTCAAAGAATAACAATACACTTCACATACTCAACAAGATTAGCTATTTCTGATTCTGACCATTTTTTTTCCCTTTTACAGCAAGCAAGAAGAATGTAGCATCTGCCCCCAAGACCCCCAGCAATCCTGTCGGAACTTCTGAAGCTAAAACAAAAAGCCAGAAACCTGTATCCAGCCCGAAACCGTCCAGAGGCACCAAGAAACGCTAAATGTGAAAAAACTATACTGGGGAACAATAATAAAATACTTAATAGATATATGTATTTGAATTTTTATTGCACATATAAATTTGTTAGCGTGATTGTTTTAAAGAGCAGATTTTATGATTTTTAAAGTATCCTAATATTGTGTTAGATCCCCTACAACAAGTTTAAATGCATCTAAGGTAAAAAAAAAAAACTTTGTCAGAATATGCATTGAATATTAGACTCATTTTGCACTTATTTTGATATGGTTCGTTTGAATCAATTCGAAGCTTAAGGTCTGTAAACCCCTCCCTTCTAGAAGTCAACTCTGCTCTGATTGGTCAGCTGGCCAAGTCTGTTTTGATTGGTCTTTCTGTTTGAGTTCTGTGTCAGAAGCGAAACTCCCATTTCGGAGTGTTCGCATTTTGCATGATTATGATTGTTTGTTGACGTAGATTGTAGCAGACAAAAGATGTTCAAAAATGTAATGACTTATATATAGCGATTTAGAGGCGAATCTCTTGAGATACAATATCTTTATTTATCATGCACTTTTGTGGTTACCATTTTTGTAGATTGTGTTTTTTAAAGGTTACAAACATAAAGATTTTTTTGACAACTCAAATGACCTGCTCTTTACGATTAACCTTGACTAATTGATTGCTAGATGATGTAAAGGAAATCTATCGACCAATACTGATAATTTTAAACAATGTAGAATGTCAGCCAATAATCAATATAGTATTATATTTAGTGCATCATATAAATGAACAGTAACATTGTCTTTACATCATGGGCGAGTCTTTGGTTCCATCATCTGAGCCGTCACCTGTGGTCATGCTTTGATTAGGAGGTCTGGTCAAACTGGCGAGGTCGATGGATTGGGTCAGGACATCAGGCGGTATGTTGAGGACCACGGCAGGCTGCTCAGAGCGCAGACTGTGCAGGAGCTGCAGGAGTCGAAGATGCATGACCAGAGGAGAACCAGAGACAGACTCTACAGACGCCTTCAGAGCCTCACATGCCACCTTTTCTCCCTCTGCAGCGATCACCTGTGACACGACCAAATGAGTGCTTAAACAGCTAGGTTGATCATCAGGGGCCAGTTGTTCAAAAAGGTTCATCTGGATCAGAAGGATCTGTGGTTAACTTACCATCTTCTAAACCCTGAACTCTTGAGTTGATTAATCCTAAACCTGCTTATTTTAGGTATGTTGGTTCCTGGGAGTAAGTTTAGTCAACTCAGAGCATGTTAACCGCCAGCACGACATTGTTAATGGAACGCTGAAACCATGAGTATCCATGGAAACAGATGCAGCGTGCCACACCTCTTCTCTTTCTTCTGGTTAATGGTGAGTTACATTATTAAAGTCTGTGTGAATCTTTTATTTCAGTATGTTGATGTACTTCCAACTGAAACAGAATATTGAGATGGGGCAGGGCTTTCATCATGCCCTTGTAGCAAACTAACGGGAGGAGGGGGCCATCAAACTGAAGTCAACAGAGAAGAACCACCCCTCCAAACGCAGAAGCAAATGTTCAGACTTTGATTGAAGATTACCAAAACAAACTTTTTTTTCAGTGGATTAACTTGAACAGATTAATTGTTCACCTAAAGAATTATAATGTGTGCTAGCAAAATAAACAGTAAATTTAACAATTTCACCCTGATATTAAAGCTTATCACCCCCTATTGGTAATTGTGCATTATTTTATAATAATGATTTAAAATCTTAGATTTTTTTTATTATCGTGAACAACAATTATAATGTTTGTTAGTTAGATGCTAATTATACATTAAATGTTTAATGATCAATTGAAATGCAAAACAGTCTGTGCTTGCATGATAATGTATAGGTTAGGTTTATATATATTTAATTTTTCGTTTGTTGATTTTGTTTTAAGGTGAAATATATTTCTATAATAAAATTACATAAGTGATATATTTTATTGAAATATAATAACTGTTACTGAAATCCTTCCTTCTGTTTAGATTAGAATAATCCAGTATTTTTTTGGACCAAACTGAGGACTAAGATTTCCAAATTCAGAACTTTTCTTTTTTCTTTTAAACAACCCATTTTCAAGATTTGATCCAATCTGATAGACAAAACCTGATCAAAATGCTTTAGAATAACTGGAACCAAAAGGTTGTACATTTGAATCCCATTTTGTACCAACGGCCTTACTTTAACCTGTGCCTGACGTCTTGCTTCGGCTTCCACAGCAAAGTTATGTTGCAGCTCTGGAGGAAGATTGATTTCTTCTCTGCAACAGTGAACACACTGTATAAGTAACTGATAGGAAATTTCCTTAAAGGGACAGTTTACCCCAAAAACTCAACCATCTGTCATTTACACACTCTGATTCCAAAAATGTTAGAGTTTCTTTCTTCTGTTGAACACAAAAGAAGATATTTTGAAGTAAGCTGCAAACCTGTAACCATCTTATAACACATTTATTATTTTCAGCTTTCTTCAAAGTATCTTCTTTTTTATTCAACAGAAAAAAGAAACCCATGTAACCACTTGAGTGAGAGTAAATAGTGAGTCAATTTTCATTTTTTGTTGAACTATCCCTTTAAGACTAATCTGTTATTTAGATACTTACATTTCTGCTCTTTCCACTTTGATACCCCACCTGCAGGTTCCTGAATCTAACGCGACCTGTATAACAAAGGAAATCTTCATTAAAAAAACTTCTTTAAGTCCAAATGAGGTTTCTTATCAGTTTCTTACCTGAATCTCCTGGGCGATGTGTTTCCTGTCCAGCAAAATGTCAGTGAAGGCATGATGGGCCAGTATCTCTCTAACAGATACTTGTGTCAGAGCCTGCACCATGTCTGGGATGCTGGCGAAGGAGGAATAACACACAGAGACGTTCTCAATGCGATAGTAACACACCGCAGTCACTTCTGTACACACCAGATCTTTGGTCACCACCTGAAGATGGAATATGAAATAAATCATACCTCAAATCATATAGCAGACTTGCAGTTTTTCTCCATGGATGATAAAATACACAGACGAATAACTACATTAAAAGATCCAAGTTATTTCTACATTTCTATTTATGCAATTCACAGATGCTTTTATCCAACTTATAGGACTTATGTGCAGGGTTGCCAGGTTTTCTTAACAAAACTAGCCCAATAATACCCAAACTCTAAATATGGTACTCACATTCTTTAAAGGTCCCGTGAAGTGCTTTGTTTAAAAACCTAATCAAATGCTGAAAGAAAATCTGATGGAAGTGAAACTAAAGATATTTTAAAAATCTAAAATAAATTAACAAGATATTCTTAAAGTTATTATTTAGTTTAAAATGTTGTTATCATTTAGCTTTTTTATCATTGGTAGAACATAAATTTCATAGAGTAAAACATTTCAACGCAACAATATAAATATAAATGATGCAAGATGTCAAAGCCCCCCCCCCCCCCCCCCCCTTACATTGGTTCAGCTGAAGCTGTCAAAATAAATTATTTTTTTATCCCCCGTATAAAAAGTTAACCCCATCACACCCTGGAGCTGCCACTGAAAACAAGTGGTCAAAATGGCAAGCCAAGTGGTTAAAAGTAGACAAATTCCGTAGGAAATACACAGACTTGGCAACTTTGCTAAAGTGTCTGCTTTTTTTAAATGGTCTATATTGGACTAAATGGACTATACTCCCTCGTGTTTACATAGATGGGTCAGTGGGATGGTATTTGTCATAGTCAGCTTTTTACAGTGCACTTCATTTAAAGATTTAAGAATATACAGTTGAGGCATTTACTTCTTAGGCAAAAACAAAAGTTACCATATGAGGAGGAATCTTCAGTATTTTCAAACGAATGTCCACTATATGGCACACATCCAAAAATGGTAGATAAAACATCAACCCTGAAGCAAAATTAAACACGTTATACACTCCAAAAATACTTTTTCTGCTTGTATAAACTATTTATTTAAAATGAGTTGAAACAACACAATTCCTTAGTTTTTTATGGGAACAACTGAATTGTTTTATGTTCCATCCACTTTTCTTTGTAAAAACTATTAATTTAACATAATCGTTTGGTTTTGGGACAACATGAAGGAATTGTGTGGAACACAACATTGTTTACAGCATAAAAGTCCAGGAAACTGAACCCAAAACTAGCATAAACCACAATTATATGTAATGTTAATGTGTTATTATGCGATTTAAAACAAGTACCAGGGCCCCTGGGTCTCTTCTGCAAAAGATGTCCCAACCGAAATTCGACGGCTCTCTCGTGTTCTCTCACAATCTACAAAATAATATTTGGTAGCTTGAAAGAGACTTCCGAAAACAAATCTAGAATCATGGCCTGATATTTAATCCCTGAAGCAAAATCATACCTTCACACAGAACCATACTGAAATCGGGAAGAAGAGGATCACCACAGACAGGACCAAGACGATGAGAAGCAGCTCACAAACTCCAAGGTATTTCTTCTTTAAGCCTTTAGAGAAATATTTCAGAAATAATTGACGACAAGCCATTGAATTATTGGAAAATATAAAGCACACCCCTAGGTGGCGATCTCTTGGTGTGTGTTATTTTATAATAACTGAATCCGATTTGTTGAATTATTAGAAAATAACGCACACCCAAGACATCGCCACCTAGGGGTGTGCTTTATTTTTACAATAATAGCAAAGATAATGCATACCCGACTTAGCGATGTCTTGGGTGTGCGTTATTTTTACAATAATAGCAAAGATAATGCATACCCGACTTAGCGATGTCTTGGGTGTGCGTTATTTTT
>CAIGQV010007757.1:12203166-12239079 GCA_903798115.1 Danio jaintianensis | reverse complement strand
GATAATGCATACCCGACTTAGCGATGTCTTGGGTGTGCGTTATTTTTTAATAATTGACTCCGGTCTGTTGAATTATTAGAAAATTACACACACCCAAAGTGCGTTTATCTGAAAATAATTGCACACCATCTTAGAGTGTTTATCAGCCAGTCAGAATCAGGTATTCAACAGCCACATAGTATAAAGTAAATGTTTTTTAGATGTTTCCTTGTCTAGACTTACCTTCTCCAGGTCCTTCAGTCTCCAATAATGCTAATAACTCCTCTCGTTCTTCTTTTATCTGTTCCCTCACATTGTCTACATTAACAACCGTGCTGCTGGAGACGATCTGAGCATCTTTAGCTTCTTCTTCTTCTGTCGTTTCTGGTTTCTCTTTTCTTTTGTGAGGCTCTTGGAGCTTCACAGATTTGGGTGCTTTAGTTTTTCTTTCTTTTGCAGAAGGCGACGACTCTCTCTTTGCCCGTGCAGATCTTGAAGAATGTCGAGATGTTTCTGCTCTTTTCTCCATCTCAGCAGGAAGCATCGTGGTCAGTGATCTGATGTGAAGTGTCCTTTGGTGTTTGGTTTTCTGCAGTGGTCTGAAGGGGAGTATATCAGCAGGCCTGTGCAGGTTCATCTGATAATGTGGGAGTGTTTATACTCTTCTAATGAAATTTTCACTGCAGAAACACCCTACACTGTTTTTAAGACTCGCTAAAAGTGTACATTTATTTGTATTAATTTACTGTGTAAAATGATCTATCTATGTATGGATACAAATATTATTTATTATAAAAATATATATAATTTATAAATATTGTAAAAAAAAATAATTATTATTTTAATAGACAAATTAATTTAACAGAATAAAGCAACGTTAGTAATGTATGATTTTACTTACACAGGTCACCCTAATGGTGTAACATATTTTTGTTAGCTTAGTTGTCATTTACAAAACATAAATAAACAACAACAACAAAAAACGTATGCAAATATTGTGTTTTGAAGCGTCAGTAAGCAATGTGCAGTCTCAGCAGATGCAGCTTGATTGAATGCTGACGGAGCATGTGCGTCAGAATTCTGCAGCGTCTTCCCACAAACACGCTAATGAAGTACAGTAACACCTACATTTCTGCATTATATATATTTAAAAATTTTATCTCGGAAGATATTTTTGACGTTCGCGACACTGACGTCATCGCGCTCGTGCACCTGTGGTGCAAAATTCGCTTTTTTAAAAACGTGGCCTGTCGTGTGATCAGTACGGGAACCGGTAAAAGCATTTATCTTGTACAAAAGGTAAGCAGCTGTCTACAAAACACATTATAATACAAATTAATGATTTAAATATGCGTTTAAAGCCATGCTATAGACTTCATTGGGTGCATTTTGCGTTAAGCAATTTGTCAATTAATTAAAATCAACAATGACTCTTATTAAAGCTGATTTTAATGTTGACATCACGACAGACACACATTTATACCAATACGGTCGCGTTTATTGTCCGGCGTCATGTTTTAAAGCTCACTTCTGCTTTTAACTGTCAGAATGACCCAGGATCAGCTGCTCGCAGGTTTGAAGAAGGATGTCCGGTCACTTCTGGTTTCTTCCAAGCATGGTTTGACCCCTGAGCATCTCAGAAGAGACTACCAGACCATGCTGGGCTTCCCTATGCCCCTCAGGCTGCTGGGCTTCAGGAATGTTTTGGATATGGTCAAGGAAATGCCAGATGTTGTGCGCTTGGAATACCAACTTGATGGAAACATAATTTTGAAAGGTAATGTTGTCGTTTATGCATTTTGTTTGCTGGTAAGTCATTGTTTATGGCATAAATAATATAATTATACTGTAAATTAATAATGTTTAATGTTGAAAGTTGTGGTTTGTTACGTGCAACAAATTTGCTTATTCTTGAAAACATGTTACAATCATATGACAACGTATTTTCCAGATTGTTTAACATTATTGCCAGCCAAAAGCAGTTGGGGAGGGGCTTTCTCATTCTTGGTATAATTTGATTCGACAAGTGTTTGAATATGCCCAAGATATGAGTTCAAGATGAGTCATCAATATTTTTTCAGTGTTTTTCTTTGGCAATTCAATACGAAACTAAGTCTGCATGATATTGGGGGAAAATTGCTCGTCTGTGATTTATATTGAAATATGAAATCTATTTCACCAGATGGCTTGAATAACTTGACAAATTCATTATTTTAGAATGGTTGCAGTAATTTTGTAGTATAGTGCATCTGGATAAAATATAACAAACTAGATAAATGCAAAAGAGAAAAAAATGTGCTTTTGTATTTGTTCAGCAAGTCTTAATAGTATCAGACACAGATACTGAACAATCAAATGTAAGTCTTCAATATAAATGAAATGCAATTAATTTAAAAATAAAAATCATTTTGTGGTCCAAAAAGCACAGATGGGCATGAGATGTTAAATTTGCGTGGATCTAATCCTTTAAAATGATTAAAAAAGTAAAGCATGGATGTCAGTTTTCACGTGAGTTTCACAATATGTCAGAAACACTCCAAACTGTACTGTACACAACTGTACATTCCAAACCAACATCTCTTGCTACTTTTTGTCTTTTGCAGCCATTGGAGACGATACTACCAAAGGCATCGAAGAGCTGGTGTCAAAACAACGTGACCACAAACCCAAAACCAGTAATCGCAAAGTAAAACCGGGGAATTTCCACATCTCTTATCCGCGACTTCAGCCTGTGATTCTCCCTCGCCGTGGCCAAGCTAAGCCCGCTCTTCCTGCACACCTGCGCAGCCAACTAAAACAGTTATTATCTCATGGGCCAGTCAGGTTATCAGAGCTGGAGTCCAGGTATGTGGCGCAGTTTGGAAAGCCGCTCAAGGTCACGCAGTACGGCTTCTTCTCCATTTCCGAAATGCTGTCGGCTGCTATGGATTTCATAATCATGCAGCAAAGTCGCACTGGCTCGCAACTGCTTTTGAGAAGTGTTGTGACGCCACAAAATCAGACTGGAAATCTGATGAGGAGTTTTTCTAAGCAGCGTATGTATATGATACGTATGTATTATTTATTTATTTTTTATTTATTATTATTTTTTTACACCAGTATCATTACTGAGCATCTTGATTTTATTTACAGCGACGTCTCCAAAACAAAGGCTGGCAGGATTCAGTCCTAAAGCAAGCTCACCGCCAGAGAGGAGACCTGAAGTATCGCTTGACCCTCCTTCTGTTCCTAAACCAGAGCCTGTGAAGGAAGAGCAGTCGTTTGAAGAAACCGTTTTTAAGGTTTGGATATCACCTAATTATTTGTATGAAATAATCTTGATATTTAATTGAAATAACTATATATTTTTATACAGTTGACGGCAAAACTATTAGCCTTCCCGTGAATTTTTTTTTCTTTTTCAGATATTTCCTATGTCATGTTCTTTTTTAATTATTTTTTGAACATTGTTTATTGGATTTTTATAAGTTAAATACAACATGCAACAAAGCACAGTAGATCTATCATCACCAAATATACTCCACTATACATGCCCCAAACCTCCAACCCATAGTGCCACAAGTAAACCATGAATAAAATGAAACAAACAAACAAAAAACATAGAAGGTGATATCTAAGCATTCTGTCCTGTTATACCCAAGTAAGTAATAAACTGCCCCAGTATTTGACAAAAAAATCTTGACGCTTTTTCAAACGTAATGCAATTTTTACCAAAGGCATGTAGGATGACACTTCTTTCATCCACATATAAGTAGAAGGTGGTTCCTTCCATCTCAAAGTTATACATTTTATGGCTGCTAGTATGGCTAGCCTAACAAATCTCAGATTAACTCTTTGTTGACGAAGTAGTGTAGTACTGTATGCCCTAAAAGGGTGAGTCTAGGCTTTCCATGTCATGTTTAACAGAGCAAGAACATTTTCACTGTATTTTATATTTCTTCTTCTGGAGAAAGTGTTTATTCTTTCTTATATATATATAAATATATATATAATGCTATAAATCAAGGGCTGGGCAATAAACTAATTAAGGCAATATAATTTTCCCTAAAGAAAATGCTTAAAAGTGGAACATTACACAGACTGTTTATGTGTTTACATGAATCATTAATCTACAGACTTTTATTGTTGTTATTATTTTTAATATTTGTGCACAGAGTTTTGTAAAAAATGATTTTGAGAGCATAGCAGCTGAAAACCTAACATATAGACCTTTTTACAATTAGAACCACTTGTTTGGTAAACAAAGCTACAGCTGGTCTCTCATATAATACATCCACTAAAATGTGACAGAATATATTACTTTACAAATTGTATTGTAAAAATAAATTAAAAACATCTAATCATTTGCATATTTTTCAATAATATTACTAAAATTAATATACAAACTGAAGAAATATAGATTTACACACTATTACATAAGTTCAAGATTCCGTGTGAGCCTAATCATGCCCAACAACAGCAGCTTAACGCGAATTTGAGTTTTTATTTCAGTATATTGACGTTCTTCCAACTGAAACAGGTTATTGAGTAGGGGTGCGTCTTTTTTTACGCGTCATTCTCTCATAGCAAATTAACTGTAAGACAGGTAACTGACGTCAGCAGAGAAGCACCGCCATGCAGAATCTTATGGTCAGACCTTGATTGAAGATTACCAAAACATTTTCTTTCAGTGGATTAACTTGCATGCATTAATTTATTCTCCTAAAGAATAAGCAAAATAAACATTGTAAATTTAGATTTCTCACAGGCTTTAAATATATAATATGGATAACAATATTTACTATAATTTTAGTATAATATGTGAATAATTAAATACAAATTATACATTTTTTAAACTTTGTAAATCATATACATTTACATCCGCGTTGTTTCATATGGAGACATCATTTATTAGAACATTCAAGAACTAAGAAAGTAATTTTTCAAGCAAAAAAGACTGTAAAAGGTAACTCAATACAAGTTTTATAAATATATACCATTATAAATATTGAACCTCTGATTTGTGAAATGTTCATTTTGTTGACGTGTCTGTCATGTTTTGACTATAAAAGAGTAGTTTTACTTTCAATCAGGAGCTAAAATCTACCTTGAAAGAAAAAGAGATTTGACATTTATTACGATAATTATTGATATGGACTGATATAAAAGCTTTATAGTGACAATTTAAGTCCATATTTCCTAGGGCTAACTGTCAGTGTAAATCTTCTTGCAGCTTGAGGAGGAGCTCAGACAGCAGATTCTGGAGAAGGGCACGGCTGGCACCGTCAGCCAAGAGCTGAAAGAAAAGCTGCGGAAGGTCAGATATAACAGCTTTAAAAATCAGCTTTTCTTGTCTCATCTTTTCACCTCGGCTTACGAGATATGGATCTTATTTCAGGTTGTTGCTGAAAATGGCAACGGGATCTCCATTCACAATCTCCCCACAGAATACCAGGTATTCTCTCAATGTCTAAGAACATATCTGACTTAATATTTGAAGAAAGCCGGAAGATTTAAATGATGATTTTTTTTCCGTTTGATTTTGGGTTGAATCAATAAAGCACTTTTAACACCACGTGGTACAGAAGTTTTGTAAAGAAAAGTGATTTCAAAACAATAGAAAAGAAAACAGACAAAGGATATGTATAAAACCATAGTCAGCCAGAGGTTATCACAACTACAATATAAACCTTGACATGATATTTTATTGAATAATAGTATGTCTGATAGATGGCGCTAGTGAAATATTCTAACTTAATGGTCTGTTACATAAAGCGAATGCATGGAGAGGAGTTGCCGGTGAGCCAGTGTGGTTTTCTGAGCGTGACGGAGATGGTCGGGGCTTTGAGCGACACATTGTCCATCCAAAGAGGCACCGATGAGCGCGAAAGCCACTGGATGGTCGTGGAGTTCAAACCGATTGACCCACAGCCCTGTGAACCTGGTACCCTCCTTTGATTAAAAGAAAAATCACTCTTTGTATTTATTGATCACCTTTAATGAGAATTTTGATTTTGATTTGCAAGAATTATCTCCGGGTCACGGCACCACCTCCAGTCCGACAAGCGAATTGCAGAATCCCTCCAGCAGAGCCTTTTACTTCAGCTGTCCTGAGTCTGCCTGGGAGCATGAAGAGACAGAGCCATTGACAGACTCTCAAGAGTCCGATGCTGAGCTCAGAGTTTCCAATAAAACCATCCATCAGGTTAAAAACCAAAAGCTTTAATCCATTGTTATTACCAACTTTATCAGTCTAAAGCGAACTACAAAGCTTTGCTATTTTAAAATGTCAATATATAATTTTAATGTATTTGCTGACTGTAGATATTACTTGTAAAATAAGTAGTGTGTGGTAGTATACATTATTATTTTATATATACACTGCTCAAAAAAATAAAGGGAACAGACAACACAATTTAACTCCAAGTGTTCCCTTTTTTCCCTTTATTAAGCAGTATATATTAGGGATGCATGATATAACTAATTTTAACCGATATGATAGCTGATAATTAAGTTCTTTTCATGGCTAATTCTGATAGTAATTCTGGTTCTGATTTAGTTTTAAAACAGCAGTCACTCGCACTGGGAAAGAATCTCAATTGCATCCGACTGATTTATTGATTTATCAGCAAACGCTCTTTATTGGATATTGTTATCGGATTTTGTTAATTAATCAGAGGGATAAAAATGACTTAATTTATACCCTTATCGCCCGATAATTTATTTGTCTGATAAATATTGTGCATCCCTTTATATACACACTATATTATATTTGTATTATTAACTAACACATACGTTTTGGTGGCCTATGTCAGATTCTAATAATATATTGTGTCTTGTAACTGTATTATTATTTATGTTTTTATTTATATAATATACACAGTATTTTATGTTGTTTTATATATGCATTTGTATACTGTTTATTGTAGATGGTGAATCTTTTCCCAGAGCTGATGGTCAGTAGAGTCTCAGCGGTTCCTCTAGACGCAGTTCGCTGTCAGAAGCTGAAGCCCCCCGTTCACAGGAAGGAGAGAGAACTGCTGCCTGTCTTGGTGGAGCAAACCGAGTCTCCCAGCTATTTCTACATCCGCTTCAGCCAGAACAAAGAAGCTAGAGCTCTGGAGAACATGATGATTGAAATGAGGTATCTCCTTACCAAGGCTGCATTTATTTGATCAAAATGCAACAAAAACAGTAAGATTATTTACATTGAAAATGACTTTTTGTATGTTTTATTATGTAATAATAAATTCAGAAATCATTATAATATGCTGATTTGCTTTTCAAATATGATCAGTTATTATTGTTAATTCGTGATTTATAATTCATACAAATATCAATGTTAAAAACATTTTTCCCTGCTTCATAGTTTTGTGGACAATGGAAACTGCATTTTACTTTTCTTTTATGAAAGGAAAGTTCAAAAAGCAGCATTTGTTTGAAATATTTATTACATTATAAATGGCTTTAGTTTCATTATAAATGTTGTTGACCTTGATGGTAAAATGATATACATCTGAATGGTACTTTTGAATATCACTGTATCACAGTTTACACAAAAATATGAAGCAGTCCAACAGTTTTTAACACTTATAGTAGTATCATATTCGGATCATTTCTGAAGGATCATGAGATGCTGGAAAAATCTAAGGAATAAATTACATTTTAAACAACATTCAATAGGAAAACATGCATTTTAAAATGTTATACTATTTTACAGTATTTACTATATCTTTAAACCAATGAATGCAACTTTAATGCAAGTTTTATAGCTGTTTAAAACATTTTAAAAAGCTTCCTGATACTGATTTGACTGAAAGTTTACGTTGAATTTTCACTGACTAATTTCTTTATGATTTGAGTTCCAAACATGTCTGACTAATGTGTGCAGGAGCTGTTATTCCTACCCGGATGTGGCAGAGAGATACCGGCTGCCAGACACTTATGTGCGGCCCGGTCAGGTGTGCTGTGTGGCGCCCAGAGACATGTGGTTCTACCGAGTGGTGATTCACGAAGTGTTCAGCGAGACTGAAGTGAAGGTGTATTATGTAGACTATGGTGACATCACAAAAGTGGAACGACACAGCCTCAGGTTTCTCAAGTACGTTCGCGATTTGATTTAAAACAAAGAAAGTAATATTAAGGTGAACTGTTATTTTTATTTTAGTCTTTGATTTTGAACTTTTTTAAATAGTATACATTGAAAATGATGCAAACACTGCTTACAATAAATCTTTTCAGAGCTTGCTATGCTGATCTTCCAGCTCAGGCTGTGCCAGCGATGTTAGCTGGAGTTCGGCCAATCACGGTAAGCTTTGATATTGTTAGCACACACAACTACTAACAGTTATTTTTGTTAATTGAATTGATGTCGCAATTCAACAAAAAGTATTGAAAATATTCAATAACAATTTTAATATGGTAATAGGAAGTTGAGAGGTAACATCACAAAATTCATATTTTTTTCTAAGACAATTGTGAGACGCTAGCTTGTAATTGCAGGAGAAAAAAAGCTGAATTGACATTATCTTATAATTGGATGGAAAAACACCTGAAATATTAGTCAGAATTGTCAGAATTGAAAAAAGTCAGAATTGCGAGATCTTAATTGTGAGAGAAAAATGTCCGAATTTTGAGACGTTAACTTGTAAGTTCAAGAGAATTGCGTGATACTAGCTTGTAATTGCAAAAAAGGCTGAATTTTATGAAAGAAAAATGTCAAAATTTATAAAATGTTGTTTCTTAATTGTGAAAGAAAATGTCAGAATTGTGAGATGTCAACTCTTAAGTACAAGGTAAAAGGTAAAAATGTTGAAGCCATGAACTTGTAATTGTGAGAAAAAAAAAACATCAGAATTGAGATAATTTTGAGACATTAACTTAATTGCGAGAGAAAAAATCAGCAATGTAATGTTAACTCGTATTTGTGTTAAGTCAGAATTTTGGAACATTAACTTATAATTGTGACAAAGTATGAATTTTTTGAGATGTTAATATAATTATGTAGTTTCTGTCTGTCTTCACCTTTATCTCAGAGTATTTGGCCTGCGAGTGCGGTCAGCTGTTTCCAGAGGCTGTGTTGTGAGCGCACTCTAGTGGCCGGAGTCCACAGCTATCAGGAGGACTTCCTGCTGCTCTTCCTGTGCGACACCAACACAGAGGAGGACGTTTACGTGCACCTCGCCCTCATACAAGAGGGTCACGCTCTGCCCTGCTCTTACGGACTGGTCTGGGAACAGATCTTCACTTACTGTAAAACCTGATAAAAATCTGAAACCCGGCAGTTACTGGTTTCTTATCGTTTGGCTTTACAGGTGTCAGAGAAGTTCAATCCAGTGACGTCTTATTTCGGATATGATCAGCTGGAGGATGTGAAGGAGAGTCTCTCGCCCTTCTCGTGTTCTCCAGATGCAGAGATCAACTTTCAGGGAAATGACTCTCCAAGCTCTTGTCAAACGGTACTTTCATTCAAGCATCCAGTTTCACATATAGCACTGAAGGGCTGTGAGCTCTCCGTGAATTATAGAGAAGGGCAGGTCTGGAAATAGAGGAATTATGCTGAATCCTGCACGTATTTGGGAGCTCTGGTTTAGGTTATGGTTTTTGCTCAGAAATTGTCAATTGTACAAAATATGTGATAGTGCAGAGAAGATGATATGATCTTTGATAAATATTGAGTTTTAATTATTATTGTTATTTTTAAGTCTATTTTTTAGAGAAAATCTACAGACTGTAAATATTTTTGCAGGCATTTAAACTATTTTGCAATTATATGTATTTATTATTATTATTTTTTTAGTTTTAAGGTTTGTCACTATTACAAATAGAGTCAGTTAAATGTTTTTTATAACCTTATACGTGTTTCCACATGAAACATTGGATTAAACACAAGCAACTTAAAGTCCCTGTGAAATCAAAATAAAGTTTTTTTAGATGTTCGTATCAGAATGTTAGTCTTAAGGATATCTAGGACTAGTGTGCTCCAAAAGAGTGACAAAATTTGTGTTTTGAAGATATAAACATCCAAAGCTTGCAGTTTTTCATTTCTGCCTAAATGGATCAATGTTTTTTTTTTGTTTGTTTGTTTGACATCACCTCATACACACAGTTTCTCTTTAAATATTCTGACTAATCACATGCTCTCTAGTATCTGACATGTCCTGCCCCCTTCAAGACGCTATTGCTGTATGTGCTTGAGTTAAAACTCTTTCACTGGCAGAGCTGTGGTAGAAACAAAATGCTTATTTTAAAGGGGAGGAACTACTTTGTCTTCATGTTTCAGAAAAAAATGTATATGATCTTTTCATGATATGTATATTACCTTCATTTAGCAAGGGTCTGATTAGCATTTATCATTTTGTCATTTAGCAGCACTCAAATTTGACAAAATCTGTCACAATTCAAACAGTGTATTTATTTAAGGCCAAACTAGTTTACCAAAGTGTAAAATAATTTATGAATGCTCATTCTGAACCTTGTTTTGGTCATTTCTAGGCTTCTAACTCTGAAAGTGGAGAAACAAACTTCACCTTCATCGATGTGGATCCAAACCTGGACCTTCCTCCTCTTGAAGTTATAAATGTTCCTGACGTCAACACTGCGGCTAAAGTAAGTCCTATCACACGGCTTTATATATGCGGCCAATAAAATTTTAGATTCATTTCTTTAAACCTCATTTCCTTTCAGAGTGAGGAAGTAAATCCATTTGAAGCACTGATGAGAAAAGACCCATTATTCAACAGTGAATGGGATCAGGGATGGACAGCAGAGGACAAAACTGTTGAGACGAAGTTTGAACCTGACGTCAGTACAGAAGAATCGAAGGTAAGAACCACATTTTATTCACGTTAAGCTTGAAGATACAGCTTTTGAAAGTCAAATATGGTAAACACTGAGGTAAATTCTGCTCCCAGTGCTCATGAATGAACCTCCAGGAGTTTCAGCGTGTAGCTAACAGTCTTCACTCATATGATGCGTCTGGAGATTTAATCTCCTGATGCATTGTTGCTTGTTACAGCCTCGCTCTCCCGCTGAGCCCTTTGGGAGGTGCTTGATCTTAATTGTGCGGTGATTAGATGAGAATGTTAATTAGCCTCTCCGCAGAGGTTCATCTACAATCATTCAACAGAGCTGTTCATCACAAAAGGCAAGTTCCTGCAAGAGAGTAATTTTCAGCTCAGCTTCCTAAATCTATTGTAGTTCTTGCTGTTAATTTTAAAGGGTTCCTTGGGTTCCTTTATGACTTTGCTTTAACTTAAAGGGACAGTTTGCCCAAAACTTGAAATTTCCTTACCATTTACTCACACTCAAGTGGATCTAAACTTTTATGAATTTCATTTTTCTGATGAACACAAAACAAGAATTCTGAAGAATGTTGGAAAAAGGAAGCCACTGACATCCATAGTAGCAACAAAAAATACTAGAAATACTACTACTTCAGTATGTCTTCCTTTGTGTTCAAGAGAAGAAGTAAACTCAAACTAGTTTGTAAACCCCATCCCTGTGAAAGACCTTTCCGAACAACATGCTAATCAGAACAACCTGGCTCAGCTGACCAGTCAGAGTCCATTGTGCAATTTTGAGGAAGGGGCTTCATAGAATCAAAGTCAACAGGTCGTTTTTGGGAGAACGAAATAAACAGTAAACCAGAAAAAAAAAAAAAAAAATCTGATTTTTAAAACGAAGCATCAACACGTTGTATTGCACCCCTTAAACACAGTCAAACCTTCGAAAATAGCTGATTGACCTCCCCGATAATTCTAAAGGGGAAAATGTTGAAATTCATTTTACATTACTTTTATTAATAAATTTCATGCGTTTAGCTGTTCATTCACTTGACATTGGCATTTTTGTTGTGCAAGTCATTTTCACAGATCCTTATGAACAGGGATTTTTATGACAACATTTTTTTTCTGTTGTTGTATAAATGTGTACTTTATTAATAAAACTATTCAATTTTTTTTTACTTTTAATTAATTTTGCCACTTAAATAGTATGGAAGTATTTATATTCAGAAACAGAGAGTATTTTAACCAGGCCAACATAACAATCGTGGCTCAACCAATATTGTGAATTTGGGGCTTGGCTATTGACTGCCTAATGACCAAATCCTCTTTTGTTTGTATTCGAAATGCTACAGGTCCAAATTAGTTTAATAGTATTAATGTTTTTTTTCCACATAGTCTGAGACTGTGTCTACTCCTTCACCTGTTCAAACAGCAGTGGATGAACAGCAGATGTGTGCATCTCCAATTGAACCAAAGATCATCTCAACCACATGCACCAGCACACATACCCCAGTCCCAATCCAGATCAACTGCAGCTATCCAGGTACAGCACATCAGCACCGCCACTATCATATATACTTTTTCTACATTTTAGGGGTGTGCAATATTTATTGTCTGTGATGCTGTAATATCGGTCATTCAATAAATAGAAAACCCTCATATATTTTGTGATAAATCAAATGGAGTATTTTATTCTGATTCGATCACAGCATTATATATTTATGACACTCACAAATACACTATAAACTAATAAAACGGGCACATCCAGATACCTGTATAATAATCTTGCCAGTTAGTCAATGCGTTCTCGTACGTACGTACGTACGTTCGTTCGTTCGTTCGTTCGTTAGTTTTTTCATCAATTCATTTATTTGTTTGTTCATTCATTTATTTGTTCATTCATTCATTTGTTCGTTTTTTCATTCATTCATTTATTTGTTTGTTCATTCATTCGTTTATTTATTCATTCGTTTGTTCATTCATTTGTTCATTCATTCGTTTGTTCATTCATTCATTTATTCTGAAAGAACAACTGGCTGGATGTACAGTATGCCATATGCAGTTTGAATTGCTGTGTAATACAAGTTTTGAAAGGAAAAACTACAGTCACTTACTTAGTTTCTAAATTAATCAACCATTTGAATCAATAATTTGAATAAGCAATTCAATTGATCACTCATTAAGACCGACAAGAAGATTTAATGTCATATTAGTTCATCCCACAAAAACACTCTCAGCAAAATATTGATGCATTCATTCATTCATTCATTCATTTTCTTTCCGGCTTAGTCCCTTTATTAATCAGGGGTCGTCACAGCGGAATGAACCGCCAACTTATCCAGCATATGTTTTACTTCCAGCTGCAACCCATCACTGGGAAACACCCATTCACCCTCATACACTATAGACAATTTAGCTTACCCAATTCAACTATAGCGCATGTCTTCGGACTTGTGGGGCAAACCGGAGCACCCGGAGGAAACCCACGCCAACACGGGGAGAACATGCAAACTCCACACAGAAATGCCAACTGGCCCAGCCGAGGCTCGAACCAGTGACCTTCTTGCTGTGAGGCGACAGTGCTACCCACTCCGCCACCGCACCGTCAATATTGATACATTATCAAATTAAATAAATCCACAAAAGATTAAGATATAATTTTTGATAATATTGCACACCCCTAATAAATATAATTTATTTACTATCATTAATAATAATAATTATATATTTTTAAAAGCAATACTCTGTCTTAATAATAACATATTAAGGACAATAATAACTATTACGAAATGTTATAAAATACTATTTTAGCCTTAATGTTTATTTATAATTTTTTTAGTGATGATGAGCTAAAAAAATATATTGTTTTCATATGGCATTTGATCTACTCAGTTTTCCTAGTGCTTCCAGGTGTACCTGTTTATCCTGTCCAGCCTCCGATTTCCCAGTTCATGATGCAGCTGTTAGGCAGTCCAGTCTATCAGGGTCCAGGTCCAAACTCTGCGTTCCAGCACCACACATCTCCATTAGCTCTGAGACCAGCTGCGCGCATGTCTGCCGGAGGAAAGATTCTCCACTGGAGCTAAAAGCACACTGCCTGACCAGCCAGGAGCCAGCGGTGCGTGTTTTGTATTTTCATCACGTTCAGTAACTTTTCTTTAATTTCATTGGCTGAAACAAAGCTGGAATGTATCAAATGATATTCTAACCACAGTGGAGGGCACAGAAGGACATTATTTAGATGCACAGGGCTTAAGTTTTGTGTGTTATTATGTTTGCACTACAGACCAATAGTTTGTATTTTATTTGTTATTAAGTTACTTGTTCAGTGTTCAAGTCCAATGTTTTCTTTTATCAAGAACGTTTTATAAAGAAGAGAAAATGGGATAAAAAAAGCAGGATACACTGAAAAATGTGTCTGTTTATTTTGTGGTTAACTGATGTTTTGTGCAGGATTTACACCATGGGATGAAAAATGAATTAAATGTTTTTCCCTTGTGTTTTAGAAAAGTTTCACATTTCCACAAAACATTTTCAAAACAATCTGTGTTTACACATCCGTGAAAACAACCAAAAAATCGGTATTACATTTGCCAGGACAGTATTTGCCACTGTATCCTTATTAGTAAACAGTACCTGTAGGACGACATGCAGTCAGATGTGTATGTAGAATTTGTCGTGTGTGTTTGATTCGTCTGCACTGTTGGTTGTACTGTGAAGTAAATCCACACTTTGAAGTAACTTCGTAATCCCTAAGCGACAGCAACACTACAACATACTCCACCATTGTTGTTTATGTTTGTTTGTGCTTACCTTTAATCTACACCTCCCTAACAGGTACCATGCACACGCATAATGTGATTGTTTTTGGGTGTTTACACAGACACAACAATGGTGGAGTTGTCCACTTTGATTTATGGCTTTTGGTCAAAATAACGTTGTTGTTGTGTAAACAAACAGACAAAACCCATACAGGCAACACAAAATTAATTCCTCTGGGTCCTCATGATACAATATATTGAGGTCTTATGAAGCAAGGCTGAACGTTATTTAGTATGTTTTTTTTTTTCTGTCTCTCAAATTGCTGTAGACTTGCATTTTATAACTAAGGACCTTGATTTCAGTTAAAAACGTGCTTTAAGGCTTCTAATAAAACACAGAAATATATAAAATTCAACAGTGGCTTCCCCACACCCCTGCTCTGTTTTCATGGTCGTAGCTTCGATCCGTTCCACCCACTGTTTTTTACGCATCTTTAGTTTGACGCAACTCTCACCGTGGGAGGATCTGTGCTCCAGTGAACATGTTGAAATATTCAATTACTCAAGCTGGACGTTGTGCATCCAAGTGCATTCATAACATGACACACACAAAAAACAGTGGCTGAGGAGAAAGGGTTCAGGTTGGCAGGGCTCCTGAATCTTCCTTGTTGGGTCAAATTACTGTTAATGGCACCTTAATGAGCATCTTTAAGGCCTCTGAAGATGCCTGGTGTCTCAACAAGACCAGCTGGAGAAGCAAAAGAGTATTAAACTGGGAGAAAAGGATGCTGAACGTTGCAGAAAGCAAATAAGCATTGATTGCTAAGCTAATGGAGTTTAATTGAAGAAGCACACTCTTCTGGGTATGGAAGGCCAGTTCTGCCAAAATTTAAAAAAAGTTGTTTTGGTAAGTTTTTTTGCTTTTATGTGGAATTATCAGCATATTATAATAATTAGATTTTAAAAAATCATAAATATGGCAAAAGTGATTATCAAAAATTGTTGAGAGTAGCTATGTTTCCATCCAAAACTGTGAATTAGATTTGAAACTCAGACTTTTATCAGATAAAATGTTTGCGACTAAATCACTGCTTCCATCGAATGAACAAAATCATCACTTCCTGATAAACTGGTGCAAAATATCCATTAGGAGAAACCACTGTGAGCTTTTTTCTTACATAATCAATTACTTGTGCCTCAGAAGATAAAAATGAAAGTCAGTGAACACGCACACGCTTTTAGAGGTGCGCAGACGCTCAAGACAGTTCTGTAGGTAATAATACCATATTCTGTAGATAATACTACAGTTCTGTAGGTGATAATAGTTCTGTACTAATAATAATATAACCACTTTGATGACAGACTTTGGCTGAGGGATTTTAGAAAATTTCCAAAACAACATTTCAGGTGTTTTACAATGTGGTTGGTCTGCTCGTTTGTCGTTAATGCCATCCCATTGCACCCATTTTTATCATCACATGATCTGTTAAAACAGAATCACAGGACTTTTTTTGATGCACATGCTATAATTTCATTTCCGTCCATCGTACTTTATGCACATCTTTTCTTATTGGAGAAAACGTTTTTTAAATTAAATTTTTTTTTTCAAAAAAATACATTTGTGAATCTCTGCGTTTCCATTAAACATTTAATGCAATTTTTCCAAAATGTTCATAAAAAATAGTTGGATGGAAACATAGCTAATGAAAAGTTATTATTCTTAACTAGTCAAACATAGGACAGTGTTTTGACTTTAGCATAACTGACCATTTCATGAGACTTAATATCTCAGATCAGCTTGTTATTTGATCTCATAATTGTGACTTTGTCATAGTTGAGTCGTCATGATGTTTAAAACTTAAACTTATGACTTTAAAAAATAATTCATATCTTATCCAATAATGTCTAGTATCTGAATTTCAACTTTTAATCAGTGCTAAACATTCTTCCAAAATGCTAGTGAGGACAATAGCTTATTGCAAGGCGTTTTCTAGTTTGATCCTACTTCAGTGTAATTCTGTTCATTTTTTTATTTAAACGATTTATGACCCTCCCCCAAAAATGTGATTATAACAGGCTGATTGCATATCCATTAACCATTAATGCCCCATCCAGCCTATTTTTTACTGAAATGAGCCATAAAATCAAATCACACGCAGTCAAAAAGCAGTCTAGGCCTTTCCGCTCTTTGTTTCTTCAAGCCTATAATATGCTTTGCCACAGCTGGTGATTTCTAATATCTTTTGCTAACCTCTGCCAGCTCCGATAATGGAAGATGAACTCGATAAGCAAAACAAGGCAGCGAGTCATTTTAGGCTGGAGACACTTTTGTGCTAGAGGACTGCTAGCATGTCAACATCCATGTGACGAACAATACAAATTACATAAGGACTTTTCATTTCGCATCATATCTCCTCACTATGAACATCTGCGCAATCATTTCTGGGCAACTAGTTTGTGAACCCATTTGTTTTTATGCCATTAGGAGAGGGTCTTTGTGCGAATGCAAGAGGGAAAGGGAGCTCCGATAGGGATCGAATTAAAGCACACTGCTGCATCGCAAATCACATTACCCTGGATAACTGACCCACGCAGACATTTTCCCTGCCAAGATGCCACCGGTTACCATAGAGACCTGTTTGTGACGCTCAACTATGAGATCATAAATGCACACTATTTCATGTGAATGTGTTAGACCTCCCATTCATTAGCTGATATAGGCAAGTAATTAGATTAACATTGTTAGAAGTGCAGTAAATGGTACTAATATTTGTGACTACAATAATATATTTGCTAGTAACATCCATATACATTGAAGGGATAGTTCACCCTAAAATGAAAATTGTCATCATATACTTTCCCTCATTCCAAACTGTCTTCTGGTGAACGCAAAAGAAGATATTTTGGAAACTTGTAATCATTGACTTCCATTGTATTTGCATTGTATTACCCGCGGAAGTCAATGGAATTCAAAACACTTAATTTGTGTTCAACAGAAGAAAGAAATTAATCAGTTTAGAACCACTTGAATGTAAACGTTGTGGAAATTTTCATTTTTGAGTGAACTATCCTTTTTATGGTTGTCTCTGATCGCACAAAGGGTCTATTTTTTTTGCTTGAAACAGTAGCCTATATTTACAGTACTAAATATTAGTACCACATATCCTATTCAAAGTTGTGACTTACAAAAATTAACCCTTACCACATACCACAAACATATTTTTGTAGCAAAACTTGTAACCACAATAATGGTTTTGCTACACAACTTTTAACCATATACAGTATTTGTAGTACAACTGTGGTTATACAAGGTTAATAAACACACCTAGTACATGGTTACTTCAATATTAAGCATTTTGTTTGTTTAATAAATGTCAAATAGACATCTAATAGACGTATTGGCTAAAACAGAAGTAAAAATCTAATAGACATCTATCAATAGTCCAAAACTATAGTCATCAAACAGACAGGAATAAATCACTACCCATGTAAAGTCTAAAATGTCTATTTGATTACAATAGTTTTGGACTATTGTTATTGTCTATTAGATTTTCACTGAAGTCCAAATTTTGCCTTGGTTTAGTCAAGACATCTATTAGACGTCAATTACACATCAAATTGCTTTGTGGGTTATATAGCTTCTGTAATTCCATCATATCTCATAACTTTGAACATCAACACAATAATTTCTGGACAACTAGTTTTTGAAGCCATTTGTTTTTATGCCATTAGGAGGGTCTTTGTGCAAATGCAAGAGGGAAAGGGAGCTCCGATAGGGATCTATCTATTTGATAAGTAGTCTAGTTTTGGACTATTGCTATTGTCTGTTAGATTATCACTGCAGCCCAAATTTAGCCTTGTTTTAACGAAGGCGTCAATGTTTAGACATCTTTAAAACATAAATTAAACATAAAATTGCTTGTTGGGTTATAGCTACTGTAATTCCATCATATCCCATCACGATGAATGTCAACACAATAATTTCTGGACAACTAGTTTTTGAAGACGTCAGTGTTTAAACATCTTTTAGACGTCAATTAAACATAAATATTGCTTGGTGGGTTACAGCTACTGTAATTCAATCATATCTCATCACTATGAACATCAACACAGTCATTTGTGGACAAGTTTTTTAAGACGTCAATGTTTAGACATCTATGAGACATCAATTAAACATAAAATTGCTTGTTGGGTTATAGCTACTGTAATTCCAAACCATAGTTAATTGTAGTCAAGTATTCCTTTATGTATAGGTTTTATATTACGCTTTATATTCTATTTTCAATACAACTTTAGCAGATAAACTCACACACCTCCTGACATATGATGCTTTCTATACTTTATAGAGGATCTATTCACTATCCATCTATCTATTTCTCTCGAATAAATTAAATTCAAACTTGCATTATTGGCATGACAAATGTTACATATTTATTGGCAAAGTATTTGTGGTATTTACATTAAATAGGACATATGAAATCAAATGACATAGTAGTGATAAATAATCTAAACAATAATTAACAGTATATTTAACAATCAACATTTTAGGATTAGTTTATTACCATTTACAATTCTGTGTGTGCATGTGTGTGTGTGTGCGTGCGTGCGCGCGAGTTTGCGTGTGTGTGTGTCTGTGTGCGCGATTTTCTCTCTCTCTCTCTCTCTCTCTCTCTCTCTCTCTCTCTCTCTCTCTCCTCATAACTCCTCCTTTCACTGTTTCTGCTGTACTTGCTTTGGCATCACCACGAGCTTTGCAGATCCAAACATGTAGCCGACAGATTTCAGGTCTGGAGAGCAAGTTTTAGCCCCTCCGTGTGGAAATAATCGGACGAGAGATGGTCTGATCGAGCGCTTCATCTGCGGACTCTCCAAGCATACAGACGTACAGTGAAGGTAGGGCTGGATTTCTTTGTGTTTGTTTTTGAAAAGATCCACATTTATTAGGCTGCTCCAAACAAATGATTGTGATGAAATAATATTAGAGGCGTATTAATGGCAATAGTGATTTGTTTAGACTGTATTTGTATTACATTTTGGTAAAAAGTGTGATTACACAAATGTAGTCAGAGTTTTGCTTTTGTATTTTTATAGTTACTGCTATAGGTTTCTACAGGAAAAGCACATAACAAAGAAATTGGTGTAGGCAAGAAACAATTGATTATATTAAAATGAAAAAGTATGTAGGGGCAAGTCACGTTTTATGAAAATGCTATGTAATTGTGTGTAATAAATATATTTCATTAGCTAGTTCACTGTAAAAAAATGCTGGGTTCCACACAATTTATTCATGTTGTCCCAACACAAAGCGATTGTTAACTTAATTGTTTTTACAAATTTAAGTGGATTAACATAAAAAAATTAAGTTGTCCCAATGAAATCTCAAGAATTGTGTTGTTTCAGCTCATTTTAAGTAAGTCATTTGAACAAACAACAAAACAAATTGAGTGTTGAAAATCTTACATTTTTTGTAGTCAAGACTTTGAGAAATTGACAACTTTTAGTAAAGAAGTGACCACAGTTGTGATAGTTATGGAAAACTAATAAAATAATTACAGGATTTTAAAATTCAGACTTTTTAGAATTCTCAGAACTGCAATTTTTTTTGAGAATTGGAAGAATCTTGCAGTTATGAGCAAAAAACTGGAACACAATGTGAAAAATAGCATTTTACAATTCATAGTTCATATCTTGTGATTCTGAAGAAAAACAGAAACTGTGTGAAATAAAACTATAAACTCTAAATATAAACTCTATAAACTCACAATTCTGAGAAGGTTGTGAATGTTTAGCAATTTCATGTTTGTATCTTGCAGTTCTGAGGGGGGAAAAACAACTTAAAATAAAGTCAGAATCGCAAGATCACCTACTCGTAATTATGAAAAATTGACCATTATATATTTTTTATATGTGCGAATATCATGCAAGCATACGTTTGTTTTGTAATCATGAGGGAAAAGAAGAAATATAAGCTTAGAATTGTGAAAAAATCATAATTGCAAGATTAACTTTCATCTCAGAATTGCGGCATTATTTCTGGACATTGTGAGTTAATTGAATAAACTCAGAATTTTTAGATGAAAAAAGTCTGCATTGTATTGATTTATTTTATTTTTTATATCGGGCCTGATCCTAGTTCATAATCTTTTCTTGAACATCTGATGGAAAAGATTAGTTATACCGTAAATATTGTTTGTACCTCCTAAACCATAACCTCATCTTAAATCTGATATAAAAAAATATATTGTTCCAGGATCAGCCTACATGTCCAAATCGATGAAAAGCAGTGAGTTTTAATCCTTATTTAAGTAGATGTCGATGCTATATTTCTGTATGATTACTCAAAGATCCTTCTGTGCACTAATCTCAGACATGGTGATTACATCTGGGCTTTGTGTCCAACCCCAATGCGAAAGCTTTCTGTCAGAAAACACAAAAATAAAAGCTTTTCCAAAGAGTGTCTGCTGAACTCAACCTGTATACCTGAGCAAAACCGCCCCGCTGATGGGAGAATATTGTTGTGGAAGAGCTATTTTAAATTATTGAAAAGCTGAAGGCGATTCTGCAAAGAAAGTGGCTCTCTCCTATAAATCTGCTGTATGTGAGTTAGAAGATTTTTTTAAATACATTAATTAAAAAAACTAAACAATTGTATAATTATGTAAAGCCATATAAAATACATTACAAATAAATACAAATACACCCTTGTATGCTGTTGGGAATGTTTTCATCCACTCTGAGGTGATTTTGAGTCTTAATTTGACCACAGATTTTTGTTTTTCAGCAAATGGAAGGATTTTGGCCGACAAACCTTATTTTGACAAATATTTGGGGAAAATACTTTGAAATTTTTCAAAAACACAGCAATACATCCTGAGAAGATTCACTACCCTTGCGTTATGTTGAGGGCTGTTTTTGCCCCATTGACTTCCATTATAATGACATTTTTTGATTTCCAAGCTATAACACCATATAATCATGCATTCTTGATTGTTGGTGGTTTGGGAAGTGGTAAAATGTGTCATTTTTACTGTTGTTCATCAGTTGCAGTGCAAAAAAAGTTTGTGGCTTTTATATGGAGTATAGTGTGTGTGTGCATGTGGGAGAGACCTTTGCGCACTTACCTTGATATGTCTGAGAAAATCAAATAAGCACCTCAGCTATCAGAAGATAGTAAACATAGTAAGTGTAGTGTGTGTACATAAATACACTTACTATGTGCAATTTGTTGTTTTACTCGATAGAACTCCATATAAAAGCAAGAAAGGCCTATCTAAAGGGTTAATGCTGCCAACTGATGATCAACAGTAAAAATGATTCATTTTTCCTCTTCCCAACAGGGAAAACCACCAGCAATCAAGAATGCATGATTAGTGTCTTGGCTTTGCAATTAAAAAATGTGATTATAATGGAAGTCAATGGGGCAAAAACAGGCACCAACATAACGAAAGGGTAGTCAATTTGAACATTATACAAGGGTTTATACCTAAAATAGGAAATTATTTGAAAACAGAAATTGGGTGAAATAAAGTCAGAATGGTGAGATTGCCTAAAAGCTCGCAATTAAAAAAATTAGAAAGTTGTAGTTCTGTTTTATTTCCTCCAAATTGCAAATACTTAGCAATTTCATGTTTATATCTAGCAGTTCTGAGGGGAAAAAAGTACTAAAAATTGTATGACACAAAGTAACCTAATTGCAAGAAATAAAGTCAGAATTGCAAAATTACCTATAAACTTACAATTATTAAATGAATCTGTTGTATAGCTGATTTAGTAGATTGTTTAAAAAGACATCAATTACAAAATACAATTGTATAATTATGTAAAAAGTCATAAACATTGATACAAAAAAAGAAATTATTTATTATTATTTGTAATAGTGAGCTGTTGAATGCTTGATTCTGATTGGCTGATGAACATTCTAAGGTGTGCAGTCGTTTTCAGATAAACGCACAACACAAAAAAAATGCCTTTTGCTGTTTGTTCAAACTACTTATTTTTAATGAGCTGGAACGGCACAATTCATGAGTTTTTTGGGGGGACAACTTAATTATTTTATGTTCAATCATAAAGCACCACTCTGCATTATTTTTCTAATACAGAGTTAATTATTCGACTTATACTATAATTTCCCACATCTAAAGACACTGTTCAGATGGTGTATTTCAAGATATTTGTCAGGTTATTGTCCTCAAACTGCTCCTGTGTGTAGAACTCATTTCTTACTCTTCTGTTTTTTTCGATTTGATTGATTGACTGTTGTGAAATAACTGACAATATTCAGCATACCAACATACTGATATGGAACTCTAATGCAGTCAGAACCTGCCTGGAACTACTTTAGAAAAGTGTTTACAGTATATAAAAATAACCACGCACATTAGAATGTTCATCAGCCAATCAAAATCAAGCATATTTTATGTGATCTTTTAGAATGAACACATTGTTGTTTTCTTTTTTGCGTTATTCTTCTTCTAGACCGCACACTTATTGTGCAAAATCATACAAAAAGGGATTTCCCTCAGTGAGCTATAGAGTACATGTGTTGTAAGGAGATAGGAGTTTCTGCAAAGGTCATTATTCTGGCATATGAATGCTGAGAGTTGCTTTCTGGACCCTGGAGGCTGGGAATGGGTTAATGCAGTGATCTGCTTCCAGCCCTCTGTAGTAGAAATGAATTAAACACATTCATAATACAGCCAACACATAATCATTCTCCCAAACATCATGCCACTAATTATCTACTTATTTATTTTTTTTTAGATGTTTTGAGACAATATTGCCCATAAGATTTAAAATGTTCTTTTTTTCCTCTGTGAGTTAATCAATTATTGTGATATAAAATGTCTGTCTATTCTCTTTATGATAGAAAATTCTAAAGTATAATATTACCATAAGATATATGAATGTGTTGTTATTATTCTTATTATTTTTGTTGTTGTTGATAATAATAATAATAATATTATTATTAATTAAATTATTATTATAATATTATTATTATTATTTAATAATAATATTATTATTATTAAAATTGGCGGTTCATTCCGCTATGGCAACCCCAGATTACTTAAGGGACTAAGCCGAAAAGAAAATGAATGAATAATAATATTATTATTATTATTATTATATTTTTATTATTCATCTGATTGAATGTTTGATTTGTTAAATGCTATTCTGCTTAATATTTAATAAATAAATTGAATAATTATTTAATTATTAATATAACATTATAAAAATGTTAATATAACATAAATATGCATTGAATAACATTAAAATATATCCTTATGCAAATAGTCTTAGTTTTATTATTTTGACCATGATGATGATGATGATGATGATGATGATGATGATAATAATAATAATAGCAGATTATTATTATTATTGTTGGCATTTATAAAACATTATATAGTATTTATTAATTTTATATAATAATATTTTATTTTTATTATTATTATTATTATTAATAATCTGATTATTTAATTTTTTTAATGTTAAATTCTGCTTAATATTTAATAAATAAGTGTAATAATTTATTATTGAAATACTAATATAACATTATTGAAATGTTAATATAACATAAATATGTACTGAGTAACATTATTAAAATATATCCTAATTTAATTATGTGGTTGTGCAAATAGGCTCTTTTGTCCATTTTGTTGTTAATAATAATAATAATAATAATAAAAGCAGATTATTATTGTTGGCATTTATAAAACATTAAAGTATTTATTATTTTATATAATAATAAAATAATGGTAATAATAATAACATTATTAGTTGAATAATTCAATATTAACAAATTATATATTAATTTGATTAATTGAATTTAGACAATTTTATAGATTATTATTATTATTACTATTTTAATAACTTGAAATGAACAATTATTATTGTACAGTAAATTATTACTGATTTCGGTTGGTAGTATTTCAGATTTTTGTCTAATATATTGTATTTCAGCTTTATTTTAATAACAAATCTAATAATTTTAAATAGGATTATTAATAATAACCTTAACAATAATGAATTTTTATTCATCTTTGATTGAACGATTATTATAAATATGAAATGAAAATCATAAATCATATTTATATAATACGTATATATTTATATAATACGTCAACATTCAATTCTGCAATGAAAATAAAAATGGGTTTTTATCATACAGCCATATAAACCTGAAGCTGGCTTCAGAAAAGCTCTTCTAAATGACTCAGTGCTTCTGAAACATGTAGTTTGATACTGGAGCTGCTCTCTACTACAGTCAAGATTGACCTTGGTCTGAGACTCTCATATGAAACCACTATAAATCCTGCAGCACACATGCGCCCTCAGGCCATGAACAGGGGCATGATGGGACTATGGAGGATGTATAGACGACTCCTACATCATGAGTTCAGACTGCTGAGCTCCACGCAATACAGTTCATAGGGGCCTATTATTTATTTAGTAAATTTTTTTCACTTTTTTTCTGCTTTTTGGTTTGTTTCTTTTAGTAAATTTGACTTATTTTTTCCAGTATAGAGTTAAAATATTTGTATTTATTCTTTTATTTAATTAAAAAATAAATGTAATTTATTTCACATTTATTTTATATTGTTTTGTTTGTTCATTTTAATTTATTTATTGAATTGTATATTAAATTGCAGTCAACTTTTCAATTAGACATCAATTAATTTCTAGATTTAATTTGATCTAATTTATTTTTATTTATATTAATCTAACAAATTTGTTTTTTTATAGTTGCAGTTTTAGTTAATTATGTAAAAGATATTTTTTATTGCTATTTTCATTCAGATTTAAGAAATGTATTCATGTTTATTTAATTTGTTATTTATTTGAGTCATTTTAATGCGTTCACCTTAAATTTTATTAAAATTAAATAATCGGAAAGGCAACATTTGAGTTTTTCTTTAGATTTGAATATTTCCACATTATTTTAACTAACAAAAATGTTTTTAACAATTCACAACAATAAATTTTATTAATAATTATATATTGTTTCAATTAATATTACTTGATATCACTGTTAGTTTTAATTTTATTACAATTTTATTGCGACCACTATTCAGTCCCCTGGAATATTTAATTTATCTATTATTTTATTTATTTTTATAATTTTAGTGCAACCAACTATTAAACCTATTAAAATTAGCTATAAAAAAAATTTGCTATTATTAAAAAAGAATTACCTACTATAATTGTTTAGTATAAATAATATAATTGTGTTTTGCTTTTATTTCTTTATATTTTTACAGTTTAAATTAATAATAATTGCTAATATTCATTCATTCATTTTCTTTTCGGCTTAGTCCCTTTATTAATCAGGGGTCGCCACAGCAGAATGAACCGCCAACTTATCCAGCATATGTTTTACGCAGCGGATGCCCTTCCAGATGCAACCCATCACTGGGAAACATCCACACACACTCATTCACACACAGATACACTACGGACAATTTAGCCTACCCAATTCACCTATAGCGCATGTCTTTGGACTTGTGGGGGAAACCGGAGCACCCGGAGGAAACCCATGCAAACACGGGGAGAACATGCAAACTCCACACATAAATACCAATTGACCCAGCCTGGGCTCGAACCAGCGACCTTTTTGCTGTGAGGCGATTGTGCTACCCACTGAGCCACCGTGCTGCCCATAATTGCTAATAATTAATACTAATAATTAATCAATAATAATTAACTAAAAGTTATTGTTTATATAGCTAGCTATAAATGCAAAGTTTAGCTAAAAAAGAAAACTGACCATAGACGACTGTTTGTAATTAATCTAACGCCCCTGTGGCCATTGCCGAGAATGCAACACATACTTGCTCAATATTTCAGAACGTAAAAATTGTTAATTTACGGTGGCTGAGAGAGCTGCAAAAAAAAAATAATAATAATAAATACATATATATATATATATATATATATATATATATAAAAACACTTACAAACAAACTGAGGACATATCTTCATCATTTTGACAACACATGCACATCTCACAACGCAAATACAGAAACATGCTGCAAATAGCACAGACCACAACAGAAATGTGTTGGGTAAGTTACTTTTAAGGACAGTGTTGGGTAAGTTACTTTAAAAAAGTAATAGATTACAAATGACTGATTACAATGGAAAAATTGTAATCTGACATTACTAATTACTTCATGTAAAAAGTAATCAGATTACTAATTAATTTACTTTGAAGTTACTTTTAAAACATAAAATATACCTATAAAAAATACAAAATAAACTGCAGCTCTTTCAGTAATTTAATATTCACTGAAAAATATTACAATGGGTTGATTACAGCAGCTTGACATGTTCAAAATACTTAGAGTTTGCCTAAAACTTAAAATTCTCTCATCATTTACTTGTTGCAAACCTGTTTGTCTTTGCGGTGTTCTTTATTTTAACATCCTGACAGTACGGTTCTTTGTTGTTCATGTATTTTTATCTTAATAATCTGACAAATTGAACAATTAACGTTAAATGAAATGTTATTTTAATCCTATGTTAGCAAGAGTACTCTCCGAACTAAAAATATGCAAACAACATGGAAGCATACAACCAGGATGTTAAAATAAACAAAAAACTTACCTCTCAGATTTCCGACAACATCGCTGACTCGTAACAGGAAGGGTCTCCAACACATTTCCGCAAACTCTCATTTGTAACTTTTTTTCACCGTTCTTATGGTCAGACTTGCACATTTGTTGTGAAACCAATGTAAACTCACAACATCTCCCCTCATTTGGATTCATATTCTAATGGTCACAGAACTTAACCGAGGAACATTAAAAGTAAAAAAAAAAAGTGACCTTAGGATAGAGACTGAAGGATGCTCATGAAAATCAACGGCAGAAAATGCTCATCCACATGTTTGTGAAGTAACAGTAGATTAGATTTATATGATGTTTACTTTGCTGTTTAATCTTCTAAAACTTTGAGTGCTTTCCAAAAAATCTCTTCCAGGCATGCAGCGACTGAGGTGAAGCACATATGGAAAATATGAGACTGGACAGTTTCTTGAAAACAGAAGCTGATTAGGGTGAAGAAGCAGGACTGTCAGCTTTGACATGAACGAATGAACATTTGAGAAAGCAGTCAGGCATGTGGACAATGAATACAGAGCTTAGAAACTAGATTTGATTTTCTGCAAGTTATGTTGTCCTCAAATTGTATTATTATTTATAATTATTATTATTATTATTATTATTATTATTATTGCTTAATATAATATATTTTTTTATTTTAATGTATTTTTAGTAAAAACATAGTACGATCCAAGTAATTAATTTCATGTTATTTGATCAAATATATAGGCTTTATTTTGTATCTGTTAAAAACACACCTTAATATCCCTTTATATAATGTATTTATATTATATTACAATACATTTTTAATCCAATTTTTTTTATAAAAACAATCTTCATTCTTTTATTATATACAGTATTTTATCAATATTATATATTAGATTGTTAATTTTATTTTATTTAGCCATTATTTTACAAGTCCAATATATTTTTATTAAACATCATATTTTTTTCATATTTCAATCATATTTGATCAAAATGGACAATGACCCACAGACTGCAGCTTGTGTTTAACTGTATCTGTACATGCAGCTCTTCATGTATGAGTAGCTCTGGATTTATGATTCAGCAGGTCAGAGTTGCAGACTGCCATCATCCACAAATTACAGCCTCACCAGTATTTCACAGATCCTTTCATCCACGCTCATTTATGAATGAAGGATGTTAAAAGCAATTTACTAAAAGGAGACATGAGCAAAAAAGGAAATATAAAAGCTTTTATTCACTTTTTATTTTTCACTTGCAGCAAACTAATGATTGGAGGGGTGTGACTAAGCATATTTTAGCCAAGCCATCAAACTGACATTTTGATTTCATACTGTGTTTAAATGATTTATTTTTAAACCTTTAAGTTTATTCAATTAAAAGTAACTTGTTGGCGCAATAGCCTAGTGGTTAGTGCACTGACATATGGTGCAGTAGCACGTCAGGGTGTCCTGAGTTTGAATCCTGGCTCAAGGACATTTCCCGCCCCTTCTCTCTCTCCCACTTTGCTTTCTCTCTGAAATACTGTCCTCTCCACTTAATAAGGGCCAAAAATAAATCCTTTTTTTTTTTTTTTAAAGTAACTTACAATTTTTAAGTAAGGGATAAAGTACACCCAGGCTTTTGTGATCACAGAATACTGAAGGCGCTTTATTCTGAAGGTACTGAAGGGCTTTATTCTGCAAAAACAACCACCCGAAAGTACTTTATCCCATTTATTACACAGATTTTTATTAATATATTGTTATTATGGATTTTAATGATTTTTTAAAAACCTTAAGTGGATAAATGGAAAGGCAAGTGCTTTTTTAATTAACCCGCTGCAAGTCTTTCTGCCTCCTAATAAAGTCGAGAGGGTTTTTTTTCTGTGAGAGAGAGAGAGCATCAGGTGTGACTGTGTCTTCATCTGTGTGATTGCATTAGTTAATCAGATCTGCTCTGCTGCTCACTCTGTCAGCGAGCGCTCTTCACACTGACGGACTCTACACTGCAGTAGCTGCTGTTGTACAGCGTCCTCTGCCGGTCATCATGACTGAAAAGAGACAATCACTAATACGAATACAGGTTCTGTGTGTGGGTGCGTGTGTGTGTGATATCAGGACACAAATGCGTAATGACATGAGTATGACAAGTAATGGCGTATTATGAGGACACTGCTGATTTCCCCATTTTTCAAACGGCCTATAAATCATACAGAATGCGTTTTTTTTTTTCTTCAGAAAGTAAAACTGCACACTTCCTGTATGGGGAAGGTTTAGGTGTAGTGTTGGTGTAGGGCAATAGAACACACAGTTTACAATGGAAACCTATAGAATGTCCGTACAATTTACAAAAACAAACCCCCCCTCTCACTCTCTGTGTGTGTGTAGAGTTGGATGGAGATCTGGTCGGATGACAGCTGGAACTGTGGTGATAACTGGAGGAATTCTCGCTGCGGTGATTCTGCTCTGCATCATCGTCGTGCTCTGCTACTGCCGCCTGCAGGTAGAATACCCCAGAAGAAACCAGTCTTCTCCAGTTAAAAAAGAAATCAGACATTTTGTTCCGTCTATTTTATGTATGTTTTGGTTTTAAAAGTTCAATACATTAAATGTATTTATTTATTTATTTATTTGTGATGAAAAGTTAAATTCATACATTTTTCTATTGAATTTGGACAGTGAATAGTTTTATTTGTGAATTCAATATTTTTGTTTTAACATAATAGTATATACATAATTGCATGATATTTTTTCTTCTAAATTGTTTATTAAATTGTATTTATTTACACACACACACACACACACATACTAATATTTATACAATTATTCATATAAAGATAACAATAGTGAAACAGTTGAATATATTATATATTTATTAATGTAGGTATTCTTATTTATAATGAAACAATTGCAGAGCAGTAGGAAACTATCTTAAATGAAATAAAATGTTATATTATTGTAAGCTTAATGACTACAGTGGTTTCAATGTTTTACAATGGATCAATAGGTTTATTTTATTTAATTTTATTGTATTTTAATATAGCCTGAAATGCATATCCCTCTGTCTTTGCTAACTTTCTATAGAGAAGTTTCTGTTCCTATAATCCAGTATCAGCTTTTCTTCATTTATTTTCTCTGAATTCCTCCTGTCTCTCTGTGGTCCAGTATTACTGCTGTAAGAAGCATGGCTCTGATCCAGACGCAGTTTGTCATCAGCCTCAGTTGTCTTGTGGTGTGGACGGGATGGTCTGTGCTCCTTTGTCCCCGTCGCCGGACTCCAGCTTCTGTCCCTCCTGCTCTCCGTACTCCTCCACATTTTACATCCACAACGGCGTAGAGAGGCTCATTTACCTGCCATCACAATACAACAACACTCGAGCCGTGAGCACTGACGTCTGATCAGTTATGAACAGGAAATAAAGGACTCATCATACTCACTTTTTACCATGTATGAATTAACAATCTGACATAATATTTCATAAAGAATGATGCAGATTTATCCTCAAACATGTTTATCTATCTCAATTTTTGTCTTGTTTTGAAAAACAAAAATAGAGACACATTTTATATTGTAGACATGATTGGATTATACTTTTTATTTATAATTCTTTTTCTTATTTGGATTTCTTTTTTGCTTTATTTATGAAATTGTAAATAAGTTTTATTATATAATTATAAAATTATAATAGTATTATTATTTATTTTTATTTAATTATTATTATTTTAAACATCTCAATTTTTGTATTGTTTTTGTATTGTTCATTTTAATTTGAAAAGTAATAGACAAATATAATTGTACATTTTTTTTATATTGTAGACATGATTGGATTATACTTTTAGTTTTTTTTTTCTTGTTTGCATTGGATATATATTATAAATTGTATTATTATTATTATTATTATTATTATTATTATGACATTTTAATAATATAAGTGAAAAAAATAAATGTAAGGAAATCTATTTATTTTATTTCATATTAATATAATAATAAATCACCAATAATAATAATAATAATAATACACTTAGAAAAAAAAATGTGAGAAAATGTGACTATTATTATTGTTTGTTTCATGTTATTAAATGTATATCTTAAATTAGACTTTTTTCAAATGAAAATTTGATTAAAGCAAGCAAACAATCTGCAGTTTTTCAAAGGCAACTGACAAACAAAAAGCCTAAAACTAAATTTTGAAAAAAATATTTAAGATAAGATGTTATCTGAAGAAATGTTTTAACGTCATGTTATTTAAAAAGTATTTATATGTTTTATGTCTTCTTTTTGTAAAACAAGACAAACAAACCGACTGAACAAACATATATGTGTTTGTTTGTTTTTTCGTGAACGGTAAGGGCTCCTAGTTTTCTAAGCGCCTTCTGCAATTTACTGGATTTTTTTGTTGAAGGAATTTCAGATATTTTAACATGTGGGCTTCCTTTAATGGGCTAAAAGTATGAGGGCTATTGCTTTTTTGTTGATTTGTATCGTGCCACAATAAAACATTATTTTATTTTTAATTTAATTCATTGTAATTTTACTTGGTTTGTATTTTATTTGATCAATTTTCTACACAAGGTGGCGCTAGAGATGCAGGAATTGCTTCACGTGTTTTTTTTTTTTTTTAGCTTTCCTATGCAAGTTCAGTGACTCAATCAGTCGTACTGTATTCACAGTAGAAGGATCTGAGTGTTAATGACGTTATTCATATACCTTCGTTTATAATTATCGTATTCCATTATGTGATGTATTTATTTGTATGTATTCATTCAGACTTTCATTTAATCAAGCTGTGGCCAATAACGTTTTATATGCCCACATTTACGTATGTAAATTAGTGATGCTTGACGAACATTTGTCAATGTGAATGGTTAAAATATTTACATATTTTTTGGGTATAGCATCTTTGATTGATTGTTTGTTTAACATAAGCAGTGCTTCACTGATGAACCAGCGAGCAAATAAAAAATAAATACAAATTACTGTACAGTGCAACAACAACAACAACAACAACAACACACACACACACACACACACACACACACACACACACACACACACACACACACACACACACACACACACACACACACACACACACACACACACACACACACACCGTGATGCACCCTGGCTCTTCTTGTATCCTAATGTGTATTCAATACACCTTTTTAAAATTGTTAGAGACTAAAATTAGACTTTTACTGTAACATTTTTGAATCAGATTTTTGTTTATTGTTAGTTTTTATATCTAGCTTTCTCCCCGTTTCACTATATCACATTTTAGGTTTCAAGTTATTATGTTTTGTTTAATGAATTAAGAATTCAATGTCATTTGTTATGCCTTTTTTCATAATATTATATAATAAAAACCATGTAATATAAATAAAAATATTGAAAAGACTTGGATTTGGTCTATTTATGAAGCACTTCTTTATGAATATCATAAAATTAATAAGCATTTAAACTATTAATTTGTTTTTCCATGCTTGTCTAGTTTCCTTATGTTTTCGTTTATGAATTGTATACTATGATAAATGTTTTAACAGTAAATAATAAATTGCATATTCATTTGTATTCATATCAGTTTAATGAGTGTTAAAAATATCACAGAAATTAGATTTTTGTATAGATTCTTTAAAGAGCTGATTATTTTTTATTTTATTATTATTAGCTTTTATCTTATTTTTAAAATACGTTTAGACATGTAAATTATTTTATTAAATTATTTTTAATAATTTGTGATAAATGATATGATACATACTTTTCAATAATAGTATTAATAAATGATTAATGAAATCATTTGTTAACTTATACTAACAAAAATAAAACATGTTGTAATTTATTGTTTTATGTTATGAAGGAAGTTTTTATTTATACATGTATCCTTTTTATTTTATACGTGAAATTACATTTTGGTACTTCGATTAGTACATATTATATATAAACAAAATAATTTTATATAAGATTAACTATATTAGGCGGCACATTCCGCTGTGGCGACAGCTGATTAACAAAGGGACTAAGCCGAAAAGAAAATTAATGAATGAATTAACTATATTATTAATTAATTCATATTTTGTATATATCAGAAATTTGACGTTTTAATATTAATATCATTTTGATATTTTGACATTTATGACCTGAACCACATTTGCTTTTTATCTAACCTTTTTCTTTTTAAATAGCTTTTTATTATAGATATAGACTGCATTATAGAGTATTACTGTTATTTCTACCTATATACTTGTATCTGTTTTGTTTTTTAAATAATCTACATGAAATGCGGCGCTGCTGACTTTGAGCAAGTGGGCGTGTCTCTACCAAGCGGCGCTTGTGACGTCTCTGCGCCATGTGAACGCGGCGGCGCGAGCGCTGATGAGGATTGCGGATGTTTGTGCGTGTACTGTGTACGCGCGGCGCGCCGCTCAGCTGACAGACAGCAAGTAAGTTGATTTTTCCCTCTCAGGAAACTCATAACAAACACCGAAATGAAAAAAAGCGTCCTCGTTCACCACACACACGCGGTGGGGTTTGTTTTATGTCTAGCGTAGGTGTGTTTCAAGGCTTTTTTGAGGGTCACGAGCGCTTGTTTTAAAGTTAAACTGGCTGAAAATGAGCTAATTGTTGATTAGCAGTGGCTAGCTGGCTAACTGACTAGCTTCAGTTTGAATGTGGTTTCTTCTCAGTGACAGCAGTCGCTGTGTTGAGGATTTAAACCAGTTGTTTTGATGTGTGTTTGAGGGTGAATTATGAAAAACCTTGTTAAACGGTGTTTGGTCAGGTTTATTTTGTGGCTGAAGGCGTTTCCTGTCTGTTTCTGCCAACCTCTCACTGGTCAGCTTGCTAATATTGTGTAGTTTTCAGTTCCTTTGGCGTTTTTGGATATATGACCTGTCTTTAAATTGCTGGACATGACAGGCTAGGTAAACAGGATTCGTGGATGTATATTGTACAGGACACACATGGCATTTTAGAGGTTAAAACAGAAACATTAAAGATATGATTCTGTATCTGTAGTTTATTTTTTTATTTTATACATTAAATTTAAGAATATAAAAAAAACGAACATAGTTACACTATGAGACACTCCTTTATAAAATACAAAAATAATTTGATTTAACTCAGAAAATAATCACGTTTCTTTCAGATGATGATGATGATTATTATTATTATTAGGTTTTTTTTTTCCAGTTTATTATTTTATTATAGGGATTACAAATAAATGTAAATGTTTAAATGTACTATGAAAATATTTTTATGAATATCTCTGAGGTAAATTACACAAATAGAATACCATAAGACATGTTATAATAAAAGATTAAAAAGAACATAAGGTAACATACTTAATTTCTAACTTGTAGTTGCCGAGCTCCAGTTTTCTTTTTTTATATTTTAAGCAGAATTTTGCACTTTCGACTTTATTTTAATCCCTGTTTACTCAGCTTGTTAATATTTTGCAGTTTTCTGCCTTTTTAAAAAGAATCTGCTTAAATAAACGAATATGTCATTTGGATAACTGAATTTGCTCTCTTTATGTTTATACATAATACACATGATATACAAAAGCCATCTGATATATTGCTGTTGCATATTATTTTTAAGGTATATTTTCAATTTCTAAAATCTGTTTTTATATATAGGTTGTGCAGATCCAACCGTTTTTAACAAAACATGCAGAAGTTATTGTGAAATATTGTGATTTACATAATGCAAATGAGATGTTTCGAGTGCTAGTTTGTGTAGCTAATGTTTGAAAGACTCAGGTTGGTTAAGCAAATATGTTGGTTTGTTTAACAACGGTGTGGCCTGTTAGCCTTGAACTTCTGCATCTTTAAACATTAAAAGTCCTCAGCTATAATGGAAATAATGGAAAAATCTGTTCAGTAATTCTTATTCGAATACATTTAATGAAGCTGATCAGTGTGAAAGCATCACTGCTGATATTTAATCGATCATTCCTGCTCTTGCTTCTGATTGGTCAATGCAGAGTTTCAGTCATTGAGAATAATTGTCATGTAGCTGATTGTTTTGTTACTCAAAAAAATATTTTGATTTATTAAAAAAATATATATTTCAGGGAATCTTATAAGTTTGCTTAATAAAAAAGTATTTATTATTGAAGGTTTGATTTATAATTTTTTTTTTTTTATACATTTTATTTGGTCTTAAAAACAAATGTATAATTAAATTTTATAGTCACTTTGTTATGTTATTTTTATGCTATGTATGTTATTTTATTATTACATTAGTTATGAATTAAATGAGGGCAGCGTGGTGGCGCAGTAGGTAGCGCTGTTGCCTCACAGCAAGAAGGTCGCTGGTTCGAGCCTTGGCTGAGTCAGTTGGCATTTCTGTGTGGAGCTTGCAAGTTCTCCCCGTGTTCGAGTGGGTTTCCTCTCCATTTCCTTTCCATTTTAAAAACAAGCCATTGCAGTACGATACTGCACAACGCTGTACCTTATTGCATACCACATTTCCTCTTGTGTGTTTGTTTTCTTCTGACTGATGTCATTGTGGAGATTTTCTCCTGTTACATCACAGCTGGACCTGAAGGAGAACCGAGAGCAGAATAAGCGTTCGGCTGAGAATCTGAAACGCCAAGCGGTGTTTGGCAGCAGGAGAGTCTTGGCTCAGTCCATCAGTGTGATTAATGTGGTAGAAACACAGACATTCCTAATACAGGATCTGCTTTGTGTCTTTAATGATGGGTGTGAGCAAAACACAAAGCACAGAGTATAAACTGATGTTTCCAGAGCCTGTTCCTCCTGCTGTGTGTGATATATATATATATATATGTGTGTGTGTGTGTGTGTGTGTGTGTGTGTGTGTGTGTGTGTGTGTGTG
>CAIGQV010007757.1:12149472-12203156 GCA_903798115.1 Danio jaintianensis | reverse complement strand
GTGTGTGTGTGTGTGTGTGTGTGTGTGTGTGTGTGTGTGTGTGTGTGGTTATTGTGGCTCTGCACGCCCAGTTTACCAGTAAATTGCACCAGTTTTATCTTTGGTTGAACATCTGAGAAGTAGCTTCAGTTTAACCCTCCCTGCTGCTTCTGGGTGGTGTTTATTTAATAACGATCACTACGACAACGGAACCAACACAATGGCAGTGTTATTTATAATGTTTCTTTGGTTTTTGGTCTGTTTTATTGGTAAATTTTTTTGAATAATTTATTATAATCATTTTGTTTTCTTTAAATAATAAAATAATTTTGCTATTTTTTTCATCAGGGTTTGCATGGATTTTTTAATTTTATGTTTGTATAGTGTGTGTAAACGTGATAATAATTATAAAACTTGAAAAAGTAGTATTAATTATTGCATTATTTTGTGTAATTTCTGTAATTACAATTTCAAGTTCATTCAAATGAACTTTTTTTTAAATTTAAATCTAAGTTAAAAATTTGTGTAACTTAATTAAGTTTAAACTTGATTAGCAAATTTAATTGATTTAGACCATAAATTATTAAAATTAGGGCAGCGTAGTGGGTAGCGCTGTCGCCTCACAGCAAGAAGGTTGCTGGTTCGCGCCTCGGCTGGGTCAGTTGGCATTTCTGTGTGGAGTTTGCATGTTCTCCCCGTGTTGGCGTGGGTTTCCTCCTGGTGCTCCGGTTTCCCCCACAGTCCAAAGACATGCGCTATAGGGGAATTGGGTAAGCTAAATTGTCCAAAGTGTATGAGTGTGTATTGGTGTTTCCCAGTGATGGGTTGCAGCTGGAAGGGCATCCGCTGCGTAAAACATATGCTGGATAAGTTGGCGGTTCATTCTGCTGTGGCGACCCCGGATTAATAAAGGGACTAAGCCGAAAAGAAAATGAATGAATGAATTATTAAAATTAAAGAATTTTTTATATATATTTTGATTAATATAAAAATGTTTAGTTGTATAAATGTATTGTTGTTTGAAAATATAATGCTCTTATAGATTTATAACTGATGTTTAAAAAAAAATCCAAATTAAAATATAAATACTTAAAAAAAAAAAAAAAAAAAATCCAAATGTAATAAAAAAAATTATAAAAAGTATATATATATATTCGATTAAATATATAGATATATGTTATATAGACAGATATATGTAATTAATCGATTTAGTTTTTAATCGAACATGTTGAAAACAATTTATTGGTCATAACTTTGACTATTAATATTATTAGTCAATTCTGGGCATTTTAGATATTGTATATTGTAATGTAGGCGTTCTAAACCATAATTATTTAATGGACATCCAAAGAACTGCTAATCTTTTTCAGCTTCTTAACTGGCCATTTCCACAATAATGATCATGAGTTAGTAATTAATTTAAGACAACATCTCTTTCTGTTCTATAATTCAATTGAATGAATAGCTCAGTTTGTGTTAAGAGTGAAAGTGGTATATAATGAAAACGGAGGACACAGAGACCTTCTGTTAGCCTTTAGTTTAATCCGGTGGGTTTTTAAATGGCAGTAATTGATGGAGAATGATGGCCACGTGTGTGTGTGTGTGTGTGTGTGTGTGTGTGTGTGTGTGTGTGTGTGTGTGTGTGTGTGTGTGTGTGTGTGTGTGTGTGTGTGTGTGTGTGTGTGTGTGTGTGTGTGTGTGTGTGTGTGTGTGTGTGTGTGTTTACCCATCATGACCCACTGACGTGAACTCAAGAACCCACTGTTATCTTTCTGCACTGGTTTAGTGGCCTGTTAGAGTTTATAGTCACCATGGTTACACGGCCGTTTCTCTTGATAGTGTCAGTTCTGTAATAAAGTGTGATTTTTGTGGAAGCTGTTTGCTCATTGAGTGTGATGTGGTGGTTTAGTTCTGAGTGTGAGATGTGCTGAGATGAGGGATATAGCTATGGCCAGACGCAATCTTTTTTTTTGTTGTTATTGCTATTTCTGCACACAATTTTGTAATTTTTGAATCAGTGGATTTTCTGCAGAACAATTTTGAGAGTATAGGAGCTGAAAACTCGACACATAAAATAAAATAAAAAACTTTTTAATTTGATCTAAAGTTTTAATTCAGATTCAATCAATTAGAAGCACTACTGTAGAAGCTACAGTAGGTTTCTCATATGCAACGTCCACTAAAAGACAGCTATACACTTTTATTACATAATATAAGAAAATGTAACTTTTCAAATCACATTGTAGACAAATCATCTACACATTTGCAAATTTTTCAGTAATATAATAAAAAAATGTGTGTGTGTGTGTGTATATGTATATATATATACACACCTCACATTTACATAAGTAAATAGATGGAGTGACAGGGTCAACAATCTGTGGATATCTGCTGAGTTTTCTGCGGGCACAGTTTCCGTGTGGGCCCTGGTGATATCTCAGTGTGTGTGTTGAGTCAGCAGAAGTGTGTGTGTGATACTCTAGATGGTTGATATCAGGTTTAGATGATGCAGCAGGAGCTCTTGGAAAGTCATCAGTGCTTCTGCGCTGATTGATTGTTTGATTGTTCTTTTTACTTGATTCAGATCCAGTATTTGTGACTAAGACAACATGAAATGTAATTCTTTAAAATGAGCATTTTTATAACCTTAACTGTGATATTTTCAGTGCTTATTTAAAAAAAGGTGCAGTATATAATGGATAGATATAAAACATTTTGCTTTAGTTTTTTAAAACTTTTTCTTATAATTGTGTAAAGTTTTCGCTTATAAAATGACTTTTTTATGATGATGTATATGCTTCATTTTAAAGGACCACTCCACTTTTTTGAGTTAAATTGTTAAGTTTGACCATTTTTGAATCTATTCAGCTGATCTCTGGGTCTAGCGGGAGCAATTTTAGATTAGGTTAGCATAAATCACTGAATCAGATTAGACCGTTAGGATCTCACTCAAAAAAAAAAAAAAAGTATGCAGTAAATTAATGTTTTCCATTATGGTAGTTCAAGTGTCCTGGTGTAACAGGTCTGTCCTGTGTTGTTTTGAGGGTTGCAGCAGTAGAGGGCCGAGCGGCCGGTCTGTCCAGGCTATCATGGATGACAGCTCCTCTCTGGGCAGAGTGAGCGGCTCCACCGAATCTGTGTCCACCGTCACCAGCGAGGAGTTTGTGCTTGTGCCGCCCAGCGCCGGTGGATCCCCGTCCAGCTCTGAGGGCAGACCCAGACTCAAGGTATCACTCTATAGCCTGATGAACCACTTTTACTGTGGATGCTCAACAACCTTTTTCATGCATCTGTCAATTTTGGGTTTTCATTAAATGTTTTTAAAATGTCAGTTTAATGTAAAGGAAACATCCAAAAGTGTTTCTTTCAATTATTATTATTTTTTCACTTTAGATTTGTATTGAAGAAATCTCCACATTTGCTTACAGATGTATGATACACTTAGCTTTTTACTTAAAATTTTTTACTTATACTGTCTTGATACACGAGAATTTATAAAGTGTAGAAATAAATAGAGTAAATAGATAACATTCAAGAACTTCGAGGATATTATGAAGATGTGGTATTATGATACCATAATAATTAAAAGACTTTTTGTATTTAATCAAAGTGAGTAATCAAATTTAATTGCTAACCCAATTTCTTTGCCCATTCTGTGGTACCCAAAATTGTGCTCAAGTTTGATTTTTTTTTTCTTTGCATTTCTTTTGTAGCACTTAATCAATTTGTGTCTTCACAGTTTGTATCAATTATTAAAAATCGAGTATCCAATGATTAGATTTTTTTTTGTGCCAGAAATTTAAATGAGCTCTTAATTAATAATACAATGCCTCATTTGCATATCAAAGGAGAACACATGTAATACAAAAAATGTTAGCAATATAAGTAATCAATCAACAGGAAAGTATGGTCATAACAATTAATTCGTTTATTTACCCTAATCACCTGCAGTGCCGTGCCTTAAATGGTTGGTTCATCCAAAAATGAAAATTATGTTAATTACTCACCCTCATGTCCTTCCAAACCTCTGAGACCTTCGTTAGTTTTCGGAACCCAAATTAAGATATTTTAGATAAAATCTGAGAGCTCCCGCATCCTCCATAGACAGCAACGGTCCAGACTCCTTCAAAGTCCAGAAAAGTACCAATAAACATCCTCAAAACAGAATGTAAACCTTGAGTTGTTCAATCTAAAAATTTTCACACTACAAGAATGCTTTTGTGTTGCACATAAAACAAAAATAACGTCTTTATGCAACAGTTTCTTCTCAGTGTCAGTACATTGCGCACATTCATGTATACAGTATATACGTGCACCCTATACTGACATTGAGAAGAAGAAATTGTTGAAAAAAAGTCATTATTTTTGTTTTATATGTGCACAAAATATTCTCATAGCTTGATAATATTCAGATTGAACCACTGAAGACATATGATCTGTTTTGAAGATGTTTTTGGTATTTTTCATTACTTTAAACAAGTCTGAACCATTGTTGTCTATGAGGGATGAGGGAGCTCTCAGATTTCATCTAAAATATCTTAAATTGTGTTTCGAAGACAAAGAAAGGTCTCGGTGGTTTGGAATGACACAACGGTGAATAATTAATAATAGAATTTTCATTTTTGTGTGAATTACCCCTTTACTCTGATCTCATCCTGTGGTTGGAGAATGAAGTGATGTGTTTTTTGTCTCAGATGTCGTGGAACGGGAGTGAGCAGCTGGAGCGGGCGATGGAGGAGGTGTTGGATGATGTTGCTGATGGAGCTGCAGAGGAGAAGGGAAGCTCTCAGATCAGACTGCCCAGTCTGAGCCTGGACGCAGCTCCACACGGTACATGCTGCTCACAGACACAAAAACACATCATTCATATTTCTATTATTTATGAAAAGCCAACAAAATGATATTGATTTTATGAATCAACCTGACATTGCTTTTGCCTGTTTTTCCCTCAATACAATGCATTATACAAATAACATGTAATACATTTTACAAATAAACGAATGAATAAAAATGTACCTTTTAAAAATCAGACAAAATGGTATGTTAGGAATATTAATGATTAGTTATAGATGTAAATGAATGCATGTATTATACATTTTTATATGTTTGTGTAAATTATTAAATATTATATTGATGTTTTTGCTGATCAACTGATTGATCGGCCAGATTTCTTTTAATGCTAAGCTTGTAATGCATTAATTGATACGTTAATTGATAATACATATTCATTATATTTATTTATCTCCTTATGCAAAACAGTATTTATTTATTTCCTTCAGATCTAGGAAATAAACAGATCTAGAAAAGAAATTTGATCAATGATGTACACACACACACACACACACACACACACACACACACACACACACACGCACACGCAACAGATGCCATCCGAACCTTGGTATATTTATCACATCTACTTCCTGTTGGCTATAATCGGGGTCTTTGAAGACTGACTTCCTCTCCACCTTGCACAAACTTCCTCATTCACTCACCCTTAACAATAGACCCTTAGATAAAACAGGTTGAAGCACAAAATATTGCAGTAGATGTTGAAACAAGAAATGGTTACCGTTTAAAACACTTTGTTCTACTTCTAAAGTCTGATTTGATGAGCTAAAATAAAATCAAATAAAAAATTAACTGATGTCTAATATTGAAAATATAGTCACTAGTGCTATGATTTATTCATTATTTATGATTACTTTAGACCAGTTGTTGGCACTGTTACCAAATTGATATTTTTTTAGGAAGTGCGAGTTAATGGTGCATGTGAAGTTTGGTGTCACTATGGTAAATTGTTGCAGTTTGACATCATTCTATAATAAATGAAAGCAGTTTTTTATATCAGCATGAAATGGAAAACTTTTTGCCGGCATGGTTTGACAGTGATCTAACTGAAATTTGATGAATTTCAAATGTTCTTGAAGTAGTTTGAAAATGTAGATTTTTTTTATTTAATTTTTTTTGTAGAAACTTAAAATAGTGGACAGGAGGTTAGGTTAGGTTTCAAAATTTAGAATCTATTTAATCAGATGGTAATTACATGCAATAACATATTTTTACACCAAACTAACTACATAACTTCACGTGTTTAACGTCGAGTGTTTGAAATTCAATTCAATTCAATTCATTTTTATTTCTATAGCGCTTTTACAATGTAGATTGTATTAAAGCAGCTTCACATAGAAGATTATAGTGAAGTAAATAAATGAAGTGAAGAAATAAATCCTTCTGTGCGACGATTCTATGGTCATGTGATTGTTAGTCACACTGAATCAATGAAAGCAGTTCTGTTAACTTCTGTTTACTTTTTAATTTTATTATTATTCAAGAACCCACTGTTCAAGTACAAACCATTACGGTATATTCAGCAATCTGATACATATAGTGTTAATGTTGATTCAAATGTGCATCAACAGGAACAAATACACAAAAAAGGGCAAAAACTTTTATTTATAATGTAACACTATGGGGATTTTCTGGGTTTCTTCTTCTTTGCTGTTTGGAGTTTCCTTGGGAGAGCGCCCTCTGGCTTTTTGGAGGAGATTTTTTTTTTTTAACAATGTCTTTATTGATTTTAGTAGCTTTTAACATGTACAACAGAAATCAAAACCAAACATACCAAAACATAAATAAATAAATAAAACAATACAAATAGAAAAACCAGATTACAAAATAAATAATAATAAATAAATAAATAAATAATAGTATTACCTACAAATAAGTGAATGCATGTACTTACATACAATATAAGGGTACATCATATAACAACAACTGTATATCAATAGCAGGTGATACAAGTTATACAGAGAAAAGATTTGTATCAGCTTCCTTCAGAAATCCTACAAAGGGATTCCAAATTTTGAAAAACTTTTCAGGTTTTCTCTTGACTATATAAGTAAATTTTTCTAAAGCCAAACAATAAGACAATTCCCGCAACCATTGTCCAAAATGCGGGCTTTCTGTATTCTTCCAAAAACGAGCAATTACAAGTTTTGCTTGCAATAAGCAGAAAGTTAACAGTTTCTTATCTGAACTAGTAAAAGTGCTTGTAATTGGAAAAATATTTAGAATACAAAGTTTTGGACATTTGGGTATATCCAGTTTTAATATTATGGATAAAAGTTTAGTATTTTCTCCCAAAAATGTTCAACCAAAGGACACTTCCATAAACAATGATATAGAGTTCCTATCTCTTTATTGCATTTTACGCATTGATCAGGAATATTTGAATTAAATTTGTGAAGTAATTCTGGAGTTATATACAGTCTCATATTCCATTTATATTGTAGAAGCTTGAATCGTGTATTAATTGTCTGGGTTTGTGTCTTTTAGACAGATTTTTTGGAGGAGATTTACTACTGAACACACAACCGTGCTTTCCTGACAAGATGTGCATGACAATTGCAGGTTTGCGATTTCATTTAGATTAATTTCCCAGCCCTTGTTAACACTTCATTGTCTGTCTCGACAGAATCCTCATCAGCAGTGCTGGAGAGTCCAACTGTCCCAGAGGAAGAAAGTGTTCAATTCAGTAAACTGTCCTATTTGGGCTGCACCTGGGTGAAGGCTCCACGCAGCGAGATGGAGGCCCAGAAAGCCATGGCCACCTTGAGGGCAGAGAGTGCCATTCCCATCCCAGTCATCCTCCATGTGCCCAACGGCACCGACGGCTGTGTCCGGTCAGTCTTTTGCCAAAAATAATGTACAAGGTCCACAGGTGCTCAATTATTTCATTTATTATTTTATTTATTTATTTATTTAATCTTCAAAAAACTTGATTTACACATTTAAATTACTTAAAAATAAAAATAATTTGAACTGACTGCGAGAATATAAAAAAAATTAATTGTGTTATGCATAGTTTAAATTTGAAACAATTGAATTAACATTTTAATGTTTTACAACTTACAAAATGCATTCAAATAAATGTAATTTTAACATTTTAACTTTTTATCATTCATTCATTTTCTTTCGGCTTAGTCCCTTTATTCATCAGGGTTCGCCACAGCGGAATGAACCACCAACTTACCCATATGTTTTACACAGCGGATGCCCTTCCAGCTGCAACCCAGTACTGGGAAACATCCATACACACTCATTCACACTCATACACTATGGCCAATTTAGTTTATTCAATTCACCTATACCGCATGTCTTTGGACTGTGGGGGAGACCGGAGCACCCGGAGGAAACCCACGCGAACACGGGGAGAACATGCAAACTCCACACAGAAATGCCAACTGGCCCAGCTGGGACTCGAACCAGCGACCTCCTTGCTGAGAGGCGACAGTGCTTACCACTGAGCCACCATGTCGCCACTTTTTAAATATTATTGAAAATATTTGTTTTTTTTTCTTGTTAACTTCTTTATTAATTTAGTTATTGTTTTATAATAAATATGCATTTTTTTTTATAGTATTTTCATTGCATGTTTTTTGTATAATGTTAATTTTTTTTGCATATGCATTTATTTTATACAAATGTAATTTACTTAAAATTTAAGTTTAATAATTTTTTTCGTCTCAAATTATCTTTTTAAAATTAGTATAACATAAATTATATAAAATTTGTATTCTATAAATCAGTATTTGTATTTTAATTAGCATATTTATTTTCATTTCTTGCTCACAGATCACACTTGCGTCAGATGCATCTCCAAAAATTTATTTGTTTTGCACTTTTCTCCTGAATCCTCAAAGGCTTTCATTTATCTTTCTCACCATTGAGTCAAATCATACTCTACGTCAGAAGTGTAAAATGTGACTTTCTGAGGGCTCGTGATCTTCATGACTGTCAGACACACAGCTGTCTTTTAAGCTGCTTTTAGCTCTTATTTCAGGTTTGTGAATTAGATGTAGCACTTCTGGTTTCTCACCCTGAGCACTCTCTCTCTCTTTTTTTTCCTTCTTCTTTTTTTTTTCTCAGGAACTGTGGTGTAACCTCAGGTTGAACATCTTGAACGTCTTTTTCAGTAACCTCAAAAACAGCTCCTGTGAATATTCTAATAACTCTAAAGGAGATTTTTGCATTCAAATTTGTTAAAGCACTACATTTGACAATTTCATACAAGTATGAGTAATACATTTCACACATGTAAATCTCAAAAAAATAAATCGTACTGTAAATAATAAAAAAAATGGGATGCTGTGAAAAATGTTAACAAAAAGCAATGTCATAAACCAATATATTATTCACATTAGAACAGAAAACATACTGAATGTTCAAAATAGCTCAATATTCCACTCTGTGGATGTTTTGCTCATGTATACCGGAAAAGCAAAGTGTACTACTATAATGCACTACAGGTCATGTCTGTGTAGTAAACTTGTTCCTGCTACTTGCAGTATCACTACTGTGCTGTTATGGCAACGCTGGTAAAATGACACCTCTCGAGTCATTCACTGTCAGTAAAATGTGGTTATTTTATTGAGATATTTTTTTAGATATCAATCTAATTTAAGTTAGTGACTTAAATTTAAGAAGCCTTACTAAATCACTTAACATTAATAAATGGTTTAGCTTGTTTTTTGGCCAAATGCATGCAGAATTAAAAACAATTTCATCATTCATATATATATATATATATATATATATATATATATATATATATATATAAAATTAATACATTGTAGTGTTCTTGGACTCTGTGTACAGAATGTGTGTGTTTGTTTAATGGAGATCCTTGTATACGTTTATTTTTGTATACAAAATAATTGTATACTTATAATTTTTGCTTTATTTATGTGCTATTTCAAGTTAAATGCGCAACCTTTGCTGGTACCTGGAAACTCTGGGTCGCACACAGTTTTAGTTAAAAAGGTCTCTTATGTTTTTAATGATTCCAGGATCGTGGACCAGGCCAGTGGAACAGAAATAGCGTCTTTTCCCATCTATAAGGTGTTGTTTTGCGCACGAGGAAGTGAGGGATCTGTTGAGAACGACTGCTTTTCTTTCACCGAGAGCTACCGCAGCTCTGAGGACTTTCAGATTCACGTCTTTTCCTGCCATATCAAAGAGGCGGTGAGTTTCATCTCTTTATTAAAGTGCACTCTTAAAACCAACATTAAACCCAATTCCTCCTTTCCTTTTTATTTATTTATTTTTTTAGGTTAGCCGCATCCTCTACAGCTTCTCGACGGCCTTCAAGCGTTTGGCAAAAGCTGCCACAGAGATGCAAGACTCGCCGTTGCCACTTTCCCCTGACAGCGACGTTTTCACTTTCAGCGTTTCTGTAGAAGTGAGAGAAGATGATGGGAAAGGAAACTTCAGGTCGCTCTTTACTCGCTTCTGAAAAAGCTCTTTTCTGCTTATGTCTCATGCTTTCACAGAGCTGTTGGCTATGCACTGAACTGTTGCTTTATTTAAATTTCTGGCCAAACAAATGTTAGTGACTCTTCTTTTGTTTTCTTCTTTCAACTTGTAGTCCAGTTCCCAAAGACAGAGATAAATATTACTTCAAACTACGGCAGGGCATGCAGAAGAAAGTGTCTGTGGTTGTCCAGCAGCTGACCAATAAGGAGCTGGTCATAGAGCGGTGGGTTCTGGGAAGTGGCCTCCAGAGTGACACAAATTCACACCTTTTGTCACTTTTCAGAACTGGATTTTGTTTATAATGACTAAACTTTAAACAAATAAATTAAAAAGATTTCGATTTAAATTATGAATTAAAAAGTAAATTCTAATACTTGAATTTCAGACATATGAATTCAAGGCCTAAAAAGTACTTAAAAACAAACATAGGTCATTGAAAGTGCTTGAATTTAAAGTTTATGGGGTTACTTTAACAATTGTACTGTGCTGCTTTCAAAAACTCAATGAAAAATTTAAAAAATTGGAAATTGAAGTCTTATGCAAGTACTATGACAAATAATGCCTTTTCTCTATATATCCGAAACCGTATTTGAATATTAACAGTATTGAATTAAATTTTTTTTAACACGACTGTTTAAAACGGGCAATATTTTTGAAAATGACACATTCAAAACAGCATCCTTACTATGGCATTTTAATGTAAATATTAAGTGTAAGTGAAATGTTAAGTACAGGAAGGACTTTCATGGCGCTGGGGGTGGTGTTATAAATGCTAGGGTGTGAATTAATGTGCGGTTATCACTTTATTTTCATGGTCCCTTTAATGCATTTTGTTGAATTTTAGTTACATTGCATTTACATGCCAACTAATTCTCAATAGATTATAAGTAGACTGTAAGGTTGGGGTTAGGGTTAGGGTTAGTGTAAGTTGACATGTACTTGCAAAGTTTCTTATAGTCAGTTAAATGTCTGTTGAAGGAGCAGTATCAACAGATATTAAGCAGACAGTCTACTAATACTCAAATGAGAATTAATTGGCATGTAGTTGCAGTGCAACTTTTAGTCAATAAAATGATCATCAAAATAAAATGTTACCAATATGCTCAATAGAAAGTCCTTGAATTTATTGTCCATGAAAGAGTGGGAACTCTGTATATAATATAAAGTTACAAAACCATAAACATATACACACTGACATATATGCAGTACTCAACTATAAATGGATATCTTTATACAGTAGTCAACGTTTGAAGTGGATCAAAACCTTTCATTAAAGTTGTCCTTGAACTATTCAACGACACCAAAATTGTACTAAGACAAAAATGGAAAAACATTTTTGATCAAAGCTCCGGTTTCCCCCATAGTCCAAAGACATGCGCTATAGGTGAATTGAATAAACTAAATTGGCCATAGTGTATGAGTGTGAATGAGTGTGTATGCATGTTTCCCAGTACTGGGTTGCAGCTGGTGGTGGTTCAAGTTGGTGGTTCATTCCGCTGTGGTGCGACCCCTGATGAATAAAGGGACTAAGCAGAAGGAAAATGAAGGAATGAATTTATCAAAATGTTGACTACTGTAGTTAAAATGTAAAAATAAGATTCCTTGTGCGACCACATGGTGTCGCTGTAGTCCCAGTAAAGATGCTCTTCCTGTGTAAATTGACCCTCCTCACAAACACTTAATAAACCTCACAGAAAGCTCTCATCAGTTTATGTTTGATTCATTTATATATATGTGTATATATACTGTATGTACATTAATGATCCACAGAGTTTTTCTGCTTGATTCATTGACTGTTGCTGCTCTTTCATGTAGCATATGACATAATATAGCACATTGCATAATGTTACAGCTGACACTGTAAGAATATTATACGATATGAACCAATGGCTTTTGTTTTGCAGGTGTTTCGGGATGCTGCTCAGTCCGGGTCAGAAAGTGCGCAACAGTGACATGCATCTCCTCGATATGGTCAGACATTTTTTCTCTCTCTCTCGAGTTTTACCCAGGATTCCTAATAAGAATAACTCTCGGGCTCAATATCATGCGTTAATTGCGTATACCCTCACTCATTTTAATCACTATTCTGCTGCCGATTTTAGAAACACTTAATGGAAATGTGGACTTTTATTATTCATTAAAAAGCACGATTTCACATTAGCCCTTGAGCTAGTGATGCTGTAACGGTTGTTGCACATCAAGACCGAAAAACAATTAGCAGTTCAATCAAGCGGGGAGAGTTCACGGAGACTGCTGAATCAAACATCCTACAAGGCAATGTTGGAATTTATTTTTACATGAGTCTTTTTAATGGTTTCAACAGCAGTGTTTATTATTTATAGCTCTCGATAGATAAAAAGAATCATGGTTAAACCACAAATCAGTTATTTTAGGAAGAGTTTAGGAACAAAACTATATTTTTAGGAATTTTTGGAGATTACTATTTTGCAGTCAAAGTGATCATCCAAACCAAACTGTTTGGTTTTTCATCATCAAAATCAAATCTCTAGACTGCTTAGATTAATAATTGTATTTTTTTTTGTATTTAAACATTTGACATAATAGGCTCATTTACCAAATGGGTGTGGCCAAATATACCCAAAAGCCTATAAATCCTAAACAAAAAGTCTGATCTTCATGAAATAAGGTGAGAACATGCAACATATGATTCGATTTTTAACAACATCAGTCCATAGGTGGCGCTATAACGGTTTGAAAGGTTTAAAAAATGCTTTATTTCCAAGGTAAATGACCTGAAATTGTTAAATGCTCTCTTTTGTCACTTGTTTAGCTGGTTATAGGCTTACAAAAAAAAGGCACTTCAACCTCAGTAATTGCTGCTTGCAGCCCTGTTTGTTTAATGCAATTAATTTTTAATCAAATTGCTAAATCATCTTAATTTTTTTTGGTTTTGATACATTTTGTTCCTCATCTAAAGAAATAAAAGCTGTTCCTTTTAAAAAGGTTTATCGATGTGGTAGCAGGTGTTTTTCACATGATTATATTTCATAATCCTAAGGTTTTAAGGCTTGTATTGGAAACTCTTGCCCTGCAAGGGCTGCAGATGATTTTTGTGTTGAATGTTTTTTTTTGTTTGTTTTTTTCAATTCGTCTTTATTTCTATAGCGCTTTTACTATGTAGATTGTGTCAAAGCAGCTTAACATAGAAGTTCTTGTAAATTGAAACTGTGTGAGTCCAGTTTTCAGAGTTGAATTTCAGTTTAGTTCATTTCAGATTGGTTTAATTTTCACTGCTGTAAGTCTAAACACTGAAGAGCAAATCCATCGATGCGCAGCTCCACAAGTCCCAAAACCAAGCAAGCCAGTGGCAACAGTGGTGCCACTGTCAAATATTAAATATTAAATAGTTAAATATTAAACTAGGTTAAAAATCATAACAAAACTTATCAAATTAGATAAATGTGATATGTGATTAGATGATTTCTTTGCCTTTTTAGAAAAAAATCTATAATTAAATTCTAGAGGTTAACTAATAAAAAACGTTAATGGAAATGTAATATCATGGTTTATATATGTAATGTAATATTATATGAATTTCGGAAAAAAAAAATACAGAGACATTATTATGATGTTTGTGTTTGCGTATATTAGGTAATATATTCTGTAAAGTTTTGAAAAATATTTATTAATGTTTTTGTATGTATCTGCATTATGTATAAATACAAAATAATGTAACATTTTATAGAATATATATTTGAATGCTTTTAATTTATTTAAACATACTAATCAGTATAACAAATATATATATAACAAATAATTGTATTTGATGTAATTTTTCCAGCTATATGCTTTTAAATAATATTACACTGTAAAAATATCCATAAATGAACAGTTTTTCATATTTTGTGATTCATGTTTTTTTTATTTTTTATTATTATTTATGCTTTTGAATTGCATTATGAGACCTTGATCTTTCTTCAAATTTTAGCCTTAAGTTGAAAAAAGTGACTTTTATGACATTTTTTATTAGTTTAAAGTGATATATTGTCTGTGTTGGTGTTGTATATTATGCTGCAAAAACCTTATTATAAACTGCCAGTATAAATTTTTCTGTTATTTTACAGACTTATTTCTCTATATATTATTTCTTATACATTTAATTATTTCAAACCGCTAAAATGTCAATAAAAGTCACTTTGTTAAACTGTAGAGTTGAAGTTTCAACATCAAAAGTCGACAGCAGAGATCAACATCCCATATTGCAATTCACAACTGTAAATAAACGGAAAACACAAAATACGGACACTGTTAATTAACATATATTTTTATATTAATAGACATTTTATGTTAATTCTATATAGATTATAGTTCTACTAAAGTAATATATAAACAAAAAACTTGTTCGTTCATGCATGTCTGTGTTTGTCTATGTACAGTATGTTTCACTTTTTGTATAATTAAGTAATACTTTAATAATTACTGATACTATCTGTTCATATTTATCTTGCATATCTTAAATGTATATTTCATTTTCTATATTGTAATTTTTTTTAAACTTTCTATAAATCATTATGTAATAGACTGATCATTGTCTGTGTGCATTCGTGTTTGAAGGAGTCTATGGGTAAAAATGCCGATGGGAAGGCGTATGTGATCACGGGCATCTGGAATCCAAACACTCCTGCTTTCCAGCCACTGAACGAGGACACGCCGAAAGGTAAAAGAGCTGAAACACCAGAGCACTCCTGCTCAATTCTCCATCAGTTTACCGTTTTCACACGAGTTCACACTTGGTCTGCTGTCTATTTTTGCTCTCACACGACTAGCAGTTTTCAGCTGACTTTCTATTCCAGCAGACCTCTCTAAATGTCACATCTTTCAGTGACAGAAGTTTCATTCATTTTTAGCTCAGTTTTGAAACAAGGGCAATGTTAAAGTCTAGTGTCTATTTGTGCATTTAATTTTTTATACTTTATATTTCAAATAAAAAAATACATTGTCATAGTATCTATACTTAATTCATTCGTTTTCCTTCGGCTTAGTCCCTTTATTCATCAGGGGTCGCCACAGCGGAATGAACCACCAACTTATCTAGCATATGTTTTACACAGCGGATGCCCTTCCAGCTGCAACCCAGTACTGGGAAAATCTATATTTAATTACAATATATAAATTCTACATAGCAATTATTGAAATTGTACATTTAAAATAAACATTATACAATCATACTTCTAAACAAGCATTTTTTTTAAATATATGATGTATATGTTTTATTAACAACATAATGAATTATCGTAAATTAAATATACATGAACTTAAAAAAGAATTTGAATTTGTGTTGTGTACATTTATTTAAGATGTATGCAGTTATCCACAAATTGTGGTCTTAATATACTGTATTACAATAATTTCTATATTAAACTTATATACTTATATACTCATTTATTTCAGTTTCAGCTATTCCCATGTAGTTAAACTTCATATGAAAATAGCTCAAAATAGGGCTGGGCGATTTGGCCTAAAATCAAAATCTCGATTAATTGAGCATTTAACTTGATTACAATTAATGAACGATTATTTTATTAATTTATTTATTTATTTTTGCCCTCATAGTTCACTAACAATTTTTGTACAGTAAATATTCTCACATATTGAATGAAGGGTGCATTACTTGATTTTAAAATAATTGAAGGAAACACACACTATCTATTGTCTATGATTATTTATTGAACATCAACGTTAAACAACTGAAATTAAAACACACATTGCCTAAAACCAAAAGACACTTTTTTTCTTATAAAAAAATTTAAATAAATAACTTGAACATTTGGAAACAATGCATTTCTTGCATCTTCTGTAAATAAATATTTTAATGTAAATAATACTTTTAATGTAATGGAAAATATGCCATCTCAAGGCATCTCTGGCGCAGCTTACAATCATCGTCAATGTAGTGCAAAGTAAAGCTCAAGAATGGGTCCATCGTCCTACTGGAACAGAGATCAGATGTGGCAGCAAAGTCCCCACAGAAGTATAAATCAGCCTTCGCCTTTAACAGAGCGGGGTCACGTGACTCCACATGCTGTGGGAAAATAAATTGAAAAAATCATCCTGGAAAAATTTGATGGATTATAGGTTCTGAATGTCGATTTCTATTACTTTTCGATTAATCGTCCAACCCTAGTTAAAAATTAAGTTGTTTTTTTTTCTAAACATATAAAAAAAAAGAAGAACTTATTAAACATGAAAATTTTAATCAAATAAAATGAATAACTGACAAACGGTAGATACAAAAAAAACAGATAAAGTATAACAATAATAATAAAATATTCAAAATTCACCTGCATTTTCAGTGTGTTTTTCATTTAAAGTCTGTATAATTGAGAACATAAAAACATGGATTTTAAGTATAAATAAATAAAAAACTAAATAACTAAATGCCAGGATGTATGAGTGGTTCAACTTGGAACAGTAATGGCCTCTTTATTTAATGAATTAAATTATAGAGTATCCTCATAGTATGTGTATTGTTGATTTGGTATGAGGCCAAACCGGAAGCAGCGCAACTCGTAACTGCAGCTTAATGTTCTGTTGTCAAATGATATGGAGTTTACCTAAAAATTTAGTTCCAGTCTGCTAGATTCAGATAACCAAATGACGTTTAATTCAGTGACCCGAGTGAACCCGAGGTTTTCATTTCAAGTCTACACTTTATTTCACTCTCCGTTTTGGTGGTTTTGTGTGCGTTTGTAAGTCCCACCACCGGTTATTTAACACTCTGTCTTTCCCACTGCAACCTTTTCTGACCCGACTCTATCGTAATTGGAATCTATTTTCAGCCATTCCCTCATAAATCTGCAACTATTGTCGTCCTTGTTTCCTGTTAATTGAAATAATAAAACCGCCTTAGTGCGAAACAGGCTGGTTTTCACTGATTTGTGGTGCGTTTCACTCAGCGCTCTGCATTTGTTCATAATTACAGGGCTCACCTGAGAGAGAATGATGCTTTTAGGAAGCAACACTCTTTCAGAAGACCTGGTCATTTTTTATGTTTAGTTTCAGTGTAAAAGATGAAACATGTCATATGAAGATCGTTTTATTCAGAGGATTAAGAAAAAGTCATTAAAATGTTTTTAGCACATTGTTAGCATGCGTTTAGTGCTTACATGTTATGTGGCTAACATGGTAATACTTTATGCTAACCCTTTAGAAACATTAGCATGTTGCTAGCACGATTAAGCACAGCGCAGGTGTATATTTCTGGTATGATTTGACACATTGCTAGCATTTCTAATATTTTGGTAAAAATTAGTAATAATAGTTGCTATGATTTTACAGATCGGAGTTATGATATATCACCATCCTAACATTTATTTTAGCTATTTTGCTAACAAAGTTTAACACAGTAACAAAAATGTAATATAGAGCTGACACGATTTAACACATTGTTAGCATATGGTGCTAGCATGCTTCAAGCTCGATTGAACACATGTTTTTAGAAAGGTGTAGTACACCACTAGCATGTTTTATTTTGCACGATTTAACATTGCTTGCATCTTTAATGTTGTTAGCATGACATTGTTAAAATTGTTTATGAGTTGCTACAATTTAATGTATGTTGTTAGCATTATTTAACATGTCGCTAACCCTCTTTTGTTAGCTTGAATTAAAATGAATGTATCAACATATGCAGGCATAGCATGTTGTTAGCATGTTTTGTCAACATTGCTTTGTTAACTTTACATTAGCATGATTTAACATTCTTTAACCTGTTTTTAGCATGCATCTTGCATGATGGCACATAATTGTTAGGTTTTGCTAGCAATCTTAGCATACTATTGACTTTCAAATAGCATTTTTATCATTCTACACTTAGGATGTGTCAAGCACATAGGTAAACCCCTGCAGTGCATCATGGGAGTGGGCAGAGCTAAAAGCTCTTTTGCTGAAATTTGGCTTCAAAATGAGCATATAGCTGCGTTTAACAACCTCCGAGCTCACAGCAGGTTTGACTTTAATGGTTTATAAATTAAAAATCACTTTCCCTGTGGAGAAAATGAATGGATTTTTAACTTCAGGATCCCAACTGTTGCACTCTATTACTGTTTAATGTTTTTCCTGTGCGCATTAAGCTTTTATAGTCTTGTGAACGGTGAGTTTTTCTCCTCCTCCAGATAAGCAGGTCTACATGACGGTGGCGGTGGATCTGGTGGTGACCGAGGTTGTTGAACCGGTTCGGTTCCTCATGGAGGCTCTGGTGCGTGTCTATCCAGCCAATGAGAGGTTCTGGTATTTCAGCAGGAAGGCCTTCTGTGAAAACTTTTACCTCAAGCTCAAACAGGTATAATCCCAAACCAAAACAACACTTACAAATTATTCAGAGATACACATCCAGTGAGGTATGAACTGACAATGCGTGCTGTATCAGTATGCATGAATGATTGGGTGAATTTCATGATTCTGCTGAAGACGTATTTCACAGTAAAATCTAACAAACTAAATCAGTTGGAGTGGTAATGTTAACAAATGAGGCCTAGGTAAAAGTAATATGTGCAAAAATAATATATATATGCATGTTTTTTTTTAAATTAATATTAAAATATACTTTTGATTTATACTCAAATATTGGCATGCAATATAAAGATTCTGATAATATGTATATTATTTTAGTGGAGTTTTATCAAATATTTTAGAATATTAATTCCTAATTATGTATTATTTTTAGTTATCATTTAACTGTAGAAATTCAAAATAACAACTCTATAATAAATAAATACTGTGAAAATGTCCTTGCTTACAAAATCGGCAAATCATATAATAAATCTAAATTGTATGTTTTAAATGTAGGGCTCCATAATATTGGAAAAATTGGTGATATAAATTGCGACATGAATACAATTTCTCTAGATGACTTGAATAGCTCTATTTGTAAAGACTTCCCAATCAATCTAAATTAATGATGATATAAATGAAACAGAGCAAAGATAAAGGGTAAATAAACAGCGCATTTTGGTTTTCTGGGGAGTCTAACAGTGTTCAGGTACAGAAACTAGAAAAATAAATAGTATAATTACATGTTCTTCAATGTATATATACATTTTTTATTATTAAATTTACAAACGGTACTATTTTTTTGTGTCTAAATGCTTTAAACCGCTCAAATTCTCACAGTCAAAAGGCGTAAAAAATACACATGATAGACTACTATGGTTAAACTCTGCAGTGACTCCACAAACTTCATGTTTTGAATTGTATGTCTGATTGACTATAATCCCAATTTAACATTGCACATCCTGCGTTGTGACTATTGCGGATGTGCGCATTGCGATATCGATGCTAAAACGATATATTGTGCAGCCCTATTTAAAAATATATTGTCTATTTTGTCTATAAATGAAATAATATTCATCTAATATAACTATATATAAAATAAACAGATGAAGATTGTATCAAAACTAATTATTTAAATAAAATACCACCAGTGAAATAATTTTATTAATCGTCATCTGTAATTTTTCTACGACAAACCCTACTTTTCTAGCCACCAGTTTTCATTGGCACGTTAACAGCTACACAAACCTGGAGGAAGGAAGTGTGCTTTGGCGAAGGGTGAACAGGAGCAGTAGCTCCTGGAAGCTGTGAAGCGGCAAATGGAGGCTTTGTATAATTCGTGGCTTAATAAGAGGCCCAGTGCTCATTATCATGCTCAAGTAATTAGAGCTTGCAGCCTCCATCTCTGCCTGATTGCCTCCACAGTTATCTTATCGCGGAGAGAAAGAATGCCTGCGCTGTAGTTAAAAGCTAATTAAAAGATAATATTATGGCGTTAGCGATAGACCCAGCCCATTTTCCGCATTATTTTATTATTTCCTATTTGTTTACGCTGCTCATTAGGCACGAGGAATTAGCGTGTAATTATGGCGGCTGTAAACATCATTCTTCGCCTGTAGTACAGTGGTGAATATGGAGACGGCGGTTTAACATGAGAGGTAGAAATGTTTTTTGTTGCTTTTTTAGGTGTCGTCCCTCTCACTGCTTGTTTAATTTTCGCCTTGCGCGTGTAATTATGTATTTGCTATTTCCCCTGAAGCTGTAGTGAAGGTGAAGCTAACTTTGAATGCTGTGCTCTTAAAGGAACAACCCTTCTCAAAATGTCATATTCATATTTACATGAGCCAGTTTTTGTTATGTATCTTGATTAACAGTTGAAGGCAAAATTATTATTGTTAATTCTCAAAAGTGAAATTGATGCTTAATATAGAGAGAGTCAATTTTCACTGTATTTCCAATAATGTTTTTTTCTTTTTGTTTTTTTTTCTTTTGGAGAAAGTGTTATTTTTGTTTAGTTTTGCTGGAATAAAAGCAGTTTTTAATTTAAAGAAATATAAGTCAAGGCAAGTTTATTTACATAGCACGTTTTATACACGAGTAATTCAAAGTGCTTTACAAAAACAGGAATAAAAGTAACAAGAAATTAAAAATGATTAAAACATTAAAATGTGTTAAACAGATTTTAAAGGAATGAAAAGGAAAAGAAAGACATAATAGTGTGATCTGTCAGACGTAGCACAGTGCTCATTCAGTGAAGGCACAGCTAAACAGATGATTTCAATGTGCCTAATGTTGGAGCACATCTGATTCCAGCAGCGGGGGGCGTAGTAGCTGAAGGCGGATTCACCCTGCTTTGAATGAACTCTTGGAATTTCTAATTTACTTGATCCTAATCCTGGCAGCAGCGTTCTGGATGAGCTGCCTGTCTTTTTGGGAAGGCAGTGAGGAGTCCATTACAGTAATCCACCCTGCTGGTGATAAAAGCATGAACAAGTTTCTCTAAGTCCTCTAATTCTTGCAATGTTTTTGAGATGATAGTATGCTGATTTAGTTACTGCTTTGACTTGACTACTGAAACTCAGATCTGACTCCAGAAAAACACAAAAATTCTTGATCTTATTTTTCGTTGTTTGACCCCTACAGCCAAGGCACGCTATAAGTTTTAAGGTCAATGTTATTAGCCCCCTTAAGATATTAGTTTTTTCTTCGATTGGCTGCAGATCAAACCACTGTTGTCCAATGATTTACCTAGTTAACCTACTTAAGACTAACATAGTTAAGTATATAAATGCACTTTAAACTGACTAGTATCTTGGAAAATAACTAGTAAAAAATTATGTACTGTCATCATTGCGAAGATAAATAAAATGAGTTTTTAGAAATTGGTTATTAAAAATATTATGGTATGGTATTAAAAAAATCTTCTACCCGTTAAACAGCACTTTTATGACATCAACTGTATATTACATGTACAAAATAATAATTATTTATTTGAAAGTTGTGGTGCATATTGTAATTCATTTTATTTTAATGTATAATGCATATTAATATGCTATATTTTATACATGATATATATTCACAATAGGCGGCACGGTGGGTCAATGGTTAGCGCTGTCGCCTCACAGCAAGAAGGTCACTGGGTCAGTTGGCATTTCAGTGTGGAGTTTGCATGTTCTCCCCGTGTTGGCGTGGGTTTCCTCTGGGTGCTTCAGTTTCCCCCACAGTCCAAAGACATGCGCTATAGGTGAATTGAATAAACTAAATTGGCCTTAGTGTATGTGTGTGAATGAGTGTGTATGGATGTTTCCCAGTACTGGGTTGCAGCTGGAAAGGCATCCGCTGTGTAAAACATATGCTGGATAAGTTGGCGGTTCATTCCGCTGTGGCGACCCCTGATAAATAAAGGGACTAAGCCGAAGGAAAATGAATGAATGAATATATTCATAATAATTTTATTACCAATATGTAATTATTTTTGTAATATTTATTTATCATTTTATGTGTGTGTGGGTTTATGAATAGATGTGCATTATTTATTGCATTTAATTAGTTCATTTAAAAAATGAATAATTAAGTAAATATACATATAAATATTAATGCATGTATATTGATGTCAGTAGTGGCAATATAATTTGAAATATTTATGTGTTTGTAACAAAACAGTTAAATATTAGTATTACATTTACATTGATGTTTAGATTTGTACAGAGATATTTATTTTTAGAATTTTATGTATGTACAAGTTGTAACTTACAACACGTATTAAATATATAATCTTGATTATTTGTATGTATTTATGACACTGCTGATAAAACTATATTATGTATTTGTTTATTAATGTTCATTAGCATATATACATGAATACTAAATTAACAAAAACTTATTATAACTGCAGTATAAAGTTGTACTGTATATAAGCATACATAAACTTGTAATACTTTTACTATTTTATATGCACATTTTATATTCATGTGTACTAAAATATGTTATATTTATGCAACTGTTTTTTTTTTTCTGTGCAAACTTATTTGTCACACTAGATTTGTAAAAATCTAACATCTATTTTGGCATCTGCTGAATACTTAAAATTCTAAAGAGTAGCCTGTACATTTTATCTCCTTATTTGTTTTGTACGTTTATATGATTTATCTATATTAGCATTTTCCTTTATGTATTGTCTTTGCACTGCATTCTGTGTTCTCTGTCTTTTGCTGGATCTCTGTTTGTTTGCTCTTTGTTCATGCTGTTGTGTGTTTTAGGGCTCGGTGAAGGGCAGTCAGGAAGATGTGATGTATGAAGTGGTGAGTCTAGAGAAGCACTCAGAGTGTGTGTCTGGAGCTCGTGGCCGTCTCCAGTCGCCCACTGAGGAAGAGGAGCCAGAGGAAGGTACGTCACCGTCAGCCTTATCCAAGTGCTTTTCTGTGTTTTGTGTTTGTAGCCATTTTGAGCTGAACTTCTTTAATGGAACCTGTATTTTACACTTTTTTTTTTGTAACTTTCTTTTTTCTGAGGGCCAGTTATAATGTGACCATTTTCACATTGTGTCTCAGTTCCAAGAATTACAAGATATAGACTTTTTGCTGCTGTATCTTTAAGACTTTTATATGCATATGAGCTCTTTTACATGACACTAAAAATAACAAGTAGCAGGTTAATATATGAAGATTCATGCACAAACATGGTATGTACAGTTGAAGTCAGAATTATTACCCCCCTGTATGTTTTTTCCCAATTTGTGTTTAAAGGAGAGAAGATTTTTTTAACACATTTCTAAACATAATAATTTTAATAACTCCTTTCTAATAACTGATTTATTTTATCTTTTCCATGATCACCGTACATAATATTTTACTAGATATTTTTCAAGAAACTAGTATTCAGCATAAAGTGCAATTTAAAGGCTTCACTAGGTTAAGTTAATTAGACAAGTTAGGGTAATTAGTCAAGTCATTGTACAACGATGATTTGTTCTGTAGACAATCAAAAAAATATAAGGCTTAAGGGGGCTAATAATATTGACCTTAAAATGTTAAAAAATAAATAAAAAGCTGCTTTTATTCTAGCCGAAATAAAACAAATAAGACTTTCTCCAGAAGAAGAAATATTATCAGACATACTGTGAAAATTTCCTTGCTCTGTTAAATATCATTTGGGAAATATTTAAAAAAGATTTTTTATTTGTTATTATTATATCTATATTTAAATTATATCTATCTACAGTTGAAGTCAAAATTATTCACCCTCCTGTGAATTTTGTTTTCTTTTTCAAATATTTCCCAAATGATGTTTAGGAAGCAAGGAATTTTTCACAGTATGAATTTTTTTTTTATAATATTTTTTCTTCTGGAGAGTCTTATTTTTATTATTTCAACTCAAATAAAAGCAGCATTTAATTTTTAAATCCATTTTAAGATCAATATTATTAAGAATATTAATTAAAAAAACATTTCGCTTGTCTACAGAACAAATCATCATTTTACAATGACTTGCCTTATTACCCTAACTCGCCTAGTTAACCTAATTAACCTAATAAAGCCTTTAAATGTCACTTTAAGCTGAATATTAGTATCTCGAAAAATATCTAGTAAAATATGATGTACTGTCATGTCAAAGATAAAAGAAATCAGTTATTAGAAGTTAGTGATTAAAACTATTATGTTTAGAAATGTTGAAAAAATCTTCTTTCCGTTAAACATAAATTGGGGAAAAATATAGAGGGGGGCTAATAATTCAGGAGGGCTAATAATTCTGACTTCTATTCATCTATCCACCCAGAACCTTGAAATTGTAAATGATTCGATGTCCATGTGAGTTTGCAGACATGCGGATGTAGAAAGAACAGATTGCCTTGGCAGTGAAGCTGTCGCAGGACCATTTGTTTTTATGTTGTTTTTTTTCTGTAGATGTCAATGCTAGCACATCAAGTGAATCAGATCATCTGTCCAGTTTTTATTTTTATTTTTTATTTTATTTTACATGATCAACATTCACTCCCGTTGCATTTCCCCACCTGCGGTTTGGCAGCACAAATCCATCGCAAGCTTTAATTTAGTCTCGGCCCGTAGCTCCAGGTGAAGTGTGTGAGCCGTCTGTCTTTTTCTCGAAGCGGAGACGGCCTGTGTTTTGGACAGGGTGCCACAAGCCGGAGATGTGAAACCCTGGCGGCTTTCAAGTGCTTATCAGTGCCTGCTTCAGAAGAATGGATTCCAATTTGGTTAAGTGGTGTCGGCTCTCGGGCTCCGTGTGTCGTCTGACCAGCTGGAGCTGGACGTTTGGTTTGGTTTTGTTTTTTTGGTTCTGCTCAACTGATTCTTCCACACAACATGGAATAATGTAGCCAGTAAAATGTTAAATATCACTGAATGCACTTTTCTGCATTGTTTACTAACTAGTGTCTACGTATGAGCGGTGTAATGGTTCCGGTGCTAGGTGTCACTTTTCACTTTCTAACCAGCTTTATATACATTTTTGTTTTCTTTTGGTTAGTTTTGCTTGCTTCACTATAAAAAAATGCTGGGTTAAACAATCGTTAACTTATAATAAGTTAACTTATTAGTTTTTACAAATTTAAGCGAATTGAACATAAAACATTTAAGTTGTCTGCCAAAAAATCAAGAATTGTGTTTTCAGCTTATTTTGAGTGAGTAATTTGAACAAACAGCAAGCGTAATTTTTTTGAGTGTTTATTAGGTTCATCTTAGATCAGAGGGAAAATAATAGCTCTGTAATCACAATATAAATAATATAAAAATATATACATGTACACAAACACTATAAAACCACAAGCTCGTTCAATGCAACAAACAAGAAAGTTGCAGGAAAATAAGATTATAATTATATAAATAATACGATAAAATATCACATGCATACACAAATGCATACATGCATAAAATAGCATTAAGTAAATAAATAAAACCAACAATAGAAAAATAGCATTATATCATTTAATATCACAAGCAAATATAATATAGTAAAATGCTTTTGAAATGTAGTGGCTCAGCAGAATGCAGGACATAGATGTTCTTGAAGGTTTTGGAGATCGCTTGAATTGTAGTAGCATAAATAGTGAGTTTTGTTTATTGGCAAAACCACCCGCTTCGAATGTTATCAGTCGATTGAATGGGCGTTATCAGTGGTTTATCAGCTGATAGATATGGGCCAGTAGGGGCCTACTGCGCCTACTGGTAGGCTCAAAAGGCTGTTATCAACCATCCACATAATTTATCAGCTGTTCTAATAGAGAAGAGTTCAGATCCATATCTGTTTTTACATTACTGTGACGGTTGGGTTTAGGGTTGGGGTAGGGGTAGACGTTAATAAAATACAATTAATGGGAAATAATATAATTTAATAAATAATCAGCATAGGCTCATTCTGCATTTTGTTTTTAAAACGAACGCTGCGTGGCGGTATACACGCTTACCTCCATATGAATGGATTGTGAGCTGTTATCAGATTCTCCAGTGGCTCACCGTGTACGTCGGCAGACTTGTGACGTGGTGCGGAGTTGACAGCGATGACGGGGTTTGAGTCTGGCAAAGAATGGTTTCAGCAAGCAGGTAAGACAAAAGCCAAACAAGTAAATTATTTCTTTTTTATTGCTTTTTTAAAAACTGACGGTTGGGTTTAGGGAAGGAGGAGGGCGGGTTAATCGGTGCTTTTGAAAAAATAATGACGGTTGGGTTTAGGGAAGGAGGACGCCGGGTTAATCGGTGCTTTTGAAAAAATAGTGACGGTTGGGTTTAGGGAAGGAGGAGGGCGGGTTAATTGGTGCTTTTGAAAAAATAATGACGGTTGGGTTTAGGGAAGGAGGAGGGCGGATTAATCGGTGCTTTTGAAAAAATAATGACAGTTGGGTTTAGGGAAGGAGGAGGGCGGGTTAATCGGTGCTTTTGAAAAACATTGACGGTTGGGTTTAGGGAAGGAGGAGGGAAGGTCATCGGAGCGGCCTCTGCTGGATTTACGCGAGAAGAGCAGATATTTGATATCTCATATAGCTGATTAACCATGTGCATGGTTGATAACCCCTACTGGCCCATATCTATCAGCTGATAAACCACTGATAATGCCCATTCAATGGACTGCTGGGCAAAACATAGCTACAATAAAATGTTACATATAATAAGGGCAAGATTTCCATAGGCTAAGCTATTGCTTTTTACGGTCAGTTACAATATTTGATAACATGAAGGAAGTAGGACTCAAATTATGCTTATAAATCTGCACAATTTTTTTTATTTAATATATGTATCCACAGAATATAATTACATGGTTTATTTAAATTTGAAAAAAGCACAAGGATTGATATCTAATACCTATAATTCTAAAAAACTAATAACCTTTAAGAACGAGATGTGTAAACAAACACATTAAAGACTCATCAGATGCTACTGTATTCACATCTTGTCATTTGTAACTGGATTTTCTAACTTCAATACAATACCATTTTCGATACTGTGAAGGGAAAAAATCCACAGTATTAAAATGTGTCATTTTTGAATTATGTTAAAAGATAAAGAAGGCTAGAATATGAGAATGAGGTATAATTTTACATGAACTAAAACATCTTGTGGTATAGTGCACTTCTTTAACAAAATGTGATTGTAATATTCAGAATGCAATAATGTGCTTTTAAACTAAAGGTAAAATGCACAAAATTAAAAAAATTATAATAATTTTCAGGTAAAATGAAATATTTTACCAGGTATGTCAGCACTCCAAAAACCAGTCCAAAAGGCAATACATTACTAGTAAAAACCAAGTCAATCTTATCTTGTTTTCTGATTGACACAAATCTTAATATTGTTATCAATTAATATTATTTAATGGACCAGAGATAATATGGACATTTGTATTTTTGTATTAACTACTATTGGCAAAGATTTATAAATATTTTAGCAAATCTGTTGTATATTACTCATTAGCGGATATACATTACCATTTATATGATTTTTTGGAGGGCATTTATTTTACATATAATTAATGCAAATACAAATTTGCATTGCCCTGTTTACCATAGCGCTCTATGTGTGTGCGTTGACCTACTCTCTTGAGGGTAAATTACTGAATTCTCAATATTGTATTATACTAACGTTTAGCACAACATTTCGCAAGTCTATATATTTTTGGACTGTTTTTGTTTTGTCAGCTAAAACTCTGATAACCCCGGAGAATTCCTATATTAATTTTCAGAGATTTAAAGGGCATAATAATCATATTGACAACACTTTAGTCAGCTGTCTTATTTGATGCATCAATGATATTGAAATGGAAGCAGTTTTACAACAATGTGAAAAAAAATACATTTGCCAACAAAACCTTTAATCTGCAAAACTTAAAAAAAGATTAAATGCAATAGCCAGGTATGTTTGTCTAAAACTCATTTGGCCTATTATATAGCTAACAATATATAAAACTAGCTAAAAAGTTGCATGAATATCAGGCATTAGATGCATTGAACCCAAATGAATTTTGGACATTGTAAAATAAACACATTCAAAACAGCACAAAAAGAAAAAAACAATGCAAGCTTAATGGAGAATTCAGTCCCCCAAAATGAAAAAAAAACAGACTTTTCGTCTTAAAATGTCCAAAGCAAACCCCTTTTTTTTTAAAGGAAGAAATGCTGGTCAAATTGCAAATGAATAGTCAAATTAGTTTTTTGTTTTATCTATCTTTTACTCCAAAGCAAAACTATGGAGGAGTATGAGAAGCAAAATAAATTTTTCATTAAATTGTATTTTCATTGAATGATTATCTAACTGACCATAATGAGAACACATTTTCAAAGCCACTTTAACTCAACATTCATCGCATTGTTAATTGAAAATGGATTTGAAAAGGTAAAAATACATTTAATGCATCATTTGTTATACCTTTGGCTAAGAATGCATTTTGAAATTTTGCTATAACATTAAAATGTTTATTTCACTACCATTTCTGCTTGTATGTTAAACACGTTAATTCGATTTGTTGTTTTTTTTTTATTAAATTTTCAACTCATAGAGCCTTTAAATTTCTATGTAATTGAAATAACAAAAAAAAGTTTTGTTGGAAATGGTAAATCTAAATTTTATCTTTTAATTTTGCACCAGATTTGTCATGGAGAATGCAAATTTAAATAAATAAATACATTGTTATTTTATGGATTGCATTGCAGTTTTGCATATTACATTTAGGCCTGTCACAATAATCAATATATCGACTTATCGCACAACACATGGAAATGACCTCAATCATTTTTGGTGATGCAATATATATCGCCCATACATAAAAACCATTTCTAGCAACATTTTAGCTGTTTGTGCAACCTCTCTATCTCTATTGATGGTGTCAGTTTCAGTATGGTTAAGAAAACACTATAGTATTTACTATAAATTACTTTAATATATTTTCATGTGGGTGTCTGACAACTGAAAATAGATCTAGTAGCTGATATCGCAGCCTCTGTTACTTTTTTTACTTTGCACTTTTTTGTTAACATTTATTATTATTTATTTAGGATATGCGTTGTCACATTCTTATTTAAATGTCTAATTATTAAATTGTTAAAATGACTAATTAATTTCAATATTCTTAAGAACAAATTATTATGGTTCTTTGGAAGAGTGTACTAGCATTGTGATGATATTATATTGTCATTCTGGCATTATATAATGAGCGGCATAAAATGGTCTTAAAATGACAATAATATCGTTTATCGCAATATATTTTGGTGCAATATATCGTACAACAAAAAATAGATATTGTGACCGAACTAATTATATTTCAAAATTACTTTTGCTTCTTATATGCTTCCATACAAAACTCAGCGCCACATTTTAAAAGCGTTCTGTGTGATTTAATTTTTAATTTTTAATCTTTAACTTGAAAGGTGTTTTCAGTTACCAATTGAAAACATAATATTACCTGAAATGGCCGCTTATGTATCGCCGTGCATCCTTCATTTATTCACCACCAACATGTTTTCCACCTACAACTGCGTTTAATAAATCAAAGCTTGTCAAGAGTCTAGCTTTTCTGTGGACCTTTTCAAAATGAATAAATGGTTGCTTTTTTATTCAGCCGTCCTCATCGAATCTCATCTTTTGCTCTGTGAAATTTGTTCCAAGCCTTCATTTCTGTGCTGTACAAGTAAAGTCATTGTTGTTTTTGGAAGCATTCGCCCTCGCCAGCTTTCTGAGATCTATTGGGGAGGCAGATGGAAAAGAAGATTCATCCACCCACATCTGCTACCGAAGCGCCATGTCACCTTGCGACAGAGACTCTCTCTGCTCAAGGCTGGTCTCTCTCTCTCTCTCTCTCTCTCTCTCTCTCTCTCTCTCTCTCTCTCTCTCTCTCTCTCTCTCTCTCTCTCTATCTATCTATCTCAATCTCTCTCCTTGCAACGTTGCCAAGGTACTTGTGCAGTAAATGTAAAAAGAAGCCCTTTTAAAGCGTTTGAGAAGAAACCACTGTGTTCCAGACCTCACATTGTAAAACATACAGCATTTGAGGCTCTCGCTGGAGGTCATGAGCATTGTAAATGGGCTCAAAATGCAATGCCATGTGAGACCCATAAATTCATCCTCACTTTTAGTGTTTTTGTTCTTCATATTTGTTTTGATTTGTTAAAACATTCTTGCCATTATTAGCATAAAGTTGAGATCCGTGTTAACTGTCGGTTGCATTTTTTAGAATATAGGCGTGAAAATGATGTTCAACTTAAATTGTAGATTTAAGCTTAGTCTTGTTTTAAAGAAGACGCTTGTCAGATTGAATGAAAAACATTCAAAAATTTAGATGACTAAAGTTTTGTGCTTTTACGCTTATGAAAATAATAAAACATACATGTACATTGCATTATATTATATTACACATTTTATAAAACCTATTTTCCCTTAAAATGAACAGGAAATCAAAGCTAAATATTTGAACAAATTAAACTCCAAATTTTAAGTTGATATCAAAAAAACTGAACTTTCAGTAAAGTTTTATTAAATTAAAATAAAACCAACAGATGACTTACAGTTTCCATTGGTGACCATATAAGGCTGCCCCTGTTTCTCAGTAGGGTTTTTAAAAGGTTTTTTTATTGTTTCACAATATTTGTAAAGTAGACATCAGATTCTAAAGTAGTATGGACAGTTTGGAGGTTTGTGATTTTGAATTTAGCCTCTTAAAACCTGCTTTGAGAAACCAGGAGTGTGTGTTACAGTTGGGGCTGCATCACAATCTTTCATTTTTTTATAGTATTGAAAACATGTTCAGACTATTGCTTTATAAAAGTATAGAATAGATGAAGGCCAAAAGGATGAGACTTTCAGTCACAGCAAGAGAAGTTGATCATTCCACGTCTGTGATCACTTGTAATAATTTCTGTTCTCCATTTTTATCATTGTTTTCCACAAAATAAAGTTTTTTCTTGTAGACATTTTTAGCATGTAATAGCCACGACTAAAGTCCCTTCAAATTTTGAACAAGAAATATTGCATTATTTCTTCTCAAAAATCTCCTCAATTTATGATCTCCACTGTATTTTCAGTCACGGTGCTTTCATTCTTGCGTAGTTGTTGCAAGCAACCGCATTGCTGTTAATTTCCCTCCAAATGGCCATGTTGTGGATGCCGTTTTTTGAGATATGGACTTGGAGGGCAGAGTGTCTGCCGGTCGGCTCTTAATGACCTTTGCAGACATTAAGTCCAAGACATTTCCTTTATCACCTCAAGGCGTGACCGTAATCTTGGCAGTCCGCGGCCATGACTAATGCAGGTGCGTGTGCTATATAACTCACTCCAGTGTTCTGGATGCTGCAAGGACGGTTCTGTAATTTTGTCTGAACACTGTTTCATGGGAGTCGTGCAGCATCCAAACATGCCACCCTGCGGGGAGTTGTAGAAGTGATGTTTGCCCACAGTCTACACACACTGGTGGTCAGCAGTGACTGGATGTATCTGGAGAATCAGGGCGAAGACTGTCACCGGAGGGTCAAGACTTGAGATCTGAGTGTGACTTGTAAACAGAAATACACCACTCTCGGTCTGCTCCTCCTTGCACATTGATTGCATAATGTAATTTTTCTGCACTTTGCTTGCAGCTTAGTTTTTGTGTACACCTTTCTGAAATTGACATTGGGTCTGAACTCCATTGCAGCTTTTACTAGTGAAAAACCATCCAAGATCTCAAAGATGTTTGTTCGCAACAGTTTTTATATCCTCTTGTGTGTGTGCGTGTGCGCGCGTGTGTGTGTGTGTGTGAGTGAGTGAGTGAGTGAGTTCTTCTTTCAACTTCACAATCGAAGAGTATACTTTACAAGGCTAACATATTTAACTGTGCATGAGACGGAGATGAAGGAAAATAAGCACACAATGTGAGAATGATTGATGGAACCGGTGCTATTTTGTTTGTTTTCACTCTCTGGACCTCTATTTAGGGATCTTGGCTCCTTCATGGTCAAATATGACAGAAGCCTTGAAATGTATCTTTATTATTTCTTATGTTGGTTATTTTACCTGTATAACATTGCTTACTTAGTGTTACTTTTTTTCTTGTATTTTTGTCTGTTATAGTATGTTAGATGACAGTGTTTTTAAAAATAGAAAAGCAACTATATGTAGTGTTCGGTGCTTGGATTCAATACTGTTAATCATTTTGCAACGTAATTGATTCTCTGGTTTCGAAGCTTTGAAAAGCTTTGTTTCTCCCACCACTAGCATATAGACGACAAAGTTGTTAAAATGATGTTCACAACATTCTGCTAAAACGACTAAAAATGCCAGGCCAGTCGGTGGTGACATTTGTGCACTGTGCACGAGCACACATGTGGTTCTTTGTTGCCCACCATTGCTGTTTCAGTTGTCAGGCATGGCGACACCGTTTGTTTTCAGAATCATGTTTTTGTATTTCAAACCGAGACAATAATTGTATTGTTTCTAAAAACATGCAACTTTAAGACTTATTTTCGGCATTTTTGCCATTATTATTATAGTACAGTACATATTGAAGGGAAGTGAAGTTTAAATGAGAGAGGGGGAGTAAATCGGGATGCCACCAGCAAAGTTGCGATATGTATGTCGGTTAGAGTTGTCAAAAGTATCGATTTTGGTACCAGTCGGTACTAAAATGTTAAAAAACGTCCATTTCCCGCTAACATTTGAGCACTGAATTCTGATTCTGTTGAGTGGGTTCTTAAACACTGCTCAACAGAAATGACCGTGATTGGCCATAAAGGTCATCAGTTCACCACTGTTCACCGAGTACAATCACCGATACAGAGACACTGGAGTGTTTCAAAGTCGCGAAGATCAGTCGATTCATCAGCGGATCACTCGTATGTCAGCCAGGTGATCGACGCGACTTTGAAATGCTTCAGTGTCCCTATATCTGTTTGCACTTCATGAACAGTGGTGAAGAGGGGTAAACCGATGACCTTCACGGCCAATCACAGTCATTTCTGTTGAGCAAATGGACACAATGGCCAATCAGCTGTGTATAAGAATGTGCTCAACAGCGCTCAAATGTTTGTGGGAAATGTAAGTTTTTAACATTTTAGTACCGATTGGTACCGAACTTGATGCCTTTGACAACACTAATGCTGGTACACTAACCAACAAATTTGTACTTTTAACCTGTTTTCAAAAGTTGAAGTTATCCAAAATACTTTTTGTTTTTGTGTAAATTACTGGCCAAAAAAACACCCCCTCATGATAATTTTTCTTGTTATCATTATCAAGACAAGATGTTAGCATACGTTGATCCTTGCCTCCCGCTCTACAGATAGCGACAGTGAGATCTCAAGCGGGACAGGTGACGTGTCAAAGGACTGTCCCGAGAAGATTCTGGAGTCCTGGGGAGGAATTCTCAACAGATGGTAAGGCCTTCTGACACATTTAAAGTTTGGGGTACGACCAGTCCGTATTGAACACGACTGCAGAAAAATAAGCTCTGTTGTGCTGCAGTGACACCATCTTGTTATCCTCCTGTCAGGCAGGGAAACCTGTTGGCGCGACCCAAGGGTCTGTCTGCTCTGGTGAAGCCTGGGATCCCGGAGGCCTTACGAGCTGAAGTCTGGCAGCTCCTGTCTGGCTGCCACAACGATCAGACCCTGCTAGAGCAATACCGCATCCTCATCACCAAGGTAAGAGATGACAGCCATTACTTTATGCCTCTAGCATGAATGCTGCTCACACATTTATGGAGTTTTTTGTTTATTGTTAAAATGTTCTACACTAACAATTGGCACCCTTTGAGAATTTGAGCAAAGAAGGATCCATTTATTGTCATTATCAATGGATTGGCACTGTATGTAGCTAAATCTTTAGTTAAGAGTAGGCCTACACAGAGTCTGTGCCAGCAGAAATCAGCAAATTTGAGCCCATCATTTATTCTATATATTTACTTGTATAAATGTGTGTAAATATGTATATGCAGTTTTTATATTATTTTCAAGAATAGTTTTGAAAAATATGCTATTTATTAGTTTATTTATGCATAATAAAATTTGTAAACTAGTATTTTCTTTTTTTTGTACCGTATGTATTATACGAGAGACCTGCTGTAGATTTGTTTACTAAGCAGATGGTTCTAATTAGATTTAGTTGGTAAACCTTAAATAAAATTTTGGTTATTTTTTATTTTATGATAGGTGTTCAGCTACTATGCTCTCAAAAATCATGCCGCATAATTTAGCAGATTTTAAGTTTTATTATTTATTTATTTTTATTATTATTATTTTACAAAATTCTGCTCAGAAATGGCAGAAAAGTGCAGATTGTGTCTGTCTATGGTTAAGAGTGAACTTGCGTACTTTAGTTGTTGTTGTTTTTTTAAAGGGGGTAGTTCACCTAAAAAAGATTATTCTTCCATTATTTACTCATCCTCCACTTTTCTAAACCTGTTTGAGCTTCTTTCTAGATGTACTGAAGAATGGAAAAAGCAGCCATTGACTTCCATAGTATTTTTTAGTTTTTCCAGCATTCTTCAGAATTTCTTGTTTTGTGAAGAAAGTAATTCATAAAAGTTTAGCACCGCTTCAGTGAGTAAATGGTGAGGCGATTTTCATTTTTGTGTGAACTATCCATTTTAAAGTGAGGATGAAAATTGCTTTGGTCTTAAAAACACACTTTTGATGATAAAATGCAGCCATCTGAAGAACAGAGGGACTCTGTGTGCATTTTCAAGGATAAAATTGATGATCTTTACTTGCAAGTTTCCGTTTTGTCAGCAGGGATGAGCCTTTGTAGTATAGCAGACTGTTTATTTACTAAACATCTATTCTACCCATATTGATGCTTCGCTCAGATGTTCATATGACCCTGCGAACTTGTGGAAATTAGTAGTTCGCCGAATGTTTTTAGCAGTGCTGAGAGCACATCTAATTGCTTATTCAGAAAGCTGCGTCACGGCCAATTCGAGCATTTGCAGCTCAGCTCCAGATCTAAGACGACTGATTATCTGGGATAGGGCTGTGCTGTTTTTGCAAGCTGCAGCTTTTTTGGCATGTTTGAGAAATTATTTCTTTCATGTTGTTCTTGCGGTCAGACTGGTTCTCGTGCCAAGTGTGGTCAGCGACTGGAACGTTCCCACACTGAACCAGCAACTGTTGACTCGGTCAGAAATGCCATTATGAGTTTGAGTGTGGTATTTAGCCACTAATTTGGCAAGAAGTGATTTTAAGTAATCCACATTTCAGCTATGAAGTTTGTTAATCTCCTTATTCCAAATATAGTTGCTCTTTTCAAAACAATTCAGCTTTGTTTTATTTATTGTTAGATTTTCTTCATTTAATTTCTATGTGTTTATTTGGTATTCTGTTTATATGTGTTATTCATATGATTTATTATTTATATACATATAAAATAATGAATATGTTTCTTTTTATTTGAGTGATGTATTGTATAGTGTACTTGTATCTGTTATAGATCTTAAATAAACCTGCTAACATATAGTGAATACATTTTATTTTCTGGCTTATATTAAATATTTGAATAGTTCAACAACAATAATTTTATATGATAAAGAATATAAAGTGCAGGATTTTACATTTGAATGTAAAAGTAATTGTGAATAAATGTAAATGCATGCACATTAATAAAGAAATATTGTTAAATATGTTATTAATACTGAATATAAATAACTTTTGTTCATTGACAACTAAAATATGTACGATTATGTAAATTCTATAATAATGGTAAATAGTATAATGAAGTACATAGTGTAGAATGTATTATATATGTAGACGGTATTTATTTTTAATGTATTAAAAATATTACCCATTTAAAATACATATAGGATAACATTTAAATATTATTATTAATATTACAGAAATGCCAACTGGCCCAGCCGGGACTCAAACCAGCGCCCTTCTTGCTGTGAGGCGACAGTGCTAACCACTGAGCCACAGTGTCGCCCCATATATACATTTAAAAATATTTTTACTTTAAAATATATTACAATATTTCAATTATTAAAATATAATTTATACGGAATATAAATAAATTTTGCTAATTGACAACAAAAATAAGATTTTGTGAATTACTTAGATTATGTAAATGTTAAAAGATATGTACTTTAAAATGTTCACAATATAAAATGTTAAACACTTAAAAATATGATTTGTTTTTGTTGGAAAGCGAATCCAGGTAATTTTTGCAGCCAGCAGCTAAATGTAAATGCATACATAAAGTAAAATTTTTAAATATGTTATCTATGTTAATATGAAATCTAAATATGTAAGATTATCTAAATACTATAATTGTAAATAATGTAATCAAGTACATAATGTAAAATATATTGTATATGTACACAGTATTTATTTTTAATGTATTTAAAATATTTCTTATTTAAAAATTCACATAGGATAACATTTAAATATTATTTATTATTATATATAGATTTTTTAACAATACAGTATTTCAGTTATTAAAATATAATAATACTAAATAGAAATAAGTTGTGCTCATTGACAACAAAAATAAGATTTTGTAAATTATGTAGATTATGTAAATATGTTAAAATATGTGCTTTTCATGATATAAAATGTGAAGGTGAATCCAGGTAATTTTGCATCCATCAGCTGCTTAAACCATAGACTCACCTAGAATTTTGTTAGCAAATTGACTAAAATCAATATCAAAAGACTAACTGGCTTTCAGTGCATGTCCTCGTCTTGACCTGCCACAATCAATTTGGTCAGTGTTTGGTCAGTGCTTGAAGACCCCCTACTCTCCCCAGCCAAGACCCCCAGTGTTGAACGTGGCTGAACACATGCTCCTACGGCTTTCCTCAGCCACAACACTGTAGTAAGCAAAAGACCCTTTTGTGGTCTGATGGCGATATTTTTAGGCTTTTCTTTATGTGCGAGCAGATAATCATTGCTTTAGGAGCAACTCCTGAAATACAGCTTTGTAATCAATGGCAGGCAATGAGAATGATGGCGAACGGGAGCCATAAAACACCTTGACTGTGCAAGAGAGTGTCGAATGCAGTGTGGCATGAAGACAGAAAAGGAATGAATGAAACAGAAAAGAATAAAAAGGGAGAGGAAAGACTTCACAGTTTCTCCAGTCTGGATTTTAACCATATGCGGCAGTGCCTTAAGGATTGAAGTATGCGCCGAATATAGTTTATTAATTTAAAAAGTATTCGCCACCTCAGGTTATGTTGATTTGAGTTTTGGTGCTTTTAATAGAAAATGAAAACACGCAGAGACTTGTGCTTTGCAATGTCTGTGTTATTAATTGTTGCTTATTTTATGTCAATTCAAGGTTAAAGGGATAGTTCACCCACAAACATACTCCTCACGTAGTTCCAAACCTTTCCGATTTTTTTACTTCTGCTGAACACAAAAGAATATACTTTGAAGAATGTTAAGTACTATTAACATCCATAGTAGGAATAAAATAAAATAACATGAAAGTCAGTTACTACAGATTCCCAGCATTCTTCAAAATATCTTCTTTTGTGTTCAGCAGAAGAAACTCAAACTAGTTTGGAGAAAATGAAGCGTGAGTAAATTATGACAGAAATGTTTGTGTTTGTTTGGGTGAATTATTCATTTTAGGCATGGCAATATTTGCTTAAGTAAATAGGCTAGTTTGAAGTTTTTTTTCTGGTTTCACATCAATCATTTTCTTGTCTTTAATGGTGTCTGGCCATATGTTGTTGTAACTCTTTCAAGTGTGCATTGTCCTTGCTGAGGATCAATGAAAATTCAGCCCGTGTGGTGTTTCTAAGAGCGTGAAACTGACATTTTCGCAACCTTTTCTTCTCTGATGCATGAGGGATCAAGCAGAGGTGCTATTCTCTTGAGTCAAGGGCTTAAAAGATGTTTGTTAAAAAAGAAAAAAAAGCTTGGTGAATCAGACAAAAAGATATGTTTTTGTTTTATTATATAAAGGCTGTTTGATTCGATAAACACATTTCTATTCTGTATTCTACACATTTCTAATAATTACACAGAATATGACCATTGACCAGAATAAAAAGTTTTTTTGGAATGAAAATCAGGGTTAATCCTGCAAATTTAGATTTCTTATCTCTTCTCTAGGTAAAACATTGGTATTGTGTTGTCAAACAAATGGACAACGCAATATTTTAATGTATAGTTCATGTCATTAACAAACCATTTACTTAGGCTATTAGCTCAATGAACTAACTAATTAGTGGCTTATTAATAGTTAGTAAAGGTAGTAGTTGGGTTTAGGTATAGGGTGGGATTAGTGATGAAGCATAAGAGCATACTTAATAAATAACAAAACACAGTTAATATCTTATAATAGGCAGGTAATAATCCAGGTAACAGTAGTGTAGACACATGTCTGATAACGTGGCACCTTTTTGTTATTAAATGAAACCAAATCTGCTCTAAATGACAACAGTTTTATTTGAAATTTGTAAGGAATGTCATCAGTAGTTTAACTCAAATGCATGAAAAAAATGTGAAGAATCAGAAGGTACAATAAAAGTTATTTTTATATTCTATCATTTAAGCGTTATTCAAACCTATTCAAATACGATTTTTTGTAATACTCATTTGTAGCATTTATACAATTCAAATTGTGTCTAATGCAACTCTTTCAGTGCTTCCTATAATTTTTTTATTTATTCACAGTTTCATTTAAACAATTTTTCCACATGGTTTCATAAAAAGTTGTATGTTTAATTGCAATAAATGTTTTAATACCCTGCATTGTTCACCATTCATTTCTCTTATTAAAAAATCAAACATTTGCATATTTTAACAAATGACGTGTTGTACATAATTAATCAACACTTGCATGTTAGAAAAGCTTGTGCAAACACAATGGTAAAACGCTGTACTTATCTGCTGAGACACATGGAACTCTAGGCTGAACTAAATAGTTTGATTACAAGATTGAAACTGAGCATGAAACATCCCATGCAACGTCTCATGCAAAGAAGGCTCCTTTTTAGACAAACCACCGGTCCGCATCCAGCACTTTGTATTAATACAATTTTTCTGCCAATCCTCTGTTCCACCACCTTCTATTTCAAACAGCTTGTGGGATTGATTATGTAGTCTTCACAAGCCTCCATAAGTAGATTACAGTCTTTATGGAGCATGTAATGAAATCTTTGATGGCGGTTTTGTGCATATTCTGGATTTGTAAGAGTCTTTCTGTTTTTCTGGTTGTTTATGTGCAATATTGTCTGGTTTTAAATCCTGTTGAAGGTCAAAATTAAGCTGCACAATTTATAACAAAGATTACTTTGGTTATTTTATTTGTACTTTATTTTACTGGGATATTCTTACTGAAATATAAAATCTATTCTTTCAGGAAGTCCTGGCCAAAGGGGTAGCACCGATAGTTACAGGAAAAAAATTTAAATACAACATATTAAAGTAAATAACATATAAATAATACCTTGTTTCAACTGAGTGTTACTGTATGGGTCACCCTGATCAGGCTTGCATTTACACTGCCAACAGTACCCTTACTTGGTATGCGTGATGTATGCCAGAAATTTGCAATAAATGTAATTCTCGCTCGAATAAGAAAGCCGTAAAGGATGTTCACATATCACATCTTTTGCGCTTTCAAGTTCATTATTTTACATGTAGACAAATGGCAAGCACTTGCAAATAGAGAGAGGAAACTGTGAACCTTACACTTTCTATGCATTTAAGGCCCCGTAAACAACAGCAGGACATCCCAGATCCTATTCTTACTTCTTGGCATGCGGCTGTTTGTCACAAAAAGACTACAAAATTAGCTTGAGCTCGGGTCGACCACTGTTCAGTGCTGCGTGCTGTCATTGTATTATTACGGTGTCATGTTTCTTGTAATGAAGGATGCTATATTTGTGACAAAAGAGTCCCAAAAAACTAGTATGGTTCGATTTGTATTTTGTTACTTTTGACTGTTGAAATGGAAGTAAATGCATACGGCACTGTACCAAACTGTAGCACTTAGTGGAAGCAAGCTATAAAAATCATCTATTTCACTCATAACAACAGTCAAGTCATAGTTAAATAAAAGCTCTCACTGGAAATCTCAACGTTTTAGCGTTTTTTGGTGAAAAGATTTCCATTTTGAAAGCATTGTGACACTTTCTCACAAAGAAACCAATTTCAAATGACACTTATTGTTGGTCTTGATCATGAGTGTGCTAAACTTTTAGGCAAATTTGGGCAAAACTCGTTATTGGTGGATTCTTACTAGAATTTTGAATTGATAACGAAACACTTTCAGAGCTTATCTGATTGGACAGTGCAAGACTATGGTAAATGTGTCTTTCTACTTCAACATTTTTCATTTAATTCAATGTCTTACTTACCGTTTTCATTACAGCTATTATTTCTGAAATTGGCCAAAGTATTCAGTGATTGGTCTTTGGACCAGTACGTCCTGGTAAGCTGCCATTTTCCTAGCATGTGAGCTGTTTGAGTCTTGCCCACAATGCTATCCCAGTCTCCTCCGACCAGCTGCCCCTCCCTCACAATAGACCCCTGTTCTCAGCACATCCCAACATGTATTTTAATGCAGTCACTGAGTTGCCATTCACTCTGGACTGTAACGCTTCTATTAGCGGCCTCATCATACGCCTGTTCTTCCTCCCCGAGAATCAATAACGCACAAACAATGCCATTTAGTTTTTGAAACGACGCCACTCACCAGCAAGGGAGCCTTATGGATTTATTTTACACATGCCTCGCTTTATGGTTCTGTAATGTTGGAATGTATTTTGACCCCCATTTGTACTATAGCATAGTTGAGGTCAGCTCTCCTGATAGCATGTGCTATGACTGTGTCGCTGGGGTTGGCTCTCTGCTGACACAGAAATGACGGTATGTATTACAGAGAGACACACTCATCTACTCTGGTCGCGTATGCAATGGTTTGAATCACCGCTTGCCTTGGGACTGAATTCAACTTGTTTTTGCTCAGCTTTAAAAATGAACACTAAACACAAACTTTAAATGCTACTTTGATTGCACAAGTATATATTTGTATTGTTTGTAACATTTTGGGATGTTAACAATGTGATACAATGACAAGTTGTACAGTCAACATTTATATTCATCATAACACAATTGATTTTTATCTTTTTTTTGTATTATTGGTCAAAATAGGTGGTAACACTTTACTTAAAGGGGTGTTCATAAGACTGTGATGACACCATTGTAATCATGGCATGACGCATCATGAATATGAATGAGATTTTATGCGTGTATTACTGTCATTTGCTGTCATGGTTATGTCAAGTTGTCATAACAAAGACATCTCAAACAATGTCATCTTTGCATTTAAAATGACATAACTCAGCAAATGGCACTTGGTGGTTGTCATAAGCATGCATACAATTTCATTAATATTCATGACGTCTTATGAACACCCCCTTCAAGTAAACCGTTGTTACCAAACAAAGTTGTTGTTACCAAATAGTTTTTCTCCAACCATCCTGTCTTGGTTAGGTCAGGAACAATAAAAAGACAGTTATTATGTTTTAAAGAACAATTATTAAAAAACCTAGAATAACATGCCCTTATTAATTGCGCAGTCAGACCAGGGGAGTTTATTAAAATTAAATTATGATGTAAACTGGTTCCATGTTTTCTTTGAATGTAGATTTAACAAAGCCCTGACTGTTGCTGTAAATGATGCCAAATCAAGTCCAGCTGTCATCCTGACCTGTACTTGTACTGCCAGTTCGGTGATGAGAGCCAGAGTGCCCTGCCCGTCCCCACAGTCAGAGTCACTTGGATCAAAAGCTCAGGCACCGACAGATGAAGAGGATTATGGTCATTGTTTTCTCCAGCTTTTTTTTCCCTTTGCGATAAATCATTTATACGGGCCTCTGGCTATCGCTGTTGTTCACTACGATCTAGATGCACAAGTTATAGATGACCGACCGTATTTATCAATTTTACCTACTTGTGCCAATGTTATTTTTAGAATTGTTTTATATTTTTGACCTAAAAAGATGCTACATATAACCATTACTATTATTGGAAGCAGTTAGTAATTAAATTAGATTTCAGTCACATGAATTCCGTCCATTAACCACATATTTATTTATTTCAACATAAACTAGTAGCTAATATTTATTATTCATGTGGAAAACTTTTCATGTGGTATATTTTTATATAGGAATGATAATGTTGTGTTGGGAAGTTGAATTCAAAATAAGTCTTGCCTCCATAATTAAGTCTAAGAGCCCCATCACCCCCTTTCCCAAACAAATCACCAAAAATGGGCTCAGCATAAAGCAATCTTCCCCTTTATCAGCCACCCTGCAAGCAATATCAGTGTCTGGGGATCTTGTGTCAGCTTAGAAACTGCTGTTTAGATGAATGAGGATGCTAACAGATAGCTTTCTCTGATAATTAAAGACCTCCTTGAATGCAGTCAGTAAGGACAAAGTTGCGTAAGTGTTGCTTATTTATTGTCTCTCTTTTTGCAGGCACCATTTTTGTCATCATATTAGCTCAGAACTGCAAGCTCACAACTCAGCTAAAATCTGAAATTATTTTGCCATGGGGCTTGAACATTCAGCAGTGCAGCTGTGTGGGAAACTTTGGCTGTCATTCGCATAATCGCTCTATTTTATGAGCTCTTCTAGTTGCAATCATGTCTAACAAACTTCACTAGTAAAACTGGTAAAGATCAGCATTTGTGATTTGCGTGTTAAAGGAGACCTGGCCGATGATATCCTTTCAAGGGAATGCGATCCCACCTCCTGGAGTCTCTTAATTTGTTCCTGTTTGTTGCACCATGTCAGCTGCTGTGAGGGAGGGTCCTGGCAAACTGAAATTCCTGACAACTGTAACCAAGGGGCAGACATTGCTGTGCTTGGGCACTGGTCTGTGTAAGTGACTTAAAGCAGGAAGGAAAATGAGAATGAGGGATAATAAAACAGGGAGCTGTAGGAGACAACTGGGAGAGATGGAAGTCTTTGATTATTTTTGAATGGGGAAACATCTTCAGGGTGTGCAGGATGAGGAGAATAATGAGAAAAGAGGGAGGACATTGGAAAGAAAGGGAGAGAGAGAGAGGGAACAGTGTGCTCGGAGGAGTTGTGTGAGAGAGGACCTCAGGTGCCGCCAAAAGGGGAGGGAGGAGAGTTGGAGAGAGAGAGCAGGAGAGAGAGGGGAAAGGAAGGAGGGAGCGAATGTGATCGAGAGGCACAGTGGAAGAGAGAGCGAGACTGCGAAGGGGGAGAGGAAACTGTGAGCTGTTCACAGCATCTCTGAGCACCAGCAGTGCGAGGCTGATCTCTGTTTCTAGGTTCATTTCTGCTTTGCCGTACGATTTGGAATCGGTCTGTTCAGAGTCTTACCTTTTTTCCACCTTTTTAGTTGCCTCAATTTTGAATTCCTAATTTCAAATAGCATTTTGGACTCTTCGCACTTGGTGGGAACTGTTGTCAACCTGTTTTGGCTCACAGGTCTCAGAGAGCTGACAAGGACAGGAGATCTACAAATTATGTGAACGGATAGAGTTTTTCAGAATAAACTTATTTATGAAATGTGTCGCAAGGAAGTTGATGAAGAGACCTTGAGTTCTACCTTGCTGGGAATGTACAGCTAATCGGATGCAGAGGTTGGCATGCCGTGTGATGTGCAAAGCTTCAGACTAAACAGTGGATGGAAACTGAGAACATGTGGATTGCAGACGGGATACCCAGAGCATGCTATCTTCATCTTTACAGAGAAGGCACATTCATGTAACAAGCTATATACTCTTTTGGGAAATACAGGTCTCCTTTTTTGCGTGACCTGCTTTTATCCAATATGCATGGTGAAAGTTCATGAAATGTGAATGGATTGGGAGCAAAAAAGACCAAAGCCTTCGCTGTGGCCCCCCAGAACACGTTCTTGAAATTTTGATTAGTTCCGTTTTGTCTCACTCAGACTCCTGCAGGCTATGAGTGCTGCTTTGTGCAGCAATAGCTCTGGCAACTCTCATATGCTGTCCTGTGTTTGTCTAGAGTGTTTGTATTTTGATACTGATTATAAAACCCCTAAAGGGGTTAAGACCGGGGCCAAGAGGTCTTTATATTTGAAGGCAAACATCAAGCATGTAATTTTCTTGTTGACAAATTAATATCAATGAATTTTTTAAAGACTTTTGGACTGCTTGAAATTCAATTTTAATGAGACTCAGGAGCATGTATTAATCAAATACGAATCAATTTTTATTTAGCAACTTATATTATGATTAGTCCATCTTATATTGTTCTCACTGTTTAAAGAAAACTATTTCATATTTGTTTCTTTATGCCACAACTTCTTTATGACACCTTAAGGAATTGGTCGACTTCACTGCAGATGCTGTGGACAATATTGACAACCCGCATTCAGCACCGATATGCAACCCCTTTGTGATTACTGCTGTTTCCAGAAGCCTTAGTTTTATACGTGGAGGAAATACCTCTGTCTGACAATTACAGAGGTGCTCCTAAGCATGACTGATTTCAGAGGAACAGTGGGCACCTTTTTTTCTTCTTACGGACTGTATTGATTTTTGCCAATGCTCATTTCATTGAGATCTAGCCATGTGAAAGACCGAGGCAAAGGGGAAAAGACAGAAGATTGAGTTCTGCTGGAAGAGATTACTAAGAAGGCACGGACACACAGATCACATTGCAGGCCATCTGCACTGTGTTTAGGACAACGGAACCTTATCCAAGTGGACAAGGTCCGAGACAATGAACCAGTCAGGGTTGATCGAACCAGTCCCCACTGCAAATGGGAGCCTCAGTGGTCACTTCAGCGTGTCCCTAAACCACTCCTGCCCTCTAGGCTGGGGACAGAACAAAGTCTTTGAGGCTTGCGTCTTAGAGACTGCAGTCATCGTGTTGCTGACAGTGCTCATCATTGCTGGGAATTTGACAGTGATCTTTGTGTTTCACTGTGCCCCGTTGTTACACCACTACACCACCAGCTACTTCATCCAGACTATGGCCTACGCAGATCTGTTGGTGGGACTAAGTTGCCTGGTTCCCACTCTTTCACTGCTCCATTACCCAGCTGGTGTCCAAGAACCGATCACCTGTCAGGTGTTCAGCTACATCATCTCCGTTCTCAAGAGCGTTTCAATGGCGTGTTTGGCCTGCATTAGCGTGGACCGATATCTGGCTATTACAAAGCCCCTCTCCTACAACCAACTGGTAACACCCTGTCGCCTTCGCTGCTGCATCATTCTCATATGGATCTACTCTTGCGTAGTGTTTCTTCCCTCTTTCTTTGGCTGGGGTAAGCCAGGGTACCATGGGGATATCTTTGAGTGGTGTGCCCACTCTTGGCCAACGTCTGCACTGTTCACTGGCTTTGTTGTGTGCCTGCTGTATGCTCCTGCTGCCCTTGTGGTATGTTTCACCTACTTCCACATCTTTCGCATCTGCCAGCAGCACAATCGAGAGATCAGCGAGCGGAGGGCACGCTTTCCCAGCCAGGAGATGGAAACTACAGAAGGGAGCAACCCTGCAGGCCATGGGCCAGACCGACGATACGCAATGGTGCTCTTTCGCATCACCAGTGTCTTCTATATGCTGTGGCTCCCCTACATTTTCTATTTCCTTCTGGAGAGCTCCCATGTGCTGGACAGCCCTGCCGTCTCTTTTGTGACCACCTGGTTAGCAATTAGCAACAGCTTCTGCAACTGCGTCATTTATAGCCTCTCCAACAGCGTATTCCGGCTGGGGATGCGAAGACTTTCACAGACGCTCTGCTCCTCCTGCTCTTTCAGCCCCTGCACTCATGACGACAAGGACTTTGGAGAGCCAAAACCGAGAAAGAGAGCCAACTCCTGCTCCATCTGAAGATTTACAGAGGCTTGCTTGGATGAGTCTTAAACTGCTAAATGTTTCTGGAAGGGATTTGGCTCAGATTTTCAAGTAATTGTAATGTGAACTGCAACGGAGATTACCACCCGCAATCAAGGATCAAGAAGTTGTCTAGTAGTCATGTGATCTACATTCCCTGTACATATTAAGATTACACCTGCCTTGGTCCTGTAAATACCACTGAATGGTAACAGTCTGTCTGACAATCTAAAGATATGCAGTTTTTTTGAGAGTTCTTGAGCAAAAAAAATAATTCACAAAACAAAGCCAGGGGTTGGGTTCAAAGCTCTTACTCGTAATGGCTCTTTCCAAATATAGAGCACAGTTGGCTATTTTTAGGCACATTAACCATGTCACTGGATTGGTTGTTTTGATGTTTGTTGATTTTGTTTTGTGTTGCAACTGTATCTATAAAAACAGTTGCTTTACAAAAGGAAAAGAGCTTAAAGACCTTGTTAACTTGTTCAAATTAGCAGAGGTCATCTTCTACTGGTTTTTTTGGATCAGTTTGTCTTGAATCTATAACACACACAGGCAAATCACGTCAAAAAGCGATGTAGCAAACGACAAACAGCTTGGTCTGTCTTTATTTTTTCAAAACCTTAATTCTAGATCTAATCTTTTTGTAGGAAATCTTGAAATTCCACATGCGCACAATATCAACAAATGCCTGTAATAGTTGTGGACTAGTTTAGATCCTCAGTGGTGTACAGCCTTAGCTGTTTGTAATTAGACCTATTTGCCTGCAGTGACCCTTTGAGAAACATGCAAATACAGCATGTTTTATTTATTTTTTTATTTTTGCAAGGTAAGCTTTAACTTAACTTGTCATTCTTATTACGCTTTTTTTTCACACTCATTTCAGTGTATGAATGTCCAAATATATTTTCTTTGTCTGAAGTCTACAATTGAAATTTTCATTCAATATGTTAGTAACTTTCTTAGTTACTGTTTTCTTAGTTTTTGGAACATTGTAAACAAAAAGTACACATTTTTTTTTCCAATATTCTGAGCTTAGTGTTTGTTTTTTGTTTTTTTTACGTTTCCAATTATTTTTGTAAGATTTACTGATTTACTGCATATGTGACTCTCTGAAGCATTATACTTGTCATTTTGCTTCCTGCAATGAACATTTTTTTAAATAATCATCACCATGAAAGCCATTTTTGTGTAACGTTACAGAGAATACAATATATGGCTGCTTCTTTTTTAAATTGCAATAGTTTGGGGGCAGCGTTAAACCCATTGCTAGAGACTAGTATTGGTGATTTATTTAGAAACTGCTTTTGTTTTTTGATTGAAAATCTTTTTTGTTGCATATTTCAGTTGCTTAATTTCTGTAAACTGTTATAGCCCTGTACATGCTGAACTTTGCAGCTGAAAAAAAAAAATCACAGTACAGCTAGGCTAGTTGATGTGCATTAGATGAAGAAGAAAAGATAAGAATAGACTCACTATTAAATGAAAATGGTTATTTTTTAATTTGGTGAAACTTCTAAATAAATGAACTATTTATTTATTTATTTATTTTTCAATATCCAATGGATATGAAACTGATGAACTAGCAGTATATTCCTGTATTGATTTTGCTGATGAACCTATGGTGTCTCTGTCCAGTTTTTTCTTGATTAGGAAAGGAGAATAAAAATACTATATATATAGTTCGGAAATTTTGTTTAATATTTGTGAAGCACTTTGGTTTTTACTGTTGCTGCCAGTGTAATAAATGTGAAAAGTGAACACTGATTTACGACGGCTGCATCTTTTGACTGTGAACAATCTAGATTTTCGCATTTCTTGCTTTCAGCATGTGGTCCTGACTCCTGCTCTGTATAAAAGTATGTTGACCGACTGTGTAATGTTTTCAGCATGGCCTATAGAGGCTGGTCAGAGTTTAACTTGTCCGTGTCCTCTAAGGCTTCGGGGCAAACTGATCCCCAGTGCAGCGGCCCCAGACTGCACACGCAGCAGGGCTGGCACTCGACGGCTGCCTCTAAAAAGGTTACAGCTCCCTTCTGAAGGGAAATTATACATGTGCAGTTAGAGCGAAGGGGAAAATGAAGTGACCTTTTTGAAATCTAATGAGCACATCAAATGTTTCCATGATCATGGGAGGCTTTGGACCTTGGCACCGGCATGAATAAAACATGAGTGCTCTCAGCGGTCACTAACAGTACGTCTCATTCCACTTGCTTACACTTGTTATGTGACCTTAAAATGCGTTCAACATCCTCCTTGTATCTTTATTGTTACTCGAGCCAAATACCTTTTCATTTTTGATTTGAGGTGACAATTTCGTATTTGTGAACACCAGTCTGAGGGCTTGTGAGAGATTTGAGAGCCTAGTGGATCTTAATGGCCGCGTGGAACGATGTTTGACCCATGCTTTTGCTTTATGGCACTGCCCTTTGCCGACATTGAAGGTAATGCATGCCTCGTCACAGACACTGACAAAAGAGGGCTTTTTTTTGGCAAATGTTTTAGTACAAATTGTTTTAGGACTTTTTGTTGCTGTTTTGGTTATTTATTGACTTCTTTTACATACAATAACTTGGTTAATATAAATTGTTTGTTTTTTTAATTTGGTTAATTCAAGCTGTATTCTCAGATAGACTTTCATTTATGGGGCCATATCAGTTATTTGTCAGCACTAATCAAGATCAGATGTTATTGGTCTGTTTTCAATTCATAATTGATTCTTGAGCTTTTAGGATGATTTGATTCATTATTTTAATCATTGATTCTGATTCATTTGGATATATTTCAGTTGCATTATTAATCTCTTTAAATGTGAAGGGAATTTCTCTCAAAGCTTAAATTATTTTAGGAACCATCTAACTTGCTACATTATGAAAATAAAAATGCATAAAATTAGGCACAAATGAAACATTTTTAGTTATATGAGGTAATTTGATTGAGAATATATATACACATGTAATAAACATGTAAATATTTCTTTTTGTCAATATTGCCAATTACAATGTCAAATACTTATCCTCTATTTAGCATAAATGTTTCTAAATTGTGAAAATAATCTATATATTATTGGCAGTTACCAATAAAATTTAAAATATATAAACAAGATATATATATCTGATGTATGTATAGTGCATCACTACTTAACACCAATAAAATATTTGTAAATGAGCCAGAGGTGTGTGGTTCTCCAGGTTTCAGGCTCCCATTACGGCTCCTCTCTGCTCGAGACTCTTGCTGATGCAGCTTGCACAAGAAAGCCTAATGTCAGCGAGATGCGGGTTGAGCTGAGGATAACTGAGCACTGGTCACCTTAGTGTATTTTTAGTCCACGCTCTGGTCATGCTTCTGTCATGCCCCTGACCTTTTTAAAAAAAAAAATTATTACACTTCCAGACGAAGATTTGAGGTTAGGTGCTATAAGTAAACCAGGCTTCATTTTGTCCTGTTGTGGAAAAGTTATATCGATACTCTTATTTATTTAACAATATTTTAAAAAATGATGCAATACAATTTAGATTAAATTTGATTCAGTGGAATATTGATAGATAGATATATCGATAATAAGACAATTGTCTACTTTACAGAACCAGTTAAATTTTTATTAACTCAATAAATGCAACCAAAGTATACAGTATGAATATTAAACTGAACTGTATCCTTCTGTATCATTCACAAAAAATGCATTAAGTTGTTTTTGATGTAATGTAGAGCAATAAATAATAGGTTAAAAAAATCAAGTAACACATGACAAGTAAATAATACAAGATTCTTAAATTGGCTGCTGCTTTGTTACACGGCACACATGCAGACGATGTGGTGAGTAAACAAAAATACTGAAATTTAGCAAAAATATGGAGATGGACTCTGTGCTATTGCTGGTTCAGAGCTCATTTGTCTGGCGAATATTTTGTGATGCTCGCAATTTTTTCCCCATTGCCACAGATTTCCCTCATATATTGGGCAGTCAGGACACTATTCAAATTTCTGTCGTGCCACAGAGCGCCATATACATAGTTTTACATAAAAACTCTTATAGTATTTGCAAATAGTATTTGCAAATAGAATGTGCTCATCCGGTGTGCAAAGCCTGGAGTGGCTACGTGATCACAACCTGCCTTCAAAGCCTGTTTGAATTAGGCTACATGAGTTGTATCAGTCACTAAACTTCTATATATTGTATGTATGCATCTGTCATAATAAACAAGAACCTCTCACTCACTCTCTCACTCACTCACTCACTCACTTACTCACTCACAAACACACACGATTGATTCAGTGCTCTTCAGAATGTCCACTACAAATGGCTACTCCCTCAAATAGTGCACTAATTAAAGGCCCCGGTGCACACAAAAAAGTTAAGTTTGCTATTTGTTCAAATTACTTATTTATAATGAGCTGAAACAACTCAAAACTTAATTGTTTTTTTTGTTCAATCCACTTAAATTTGTAAAAACAAATAAGTTTACTTAATTCTTTCATTTTGTCCCAACATAAATCGATTATTTAACCCAACATTTTTTACAATGTATACTTCAAACGAAATCGAAAAAAGAACTGAAGTGATGTCATTTCGAACAAAATCCAGCCAAAAACAAAGTTCTTTTTGAGTTTGTTGAGTGAATCGGCTCACCAAAGCAAACGGTAGGTGTGTTCAACATACAACATCTAACACAATACCACTAAGCTAGCAACAAGAATAAACTGGAGGGTTGAGTAGCAAAGCTGGTACAGATGTATCCGCACCTGTACGATCGCTTGCATAAAGACTCTGAGAGTTTCACACACCAGACGAGAAGCACAACAAAGATGATAGATGCCAGATAGATGCCAGATAAAATTCAAAACATTGTTCCATTCTGTGTCTGTCCACGGCAATTACAAAGCAATAAGTTGTGTTCCAGTGGTGCTTGTCACAGAGAAGTTGGTTTGCCAGATGTTTATGAAACGTCTCTCTGCAGCCACCATAGTTGTTGTGTTTAGCAGTACACTCAATCAGCACAACACATTTAAAACCTGCCTACCACAGCTTAGGGGTATCAGAAAGTTTCGGAAACAATATACAGTCACTAAACCTTTTCAGACTTCTTTTTGTTCTCAAACGAAAAGAACTTCGTTTGAAGTATACCAGGCCTTAAGGTGCCCTCTACTTACCTAAGTGTACTGCTGCCTTGTGATTGGCTGACTAGATATTTACATCTAACAAGTAGGTTGTACCAGGTGTACCAAGCAAAGTGGTCAACGAGTGTATAAAATCTCATCTACGACCCTTGAGTCTAATGATAAGCAGCATTCGCCAATAAGTGCGAACCATTTCGTGATCTCTCTCGACGTTGCTTCTTTTCTCATCTACTCAAAGACATTTGTTCACCCTGCCCGTCTAGTCATCCATATTCATAGACACAACCGAGCGGAGCTTACCGTCCAGGCCTGTGAATATTTATGAAAATCCTCTGCGTGCCATATTATGAATTCCTTTTAATATTAATCTGCACCGCCGCACATCTTCAGGAGGCTTTTCTTCTCCATCAAAAGGCCGGTGAGCAGGAGGAACACCTGCCCCTCTGTGGCGCTAATCAAAAGGTGAAGCACTAGCGCTCCTCGTCGGACACAATGCTAATCACCATTGTCTCTGTGCCTAATGGCTGTTTATTAGGGATCCTCTCTATTCGTGTACTCTAGGTGGGATATCGGCACTTGTGGGCATTTTCAAAGGATCGCAGACCCACTCAGGCACTATTGTCTGTAGATCGTGAGGTTACGGGTTAGATTTGTTGATTTAGGTTGTGGGTTTTAACCCCATAAAAGAGCATCTATGAGTGTTTATTATTGTGCTTGAGTGCAAGGTCAAATTTTCTTAGTTTTATGTAATTGCATGAAGAAATATAGAAAGCATTTTGGAATTTGAAGGTGTTTCGTGTCTTTTTTTTTGTATTGAATTGTAAGTAGGGGATTACTTTTTTGTAAACTACAAAATACAGTTTACAAACAAATTTACAACCTGCTAGGTTCATCGTAACATTTTGTAATTGTTTTATTATTTTCCAAACGTTATTTTTCAGTACATTTAGAATTTAGTATTACTTACTGTGGAAAAAAGTAATATTTATAATTTCATCTTTTTAAACTTTTTTTTTTGTTGTTGTTGTTGAAATTAAAAACAGGAATTTATTAACGCGTGTCAAAAAGTCATATTTTATTAAAAAGCCAGATAGCTACCTGGAAAACTTTAAATATAAACATGCACGTTCACGTAGCCTAAAAATTTACATATTAAAAACATAAAACGTGACTTGAGGGATATTTTATAAAGTAAAAGTCACATTTATCTGGAAGATTATATTAACAACATGCACATTTACATAACCTATAGATAAATGTCTTTTATTTTTTTATTTTTTTATTTATTTATTTATTGAGTGAAAAGTACATAAATGTTTGATATGACAGACATAGTGAAAGACTTCCCACTTTTTCATTTTAAACTTTTGTAACAAGACAAAATACTAAAAAAATAAAATAATAAATAATAAAATAATGATAAATAGCATGACATTATTATTATTATTATTATTATTATTATTATTATTATTAATAATAATAATAACAATAGTAAATACAAATTATTAAAAAAGGGTTGGAGGAGGTGATGTCAGTGAATTAGATAGTCAGTCAGTGGACAAACTTAGAAGCAAAAGAAAGTGAGTTATGAGGGGTTGCCATTTATCATAAAAAGAGCCATAACTGGCAAAGCGAGAATATCTGATCTTTTCTACCTTCAAAAAGTACATGGTGTCTTCAAGCCACCGTGAAATACCTGGTGATTTAGTAGACTTCCAAAACATCCGTCGTCTAGCTAATAAGGAGGTAAAGGCAAGTACCTCTAACTGTTTAGATGTAAATCGGGTTTAATCCATAGGGTTGTTAACTTTTTTTCAATATAATTCTATTTACTATTGTTTAGATGAGAAATAATCATATTTAATAATTATAAATCTCATATAAAGATTGTTTTAAGTTTTTCATATTGTTTTTAATATGTATATAATTTTTATAATAATGTAATTTATGCAGTATTTATAAATAATATTTGTACGTTTGTTTTTCGTGTATATTAGCATTCCATCGTTCTCCAAATAACAGAAAATGTACTAAATTCTCCTCGTATTACTCCTAGCTTGACCCAAGGAAACCTTTTCCCTCCTTTAACCCTCTCCAGATGACTCTGTTCCAGATGAAGCTGCTTAATGATTTTTAATGTATTACACAATACACCGCAAACAATCCCACACTTGGCAGATGATTAGCAATATAGCTGTGAGGTCTGAGAATTCTCTCCCATCGAAGCAGCTCAATGGCTAACGCTAACGTTAACGCTCATCGACAGCTGTCCACTCCTCACTATTAGGCTGGTCTCGTGCCCATCCGAGAGTCCCGCCATCTGCCCGCACTGGTTGAGAGGGAGAAGCCTTGTTTTTGGAGCATAACCATGGCCTTCAATGCTGGGATGCTTTCCCATCAGTTTTCATTCTTTATGGGTGGAGATAATCAAAATATTTGGTAAAGGTTGCAGAATTGGAAGAGCAGAGGTCAGATTTTGACCTTTTTGTTTGAACGATGATTGAAGATAAAAAGTGTTTATTTGTTATTTTTAGAGAATGAAGAACATTATAGTGACATTATCAAAGAAAAGAAGATAAATGTGCACATAATATATTATCTTAAATTTCCTAAAACATAATTCCTATTAATGAAATTAAATTGTGTTATGTATATATATATATGTGTGTGTGTGTGTGTGTGTGTGTGTGTGTGTGTGTGTGTGTGTGTGT
>CAIGQV010007757.1:12119063-12135555 GCA_903798115.1 Danio jaintianensis | reverse complement strand
ATAATATAATATAATATAAAGAATACTTACAACTTTGGATGACAGAATCAGATATACTCATTATCAAGTTTTATCTGGGCTTTCCAAAACTTAAAATTTAACATCTGCCAATAAATAAGAACATGCAACACAGTTTGTAAGTTCACTTGTTATAAGTTTAACACATAAATGAAGAAACTCTTCCAAACTCCTACCTAAAATTGCAATTTAATGTATCTGAGATCTCTTTGTGATGGAATTTCAACGTTATCAATGTTAAACAGGTATATAAAACACCACAACCCAGTGAAACATTAGCAATAACCTGAACACCACACGAGGAAAATGCCAACTTTATGAAATGACATAATACACAAAACACATCCTATTTTGATTAACCTTTATAATATACATGCATAGAACGTATAACATCTCACCTGTGTGTCCACAAAATGGAAAATGTTCGCTTGTTTTCTCAGTTTGCGTTGTGAAATCGCCAGTTTGAATTCCCGTTCAAATGTCAACGAGTGAATGCACCTTCTGCGCATGTGCAGATCTTACTCCACCTGCTGAGTACGGTACTGCATGGCTCCAACCTTAAGTCAAACTTACTTGATAAACTTCAATAAAGTTTACTAAAGTTCTTTAGTTTATCTTCTGGATCCACGTTAAAGTTCCCTTTACACAGTAAAACCAAGTAAAGTCTACAAACTTGCCAAAATTAGTAAAGTTTACAAGCATTTTTCAAGTAGATTGAGTGATTACTTTTTACAGTGTATACAGTGATTTAAATGTGATGTAGATTTCAAGTATCAACCGGCAGACTCCAAATCTTGAACTAATTCCTCTCCGCCTTCATCCTCCGTCAGCTTTTATTCAGTCCACCCTTTAACAGACTGTCAGGCAGTAAACAGGTGAGCGGCGCTGGAAACCTGTCCTTTCTTCTCTCGCATTAGTTGACTAATGATGCCTCTAATTAGCCCTGACACACGCTGTTAATTGAATGCACCTTATTACAACTCAGCCTGTCAGAGAGATTTCCGCAGTGTCCGTCTAATGCTTCCACACACAAGCTTAATATTCTGCTCATATAACCCAATAACACTTATGACTGGCTTGTGTGGCAAAAACTACATTTCCCATAATTCTCTCTACCAGATCTGTTGCTTTGCTCTAAGTCAGATGCTTTTAAGTGTCTTTTCTAGAGTGTGGTTCCGATATTGGAATTTTAAATTTGATACGATACCTTAAAAAAACAGTGATATTTAACAGTTTTCAAAATCATGTCGGAATATTGTAACACATTTTTATAATTTTCCACAAACATTGTTCAGTGTCCAGTGCTGTTTACATTTTTTCTTGACCTCCCAATGTTTTAACAGCTAAATGGAAAATATATATAATGCATATATAATATAATAAATATATTGAAAGCAAATGCACTTTATATTAGGTGGCCTTAACTAATATGTACTTACACTGAAATTAATCATTTGTTACAGTGTACTTATTGTGTAAATACATGTTTTTACATTGCAGTTATGATTGATTAAATATCTGTATGTAATTTCAACTGTATTTAATTTCTGTTATTACATTTGGCGTCCCTTACACCTTAACCTACCCTTAAACCTACCCATACCACCAAACCTGTTCGTAACGCTGCCTGTGCCCCACTTCAACACACTATGAACACAGTAAGTGCGTTGTATTTATTTTTTTATGCAAGTACATAGTAGTTAAGGCCACCTAATATAAATTTGGACCCAAATATTTGTTGTTTTTGACATTTTGATCCCTGTTACACTTTAATAAATTATGCAATTTATGATTCTAAAGAAATAAAATGTAAAAGATTTAAATATATATTTATTGTTGGCATTTTTGACTTTTATTATGATAGGACAGTAGATATTGACAGGAAGAGAAGTAGTTGTGCTATACGTTTTCGCACTGACCACTAGGCTTTCAGTAAACCTCCAGCTATGCAAAATTATTCAAAATCGAAATCGATATAATCGGACGATATTGACATCTAAATAATTGTTTTGTGAGAGTAGCTTCTCAATGCACTACGCTTTGTAGTAAATTCTGCATGTGAATATAGCAACATATAATAACATGTTTTTATTTCAAACTCACTTCATAACATTGAGGGTTTGAAATAAACTCTTATCTGCGATGATTCCATAGTCATGTGATTATTAGTCACGCTGAATCAACGAATACAGTTAAAACTTCATAATGTAACACTATGGCTGCGTTTGAAATTGCCTACTACTTTGTAGGTACTGCCTTTGAATTTGAATTTACTACATGACTGTTAGAAAAGTACGTTCTTTACAGTATGAATGTGAGTAGTATGAATGAAACTCGGATGTACTGCATCCGCCATTTTGTCATGATCACATTACCTACCCACGTCAGTTGCATCGCTTCACTCCCATTCATGAATTCTCTCATGGTGCATCATGGGATATTGTAGCTTCCATCGGATGCGCACTTCAGAATCTCGCCAGAATTAGTAGGTCATCTGGGTACTTCTCGCATACTGTTTTTCGAATTATAATTCTGACATACTACTGGGCTCACATACTGTTTTTAGAGTACTTTATAGTATGGAAATATGTGATTTCGGAAAAATTCTTGGGCTTCTTCATTGTTAGTGTTTGGAGTTTCCACACAAGAGCGCCCTCTGGCCTTCGGAGGAGATTTACTACTGAACACAGAACCAAACTGACATTTGCAGCTTTGCTGAATCATGTTTGCGATTTCTTTTCAAATGATTTTTTTTCCGATTAATCACCCAGCCCTAATTGCAAGATAAGCAAGATCTCATAATTGTAAAATATAAATGCAGATTTGTGTGATATAAGTATTGAATTCTCTACGCAGTTTACAGCATTAACTATGAAATGGCCCACTGTAAAGTAAAACTATGATGGAGCAGACTATACTGTGGTGCGCGGTAACACCATTATAAATGCTGCAGATTTTTTTTCCTGCATCCATATACATTGAAATATTGTTACGTTTTGACAAAACTAATCTGTTCCTGTTCTCCATGGTTTGACTGAAGTACCGTCTGCATTTGACTTGTTAATTTGACTTTTAAGTGAGCGCTGTGCTGAGTACGACACTTTCCTGCAGCGTTTAATCTGTCTCTGTAAACACTTCACTCAAGGTTATTCCTTCACTCAAGGACTCTTCGTAGAGTCGACTTGACAAAGTACACAAGATGCACTGTCCTTCACTGTTCTCAGTCTTGTGTTCGAGCAAAGAAACACACTGAATGAGATCAAAGAGTGCGGAGAAGAAAACGGCTGTCATGTTATTTGTGATTGAGCTTTTCCAGAGCAGGCCACACGTGCTGAACGACAGAAGCTCATCTGTACTGTAGTGCATGACAGTATCTCGTATGAACTGTTGACTGCACTCGAATCTGTAAAAATTGTCAAAAAGTGTCAGACTTGTGGTCTTTGCCTGAAAGTGAATTTAAAAGTGCATTTTATTGTGGGCCTTTTTTACTCGATTTATTGATTGATTTTGTTTTACTTAATATTACAATATAATGTACCATATTATTTACTGTTTTTTTTTTATTAATATTATGTTATTTTACTTTTTTGTTTTTACATTTCAAATGCATGTCTTTAAATGAGTGTTATTAACAATTAGTAAATGCAGTACAATATGTTAAGAAAGTTCTTAATAAACATTTTAATAGTAATACTTATTTCTTTATAAATAACAATAAAAATTGTATTAATAATAATAATAATAAAAATAATAATGTGTTAATTTAATTAATTATTAATGATATTCATTATTAATATTTTGTTTTTATGCATTTTTAAAATGCATATAATTATTATTAATAATAATAATACATTTAATACAATGTTTTTAATATTGTTGTTAATAGTAAAAGTATATTTTTGTTATAATTATAATACATTTACATTTATTCATTTAGCGGATGCTTTTATCCAAAGCAACTTACAAGTAAGGATAAAATAAGTACTTTTCATCAGAGAGCAGCATAGAAAGGCTAGAAAGGTTAGTTAATGAAAATATATATATATTTGTAAAACTATTAATGCTACAATATAATGTAGCATATTATTTACAGTTTTCATTAATAATATTATGTTATTTGACTTTTTTTACATTTCAAATGAGTTTCTTTAAATGAGTGTTATTAACAATTAGTAAATACAGTACAATAAAGAAAGTTTTTAAACATTTTATTAGTAATATTTATTTCTTTATAAATAACAATAACAATTGTATTAATAATACTATTTTGTTAATATTTAATTAATATTAATATGATTAGTTATTAATATTTTGGGTTTTATGCATTTCATTAAATGCACATAATTCTTAATTAATAATAATAATAATAATAATAGTACATTTAATACAATATTTTTAATATTATTGTTAATAATAAAAGTGTATTTTTATTATAACTATAATACATTTACATTTATTCATTTAGCAGATGCTTTTATCCAAAGCAACTTACAAGTAAGAAATAAGTAAAATAAGTACTTTTCATCAACATTTAAAGGCTCTAAGTTTAAGTTAGTTCATTAATTTTTTTTTTTTTTTTTTTGTCATGCAAAATCACTTGTGTGGAGCACACTCAGAATTGCACAATGTTGTTTAAGAAGTATAGACAGCTTATATGAAGGTGTCTGGCGCATATAGAGAGTTAAAGAGTGTACATAATATAACATAATAATAATAATAATACAAATTGATACAAATATAAAAAATATATATCTATATTAATAGTAATAATGCTTAAAATTAAACAAATGGGTATTGTTTACATCTTATCTCATTGTAAGTCTTGCATTCGGCCCACAGGAATCTGCCCAGGAAGCCGTGATCACCAGAGACATCCATCGCACCTTCCCTGCTCACGATTACTTCAAAGACTCAGGCGGCGATGGCCAAGACTCTCTATACAAGATCTGCAAGGTGAGCTAAAAGCTGCGAATCCTTCAGCCGTGACTCATTCCCTCCGTCTGCTAACAGCATCACGACACCACTGCAACATCTCTATCCACTGACCTTTTGTTTTGTCGTAATTATAATAACAGCCTGGTAGATATACAGACACGTGTGCTGCGTTCACTTCCGTGCATCCTGATATCTGATGCAAATGTGTGTTCCTGAGATGTGAGAAAACACTCACTTGTGCAATATGCTAGTTGAACATCATGAATCAGTCATATTTAGAAATAAAGCTAGAGTAATATATTATGCCGTTATATGTAGAAGGCTGTTTCTGCTTGGAGGTAAAAAATAAAAAAAGGTAACTGTCTCTTTCTGACCTTTCTCACTTTGTTTCTCTCAGTTCTAAAAATATCTTACAATCCTGACTTGACAGAATTCAGAGTTTGTGTCTTGAAATCCTGATATATATTATTTTATAACTTGCAATTCTCAGTTGGCATCTCACAGTTCTACTTTTTATTTTGCAATTGTTTAGTTTTCATCTCTTGTTAGTTTACATCTCGCGGTTAGGAATTTGTTTACAAATTAGTTAAGAATTAGTTTACGAATTAGTTAAGAGTTATTAGTTTAATCTCACAAATCCGAGTTTACATACTGCTAATATGAGTTTTCGTTGTACAATTATGTGTTAGTTTACATTTCGAAATTCCTAGTTGATATATCGCAAATCAGAGGTCACATCTCGCAAATCTGATTATTTTTTTTTTCTATAGTGAGTTTGTTTAGATCTTGCGATTGTAAGGCCCCGGTATACTTCAAACTAAATGAAAGAACAAACATTTTAATTCTAAAAGGCTGAGTGACGGTATACTGTTTTCGAACATTCAGACGAGGCAGAGTTGTACATGCATCACATTGCTTGCGTGTACGGTCTACTCCTAAACACAACAACAATGGCAGCTGTTAGAGAAGAAAGATTCTGTAAACATCTGCTCCGTAAAAAAACTAGCTCTGCTGCTTAACTGTCCGATTTGTTCATGTTGTTGTTGTTGTTGTTGTTGTTGTTGTTGTTCTCCTGTCTGACCTCTGTGGAATAAGAAACGAATTGGGGGTGGAAGTAAACACACGGCAAAGAAGGCTGAGTTCCAGAACTCATCCATTGATTGCGTAAACGCAACAGACCAATGGTAGCTCAAAGGTGTTTTGGAGTCAAAATGCAATCCCCCCAAAAGTTTGCTTTGGTGAGCAATTTCGAACTGCCAAAATGAATTTAAAAAAGAACTTCGTTTTTTGCTAGATTTTGTTAGAGTTCTTTTTTCGATTTCGTTTGAAGTATACTAGGGCTGTTAGTTTACAGAATTATTTTATAACAAGAGTTTTCATCTTGTTAGTTTACATCTCGCAATTATGAGTTAGTTTATATCTAGCGATTACGAGTTAGTTTACATCTCGCAATTGAGTTAGTTTATATCTCACGATTGTGAGTTAGTTTGAATTGATGACCTTCATGGCCAATCACAGTCATTTATGTTGAGCACGTGAACACAATGACAAATCAGCGCTGTTTAAGAACGTGCTCAGTAGCGCTCAAATTTTAGCAGGAAATGGATGTTTTTAAAACTTCAGTATCGATTGGTACCGAATTCCAGTGTTGTGACAACCCTAGTTAGTTTACATCTTGCGATTACGAGTTAGTTTACATCTCTCGATTACGAGTTAGTTTACATCTCGTGACTGTGAATTAGTTTACATCTTGTGATTACGAGTTAATTTACATCTTGCGATGACGAGTTAGTTTATATCTCACGATTATGAGTTAGTTTACATCTCGTGATTATGAATTTGTTTACATCTCGCGATTACAAGTTAGTTTACATCTTATTTTACAGTTTGCGATTATGAAGTAGTTTACAGTACATCTTCGAGTTCTGAGTTAGTTTTCATCTCTCGTTAATTTACATCTCCTGATTATGATTTAGTTTACATCACGCAATTTTGAGTACGAGTTTGTACTTATATTTCAGTTCTGAAAACAAGGTTAGAACTGCAAGATAAAGTCAAAATTACATTTTTATAATTTTTCAAATTAGAAGCAAGGCAGAAGCAAGCTGCTAAATTTATTAGATGGTCGATTTATTAATTTAATTTGTTAATACTTCATTCTTACATGGTTTGCTAATCATAATATATTGCATCCCAGAAAAATGTATTTAGATTTTTAATTTCAGAAACGTATATTATAGGAAACAGGAGAAAAGCAGTGAGTGCAGGAGAAACAGGGATGTGATGCTGCTCTTCTCTTTTAAATCTCCTTTGTGAGAAGCCTTAAGAGGTTCTCCATCAGCTGATTGGCACCGGCAGATTAAAAGCCTCCTAAATTGTGCAAAAGACCTTCAATCCAGCTAATCCCGGAGACAAAATCCATCAGCTCAGAGCGGCATACGTTGCCATCAGCATTTATCAGGGTTTCCAGTCATTTACATATTATAAAGTAGCATTATAACTGCTTGTGATTTTAAAGGCAGCATGAAGCAGCATTTACAATACTTGTACATTTCTATACATTTCTTTTTAAAAAAATATTATTGTCATTAATTATTTCAAAATCTTTTTCCCTTGATTTTGGAAAGTTTTATTTCATGGCACAATACCTGAACCGATGTTTTTCCACAGGCTTACTCTGTGTACGATGAGGAAATTGGTTATTGCCAAGGTCAATCATTTTTGGCGGCTGTATTACTGTTACATGTAAGTATTTTGCTTATTACTTCTGTCATGTTTATGGTCTTTTTGTTTTTGTTTCAATTTTTATTTATGTAATGTTTTAATTTAACACTAATTGATAACTAATTTATTAAATATCTAATAGTAAATAATAGATTAATCTATATGAATATTTTTATATTTATAATTTGACTGTACCTCAAATAGTGATTGTTTGAATTTTTGTTTTTGTTCTTTATTTGTTTCATTATTTTATATTATTATTAACTGATTTTTATTAAATATTTATTTGATTTTCATATTTAATTGTAATTATTCTTTTTTTTGTACTTTTTGATATTGTATGAAATTGTTTAGCTTTGATTTTAGTTTGTTTTTGTCTTTTGTATTAGTTACTTTCTCATGAACTACCACAAATCTAGTAACTTGAAGTGTTTTTAATTGTATTTGTTTTTTGTATTTTTGTTTCTATTAAAATATATTTTTATTAATTAAGTACATTATGTGATTAGAACTGTAATTATTAATTGAGGCATTAACCTAGAAAATAAAAAACTTAAATTTATGCTAGTTTTTTGTCAAGTTTTTAGTTTAGTTTTTTTTTTGTACTTGTTCTTTTCTTATCAGTCACCTGTGTTTTTTTGTTATGCTGTATTTAATATATTTTTATTACATTTATTTTTCATTTAAGTATTTAGTTTGTGCTTATATTTACATTATAAGCATTACTTTTTAAAACCTTAACACAGAAAATACTCTACAAATGTTCACTAGCTAGCTAGGTAAATAATAACACTAATAATAATACAATCTGAAACCTTGTAATAACCTCATCTTTGACTTTTGTGATTAGTTAACAGTAAACGAAGAGCAACAGAAAGCAAAGGACGGACATTGATGAAGCGGCTCATTCCATATTTAATTAAAGCCAGGCCTGAATAAGATGGGGGTCTTTTTGTTGTTGTTGGTTTTTTTCTGCGACACCAACCCATACAGAGAGAGCGTTTGGGGATTTCTATAATGTAGTGTAAGTGTCTTTCTCATGGCCTTGCCCAGGAAGCTCAGGAGCTGTCAGGAATATTAATGGCGGAGCTCGTCTACCTGCAGGAGCCCATTGAGCTCGGGACACACACGCTGTCGCTGTGATTTAATACCCAGCTCGCTGTCTGTCTCGCTCTCCATCTCGGAAACACAAACAAACTCTGATAGCATCACCAGAGATGGGCAGAAAGACTGACGCAGCGCCTGACACGTTCAACACCACGGGCAGAGCCTGACACCTACTTTTTTAGCAACAAACATATGCTTTTAGTTTGAAAAATTTAGAGCACGCTTTAGTAGTGCAATTACAATGCATTGAATAATAGTTTTACTGTAGTAAAGTGGAGTGGGTGGACATTTACAAGAGTTTGTGAATACAAAAAATCCATATTTGTGCCTTAAACAGTATTTTTGTACTAATTATTGAATTATAAATGCCTGATACTACTACTTTTAATCAAATTAGTGTACCAATAATAACGTGGAAAAAAATATGTTCTGCATATCTTATTTTGCTATGTATTTAGATTTTTCTTTTTTTTTAAACTTGTATAGCAATAATAAAGAGAAAAATAATCTCTGCAATATTTTGTAATTAACAAAAACCAAAATACACATGATATACAAGACTCTTATTTTGAAATGTCTTCACTGTTTCCTTCTGCTTATTTAAACATATGAGGGAAATAAAATTTGCATTTGCATTACAGGCATAATTATCTAACTTATATTACAATCTCAACATCATAAATGTGAGTGGTGCACATGAAATGAATAATTTATTTGAAAATCTTGTGGCTTTTTATGTTTAATAATCACATCAGCTATATCCTAGTATTGGTTTTCCAATCCCAAATTAAAAGACCTTCTTAAATTATAATTAAAAAACTTTTTAAACTGTATTTATTGAGTAATTATAGAACTTTAATTTTAAAATGAAAACAAATGCCAGATACAAATATTTTTTTATACAAAAAATCATTAATGGCTTTAAAGAAATATGTTCTTCTTAACGATTTTTAATTATAGTAATTTAAAATGTAATATATTTAAGACTTTTATAACTTTTAACTACACTTTACAGATCTGCTGTGGATTATTTTATTTTCACACACATACTTATGAATAAAAATACATTAAACAGTCTATTTCTAATCTTAGGAGCGAGTGATGCGCTCATGCTCCTGATCGGTTGGTTGTGTTTATTGCACTCTGTTCATCCAGAAATCATGAATATCTGTCACTGTTTCTTTTTAGATGCCTGAGGAGCAAGCGTTCTGTGTGCTGGTAAAGATCATGTTCAACTATGGTCTCCGAGAGCTTTACAGAAACAACTTTGAAGATCTTCACTGCAAGTTCTACCAGCTGGAGCGCCTGCTGCAGGTTTGCCCTTTGCTTTCTGAGTAGTGCTGCACCATATATCGCTGTAAGGTTTAGTGTGATTGTCACACAAAAGAGCTGGACTTTTGAGCTGCGCACATACACAGTGCAGGGTTTTGGCAGGTCTTGCGTTCTTTTGCTACTAACCAATGAAAAATAAAGGCTTAAAGATTTCATTTTAACAGTAGAATTAAAGACATATAATTGTAAGAATAACATGAAATAATTTGATAAAATGCTACAATTTGTGTTTTACAGTACAGCAGTTAGAAGTATTTTAGTCTCATGTTTTATTTTAAGGTACAGTTCTCACTATTAACAAACTATTTATGACTTTTAGCTGAATAAACTCCTAATTTATTGCCTATTAATAGTTATTAAATTGCGTTTAGAAATTGGGTAGGATTAGAGATGTAGAATAAGATCATGCAGAATATGTATTTATCAGTAATAATAAACAGCCAATATCTTAATAATAGGTAGGTAATAAGCCACTAGTTAATAGTGAGAATTTGATACTTAAACTAAAATGTTACCACAATTTCTTATTTTAATATTATTTAATAATGAATAAAAAAAATTATTATTACTGATTGGTCAAAAACTATTGAAGGTTTTCGCAATTGCAAGTTTATATTTCACAATTTGTCATAATTGTGAGTTTATATCTCACAATTGCAAGTAATAAAAACAAGTGTGACTTGCATCTCACTTGACTCACTGTGAGTTTATTTCTTAATTCTGAGAAAAGAAAATGTAAAAGTCAGAATTATGAGACTTATAAAATTTGAAAGATTTCAAGATATAAACTAAGAATTGCAGAAATGACCATGGTCAGAATTGAGACCTCTTGCGATTTTATTTATGGATTTATTTTTATGTAGTAATTTTGGCTCAGCATTCTAAGAAAAAGTTAAAAGTGCATAATATAAAGTCAAAATTGCTCAATGTAAAATCAAAAATTGGACATAAAACTATAAATTGTAAGAAATAAAGTCAGAAGTGTGAGCTATAAACTACAAGAATTGTGCAATTGTATGTTAGAATTGCACAATTTTGCCAATTATTTTTTTCTTCAGAAATGACAATAAACAAGTGCAAACTGAGATGTAAACTCAAAATTATGAAGTCACAATTGTGAAAAAAATAAAGGCAGACTGATAAAACATGAACTCAGCAGTACAATAAAGGTCAGAATTGCAAGAAAAAGGTCTTCAATATCTTGTAATCTTGCAATTTTTTAGTTACGAGTTTATATTTTACAGTTGACCAAATTAAGCTTTTGCCTTCATTTATTCCCGTTCTAAAAACATTTCACTCAGATATACAGTACATCACAATAGTACAGTGGCTAAGAGAGCTCAAACTCAAGGTTAGACACCAAAAAATGACAAATCAAAATCGATTCATTGATTTTTGTTGTCCCCCAACACATTTTCATTGTGGTCTGTGCTATTTGCAGCACATTTCTGTGTTTGTATGTGTAGTGGGAATTTGTTGTCTAATTGATGATGATGTGTTTTCTAAACTTGCAGCACAATTGAGCTCTCTCAGCCACCATACAGTAATAAAGAGGCAAACGCAACATCCATTTCATGCTGACTTCAAACTCTGTTTGTGTTAGTTCTTCTAAAGTGTAATTAGTAAATCTGGCCCTTACTTTGGAGTGAAAGCAATGGCCCTAATGTGAGCTGTTACTCCCAGCACACTGGAAAATGAGTTTTAATTTTGTGCTTAAATTCAATCAGCCCTGAAGTAGCCCTCTTTTAGTGCTAAACTCAACCTAGTTAGTATCGACTAGCTCTGCTACTACAAGAGTGTTAGTATCGATCAGGAAAACGTGCTGTACACCACTCTCTGGAAGAATTCCCATCTCTTGTTGTCGTTTACTGCATGTGTTAACCCAACACTCTCACCTCTTCCATCTAGAAAAGTAGATGGTAGAAAAGGTTCCTTTGAGATGCTGATTTAAGATGTGCCTTTTTAGATGTCGATTACCTCTTTGATTTATTCTCTGCATGGTCTCTGAATACATACTTTTCCCCATTCATTCGTTTTTCATACTTAAGGGTTACGACCTTTAAAACTGTATATTAATGTTTTCTCTAATTGTGTAGCTTGTTGAAGAGTTTTATTTTTAATTGTATTTTATTCTTTGTATCAATTTTAGTCAGTAGAATCTTTGATTTCTTTTTTCTTCAGTCATTTCATTTATTTATTTTATTTGTTTCATTTTAGTTCAGGTAATACATTTTTTTCCCATTCAATTTAGTTAATATGTGTTTTCATTTCAACAAAATCCCCTCAGGAAAACATTACAGATTTTCAGTATTGATATTCCCCATAACCTCAGAGCTTTCTTTTATATGGATTAAAACACTTTCGCTTTAAAAAAAACATACACACACTTATGAACATTGAGTATTGTTTGCAAAAGTGCTAGTTTTCCATTGCTTTTTTTTATCTAAACACACTCTTGAAAAAGAGACATGCCCACACGCTTGCATCTCGTGTCTTTTATAGCACCTCACATGAGCGGTGTGTTTTTTAAACCCAGCCTTAAGTTAAAAGAATTTCAACTTCTACTTGTAGCGTCGCACATCAATATCAGTTCCAAAGCAGTGGACCAATCAGAAGAACTTGGAGGCGGGACAAGTGTTGCCGCTTCTGTTTACAAGTGCTCATAGATTATCTGTCTGTCTCTCTTTCTTTGTCTTTCTTTTTTCTTTCTTTCTTTCTTTCTTTCTTTCTTTCTTTCTTTCTTTCTTTCTTGTCTGTCTGTCATCCTATCTATCATTCTGTCTCTATTGTTTTCTCTTTTTCCTTCTGTCAGTCATTTTAATTTATTCTTATGTCTCTGTCTGTTCTTTTTATCTCTGTCTGATCTTTTCATGGGCAAAATCTGCAGGTAATCTGAGGCAATTAAAAAAAATTGCTTGCTTCGTAAAATTTTGCGATATCTGCTTGATTTTTGCCTTAAATTTAGCAATCGTAAAATCACAAATTTCTGGAGAGACTGCTCAACACACAAAACAGCTGTCAGTTTTTCTGTTCTCTATAGGTCATGCTTTTCTCCTGCACTAACCATCAGTGTTTCTCTCCAGGAGCTGCTGCCAGACCTGTGGTCTCACTTCCAGGAGCTGAACCTGGAGGCTCACATGTACGCATCCCAGTGGTTCCTAACATTGTTTACCGCCAAGTTCCCTCTCTGCATGGTCTTCCATATCACCGACCTGCTCCTGTGCGAGGTGATACATCCTCCTCTAATCACAAAATCACAGTAACCAGGGACTGACCAGGTCCTTTAACCAATGAGGTGTCACTGCGGGTGAAAATAACAAGCGAAGCGTAGCATAAATAGAAACCGAGTCATTGGCTCTCTTTCACTCACCGCCTATACAGTTGTATATCTCAAAGGATATTTTTTGACTATTTTAGTGTGAAAAGCACACATTTAGATGTACTACTCATTGTACACATGAATTTTGAGTACTGGTACAGTAGAGAATGTTTAATTGCAGGACTGGATTTGTCAACAATAATATAAGGTAAGAATAAATGTGTGTGCATTCACACTTGATTTACATATCCAGAGGTTTGCTGGTACTTAACTGTAGTTACTATACTGTAGATTTAGAAAATAGTGAAAGAGACTGAATTGTGCTTCACAATCACATGATCATTTGTGTCTAATCTGGATATTACTGTGCTTTATCATTTAACTTTATTATGAGTTTCAAACCATTAATGCATTTAGTAATTATTTTTGTTTATTTATAAAAATACAGTTTATTTTAGTTTAGTTTGGAACACATTTATTAGTTTTTATTTCTACACTTTTACACATATTTATTAATTTGTTTTTATGTAGTAAATTTGGTTCAGCATTCTTAGAAGTGTACAATATAAAGTCAAAAGTTCTCAATGTAATCTACGAATTTGGAGATAAAACTATAAATTGTAAGAAATAAAGTCAGCAGTGTGAGCTATAAACTACAAGAATTGTGCAATTGTGTGTTAGAATTGCACAATTTTGCCGAATCTTTTTTTCTTCAGAAAATGACAATAAACAAGTGCAAACTGAGATGTAAACTCAGAATTATGAAGTCACAATTGTGAGAAATAAAGTCAGATTGATCAGACATTAGAACTTTACAAATTACAATAAAAGTCAGAATTGCAAGAAAAAACATCTTCAATATCTTGTAATCTTACAGTTAACCAAAGCAAGCTTTTGCCTACATTTGTTCCTGTTCTAAAAAAACGTTTCACTCAGATATGCATCACAATATTATGATGGTTGAGAGAGCTCAAACTGGAGCTTAAACACCAAAAAGTGACAAACCAAAATCGATTCATTAATTTTTGTTGTCCCCCGACACATTTCCATTGTGGTTTGCGCTGTTTGCAGAACATTTCTCCATTTACATGTTTGCAATAGCTTCAAAATCCTTTAAAATTCTTTAAAATTGCTTTAAATTCTATTTCAATAGATTTTTTTATTTCTCTATGTAAATAAAAAGTTAGGTAAAATTAACTAAACAAACTTTTTAAAAAATATTTAAAAGTAATAACTTTGTGGGATTGTAGTATTATCTATACAACTTTAAGTTAAAATTGACATTAGCATAGATTAATGCTATTTAAATATTTATCTTTTGCTACTTCATAATACTGGTACATAATGCTTAATTCTAAACTTAATTAATAAAAATCAATTTAGAAGTCATAAATAAAAATAAACAGAAAAGTTTAAATGATTTCTGTAGCTAGAAGAATCTTTTTAAAAGCTAGATGCTAATGGTCTATTCATTCATTCATTTTCTTTTCGGCTTAGTCTCTTTATTAATCTGGGGTTGCCACAGCGGGATGAACCGCCAACTTATCCAGCATATGTTTTACGCAGCGGATGCCCTTCCAGCTGCAACCCATCACTGGGAAACATCCATACACACTCATTCACACACATACACTACGGACAATTTTAGCTTACCCAATTCACCTATACCGCATGTCTTTGGACTTGTGGGGGAAACCGGAGCTCCCGGAGGAAACCCACGCGAACCAAGGAGAACATGCAAACTCCACACAGAAATGCCAACTGACCCAGCCGAGGCTCGAACCAGCGACCTTCTTGCTGTGAGGCGAACGTGCTACCGCGCCCATGCTAATGGTCTAATCCGATTCAATTATTTATGCTAAGCTAAGATAAAAGTTCTCCCACCAGACCCAGAGATCAGCTGAATGAATTCAAAAACGTTCAAACTCAACATTTTAATTCTAAAACAATTGTGAAATGAGCCTGTTTCCAAACAAAAGTGGACTGTTACATTAAAGAAACAAATGTGTTATTTCTTTCTTTTTAACGTAAGAAACATAAATATTTATTTCCTAACCAAACACACAGTCAGCTTTCGAACAGCGGATAAAATCTAAAGGAAAAGTTTGCTTGTTTCTAAACTTCTTGAACTCCGTTAGATTTCCCAAAGCAAGCATCCTTGACTTCTCAGAAATGGGCTTTGTGTCTTTCCGAAAGAAACGCTTCGACCTTTCTGCTCCTCTGAGAGCTTTTCCTTTTATTTTTTTTTTCCCCATTGCTTTCATTGAGCGTCTGTAGTAGCCCGAGGCCAGACAATTAAAAGTTTCCTCAGCCTGTCTCAGTCAATGAATCGCATGATGAAAATCTGTTAGATGCTCCTTCCCTCCTCCTCTCTTTCTCCATCTATCAATTCACCTCTAATTCATTAGCGCTCCTCCGTCTTTTAAGGCTCTTCCTCTAATGTTGAGTAACTTGTTGTCATCCTGGTCTTTCTTATTCATTCGCTCTCCTTCATTCATAATTACATTTCAGTCTACTTGTGTTTTGTGTTTTCTTTGTGTTCTAAGATTAATCACAATGCAGAAAAACTCATTTCAGATGAAGAGTAGGTATATACAAATTAAAGAATTGTTTAAAAATGTTCTGAAATTTGACAAAATGACTCTTTTACTGTATGGAAAATGTACATTTTTTCATAGTTTGCATGATTGTGCTATTTATAGATTGTTTAAATAGTTTGGATGATTGTTAGTATATTGTTTATATTACTTAATTATATTATATTATATTATATTGTTATATGTTTATTATATTTAACTTTATATATAATTTTAATATTTAAATGTAATAAATATAATAATGTAATAATTTTTTTTTCTTTTTTTATATAACCTTCTATTTTCGCATGGCACACTTATGCACTAGTACCAAAATGTAACTTTATTCATGTTTATTCACTATTTCAGTATAATGTAGTATTATATTGTATGGTATTGTGGTAAATTGTTATATTATATTATATTATATTATATAAAGTTAATATATATATATATATATATATATATATATATATATATA
>CAIGQV010007757.1:12053663-12103425 GCA_903798115.1 Danio jaintianensis | reverse complement strand
GTCGCTGGAAGAGAACTGACTCCTTAGTTTCTCAGAATAGTTTCTTTCTTGCCCTGTCACGTCATCTACATTTCTTTCATATTTAATTTCCTACCATATTGAAGCAGCAGCAGCAGGTTAATCTGTCATTCGCAAGTCTGTCATGCAGAGAAATCTCCTTGGGTATTTGCATAATTATACGTTCTGAAGTTAATGGCCAAACGCGTCTTTATAAAAGTTCACATTGCTGTTGCTGATCAAATATAATGCGGAAAATGTGAAATAAATATATTCCGGAAGGTTAGATATTAATTAAGGTGATAGTTCACTCAAAAATTATAATTTACTCACTACTTACTCCCCCTTAAGTGCTTCCAAACCTTTATGAGATGCTATCTTCTGTTAAACACAAAAAAGACATTTTGAAGCTGGAAACCTGTAGCAAAAACAACTATGGAAGTTCGTCCATCGATGGATTTGCTCTTCAGTGTTTGGACTTTCAGCAGTGAAAATTAAACCACACTAAACTGAACTTAAACTCTGAAAACTGGACTGACACTGTTGCAATTTACTATAATCTTCTATGTTAAGCTGCTTTGATACAATCTACATTGTAAAAGCGCTATAGAAATAAAGATGAATCGAATTGAATTGAAAAAAGTTAGTAGTTGCAGGTTTTCATCATTTTTTGAAATATCATCTTTTGTGTTCAACAGAAGAAAGAAACTCATAAAGGTTCGAAACAAGTAAAGGGTGAGTAAATGACAGAATTTAAATATTTGAATTTAAATATTTGAATTTAAATATTTGGGTGAACTATCCCTTTAACTGTTTCTTGTTCGACCGCCATGTTTGTAGTTTGTTACCACTTTTTACTCATGTTTGTAGTTTTAATCGAATTAGAACGTGCAATGTATATATCAAAATACATACGGTTAAAATACATATAGATCTGCACTTTGAATTTCTGGAAATAGTAGACCATCCAGGTAGCTTTGAATACTCATTTGAACGTACTATGATTTGGGATATACTAATTCTATTTTCATACACTGTTTAGGACAATTAGTATGTGAATTGGGATGCAGCAGCTCGCAGAAATACTGATCCCCATGGAAATGACTCTAAAACAACTCAGATCTCCCGAGCAACGACCCAGAACACCAAACAACTGCCTAGCAACCGCAGAGACCTGAAAAATGATAGAAATCTCCTGAGCAACCATCAAGAACCCAACAGCAATTGTCTAGCAAACACCCTGAACACCATATTGACTGTGTAACAACCATACAGATATTCCTAAAAACCAGAAAGAGCCGCTTAACAACCAACCACCTAATAACTCTCCCTGTCTCTCCATTTCCTATCCCGATATTATGAATCAGTTGTTTTCTTCTCCTCCTCGTCCACTGTTCCGAAAAGTTTGTATCATGTTCACATTCCACCAAACAACACAAGGGACACTTTGTGCTGCAAAAGTGGCTTTTTCAAACCTTTCAAACCTCTCAGAAGGAGAAGTCCGCTTACCCAGGCGCAAGCTTTCGCTTTGTCATCATCAAGTCTTGAGTGCAGTTTTGGCTTGGGTGAAAACAAGTAGTTCAACAGTTTCTCGCTCCATTGACCCTCATCCTGAGGTCAAAGGTCAAACACACTGTATGGTTGACGGTCAACAATGAGCTGCTGTTCAGAAGTACTGGTGCAGTCACAGATAAGGGTAGAAGAAAGCTTCTTTTATGTTTATAAGACCTGAATGAAGTGGGAACAGAACTTGGGAGACTTGAAATGCAGGCATTCATCTGTAATGAATTTCACAAGCATGTTTATGTGGAAAACCCAAACGACTGTTAGTTTAGCTTTAAAACTATGTTGTGGTCGCAGTAAACATCTCTGGTTCATATGTGAGCCGTTTCAAACTCAAACAAAGAATCAAATTTGAAAAACTGATCCCAGGCCTGCTGAATGTAGACTGTAAACAAAGTGGAAACAAAGTGGTGAGTAAACCCGGATGAAGAAGAAGATCCCCTCAGGACTGACTTCACTGAGCGCGCTCCACCCTCAGAGACTCCACGCGAACTCTGACTGTGTTGCCATAGCAACGTAAAAGAGCACTGCGCTTTTAAAAGCTCCTGAGATGGTTTTGGTTTTAACTTTTTTTTTTATTTAGTTTAGGAAAAGCTTTATGAGGTTCTGCATTCTTTTTATATGAGAATGGTTATGAGAATGTCTGAAAACATGCCACTTTTGTATTTTATGCAAGAAACAAAAATGCTCTTAATGACATTTTTACTTTAAATTCAGAAGAAATGCCATCAGTAGTTGTCAGAACAAAACAAAAATGACATTTTATTCAAACACAACTATAATTATATATATATACTACAACTAAACTATAGTTATGCTTAATCTAGATAAACCGAGAATTTGGATTTCATGTGTGTGCATGTGTACTTGTTTTTATATATCGTGGGGACTTAAACCTGAATGCACAGACTCATGGGGACTTGTGTCACTGTGGGGATCTCAAGTTTGGTAAACATACTTATAAATCAGACAGAATAAAATATATTTTGAAAATGTAAAAATGCTGGTTGTTTCCTTTAGGGGTATAGAATATACAATTTTTATAGTAGCATTTTCTCTCATTACTTCTATGAGAGTCACTACCAGGATATAGGAATGTGTGTGTGCTTTCTTGTTTTGTTTTTTCAGACTTGAGTTTTTTTTTTATTAGTTTTTTGGCATATTTTAACTAATCTCTGATCATTTGTCTTTTGTAGGTGCCAACAAAGAAGCTGAAGAAGTTTGAGAAGGAGTATCAGTCTCTGAGAGAGAGTCAGCTGCAGCAGGAAGACCCTATAGACAGATATCAGGTAAGCAGGAGCCTGATTTAATCCTCACCTCCTCCAGTCTTCATCTTCACCTCCTACGATCATCTACATCTCAGTTCAGGACTCTGTAGCTCGCTGCTCTGGAAACCACAGACTTTCTCAGAAAAAGAGCCAAGTGCTCCATTTTCTTGAGCGATGACATTCTTCTCTGCTGTTTTTGTTCCAAATCTTTTATTTATTTCTATTTCACATTTTTTTGTATTTGAGCGTTTTTTATAAAGTGGAAAAGAGACTTCTTATTTAAGTGCCTTTTATATTTTTTTGTCATAAATTAAATATTCAGTATTTTTCTTAATACATTTCAGTCTTATGTTTACAATTTATTGAATGTATTACAGTCTATATATATATATGTATATGTAGGTTTATATTCTTCGCATGAAAACAATCAAATGTTTAATCATAAACTAGAAGTTCTCAGCAAAACTCCAAGGGGCCTCAAGCTGACTTAAAGTGATTTAAAATAAACTAATATGATCTCTTTAGCTGCTTTTTTTTCTTCTTTGAGGAACTGCAGTTCTGTTACATGATATATGAGAAAAAGCTAGACTGGAGAAGTACACAAAGTTCTAAAAACAGGACTTTTTTATTTTATAATTAATAATATATGTTTCCAGTTATGGTATGTAAAAGCTTGTTCATTGTTTAAGCTAATAATTGCTATTTTTTGCTACTTTTTCGTGCAATTGAAAATTAATATCTCACAATTCTGACATTTCTTTAAAGATCTGCAAGTAATAAACTCAGAATTGTGGGAAAGTCAGATTTGTGAGGTATAAATTCAGAATTGCAAGAAATAAAGTCAGAATTGCGAGCTATGAACTCAGAATTTTTATGTATAAAGTCAGAATTGAATAAAACTAAGTCAAAATTGGCAGGTATGAATTAAGAATTGTGATGTAAAAAGTCAGAATTGATAGAAATAAAGTCAAAATTGCGAGATATGTACTTAGAATTGCTAGAAATACTCAAAACTGTAAGCCATTAAAGAAGTAAACTCAGAATTTAGAGGTATGAAGTCAAAATTGAAAGTAATAGTCAGAATTGCGAGAAATAAACTCAGAATTGGGAGGTATAAACAAAAAAACAAAGTCATAGATTGCTAGAAATAGTCAAATTATAGGGGTATAATCTCAGAACTGCAACAAATAAAGCCAAAATTGCTAGAAATGAAGTCTGAATTATGGTAAATAAACTCAAAAGTGTATTATATAAGTATTGTGAGCTATAAACACACAGTTGCATGACATGATCAGAACAACAAGACTATTATTGACATTGACAAGCCTTGAGGTTTGAAATATTGAGAAGCGCTGTCCTAATCACTCTCCAACCTTTCGACATGTCTGCATCTTGCTGAAAAGAAAGTGTACTTTCACAACCATCTCCAAAAGCCAAGCCTACTTTCAAAGGAAGCTCCATTTCTCGGTGGTTTCCTTGCGGTCACTTCCTGTTTACCCTCCGTTTCCCCTCCCTCCCTCACTCACCCAATCTAACCAATGAGAGTCCCCCTCACTCACCCATTTAACCAATGAGCTGTGGTGGGGGTTGGAGCCTGGACGGGTGCTGTTGTTCTGGTGGGTGTGGGTGTTTTCTGTGGTGGTCGACGGGTCAGGTAAGCCTTCAGCCCACCAGCGCTCATCGCCTACTAACAACATCTGCCTGCGTTTGTGTTTGTGTCTCTGATCTATTCCAATTAATCGGCTCATGTGCACAAACTAACCAGTGTTAAATGTGTGTGTGTGTGTGTGCGCGTGCGTGTGTGTGTGTGTGTGTGTGTAAATGGAAGTCATATGACAGCTTTACCCTTTCCTGATAAGGAAATGTGTGTCATGTGAGGCAGTTTTGGAGACTCCCTATGACAACGGCAGATCTCTAATCAGGAGTCACAGTGTGCTTGTTTTACTCTTCATTTTCTTTGCCACAGTGTTTTATGTTATTTTGTTTTCAGTTTTTACACATTGAAATACAGCCTTTTGTAATTGTACAAAAGTATTTACAATTATAACATTGTGTGTATATAGTTATATATAAATGCTCCTGTTAATAATAATCTATTAAAATGGACTTTTAGGATAATACTGAATACATATTGTTCATTTTCAATGTTGGATGTGAAAACTGAGCCTAGATCAGTGTGTGTTGTCTAAGTGACTTTACATTCAACTATAGGGTGTTATTTGTAATCAATGTGCAGCTGATCATCTAAATTATGTTTTACTATTATTAAACACTAATAAGTTAGCTTAATTCCTTCATGTTGTCCCGACACAAATCAATTGTGTGGAATGCAGCATTTTTTACATTGTATATAATAATAGTATATTATACACACTGAAAATACTATTATATTGTATTGTAAAACAATTATTATATACACTGTTAAAAATGTAACAATCGATTTGAGTTGGGACAACATGAAGGAATTAAGCTAACGTATTAGTCTTTACAAATTTAAGTGGATTAAACAAAAAACAATTAAGTTGTAGCAAAAAAAAACAGAAGAATTGTGTTGTTTCAGCCCATTTAAAATAGTAGTTTGAAAAACTGAACTTTTTGAGTGCACTCCTTTGATTTATTAGGCTTTTATTTTAATGTTTTAATAATTTATAATTAAACATTACAATATAAAATTGATAAACAGCTAATGTGATATTATCTAATGTAATAATATAGATTTTTGTGTTTATTTGTGTGATATTTGTATTTATCTTATTTCTTCTGTGTTTTTGTGTATAATTAGTCATTTGTAGCCTTATGTATTTACTATATTATTTGTTTGTTTGTTGATTTTTATAATAGAAACATCATTTATTTATATGAAGGAAGAATTATTATCCCTACTGTGCAATTTAATTCTTTTTTTTTCATATTTATGAAGTGCTGTTTAACAGAGAAGAGTTTAACACATTTTTTAAAATAATAGTTTTAATATCCAATTTATTTAGTATTTGCCATGATGACAGTATTGTACTTAAGTTTCTTAAGTGCCTAATAATATTCACCTTAAACAATTCTAATAAAACAGCCAAGCTGAAAGAAAAAAAGACTCTCTAGATGAAAAATATATAAAATAGGAAATACTGTGAAAATGTCTTTGCTCTGTTAAGCAACACTATATATTTATACATTCAGTTGCATATTAGTCATTTAATATGTTGCGTTCATGTATTGCAAAACTGTTCACTTTACACAATCTTGTACTTGCTTATTTGCGCTTCAGCTTTTAGAAAATCTGAGTGTGTAGCTTATGCACAGCCAGCTTTGCAGTCTTCTCTGTCTGTAAATCATCATGAAGTAATAAATGAGCTGCATTTGTGTCTTTACAGAGAGAAAACCGGCGTCTGCAGGAGGCCAGCATGCGTCTGGAGCAGGAGAATGATGATCTGGCCCATGAGCTGGTGACCAGCAAGATAGCGCTCAGAAATGACCTCGACCAGGTATTTATTTATACACTAGTTCATCCAAACACTATACTTGATTTACTTAACTTTTACTGACTGTTTTCAACCCTGTTCTGAGTTTCTTTCTTCTGTTGAACACAAAGAAAGATATTTAGAAGAATGTTGGAAACCTGTAGATATTGACAATCCATAGTAGCAAAAAATACTATGAAAGTCAGCAGTTACAGATTTCCAACATTCTTCTAAATATCTTCCTTCGTGTTCAATAGAAGAAAGAAACTCAGACAGGTTTGGAAGGATGAGTAAATGATGACAGAATTTTCATTTGTAGGTTGAACTGTCCCTTTAATGAGAGTTGTGTTGTATTCAGGCCGAGGATAAAGCTGATGTGTTAAACAAAGAGCTGCTGAACACTAAACAGCGTCTGGTGGAGACTGAGGACGAGAAGAGAAGACAGGAAGAGGAAACGGCACAGGTATGAGTTCTTAAATGTGATGTTTACATTAGTATGTTTTGATTTAAAAAATAATAATTTTGTTACCTTTACGCCTTGCTTCCACGCTACTCCGGCATCTTTGTCCCACAACAAAGATGTTTTTTAAAAATGCTGAAGACCCTGTTTTAGTGTGGAAATGCCAGTGTTTCATTTCAATGTATATGGACTAACATTCAAACTTCTGAAAATGGGGGCGTGGCTATCTTCACTCACACTCTGATTGGTCTTCTGGACTATAATGTATCGTTCCCTGATTCATCAAGCACTTCTTACTTGATCATTACACAACTGGTAGTCATCAAATAGGAATTGCGGCAAAATATGTGCATGCTCAGTGAGTGTGAATGGTCACGTATCATGGTTTAGGCTGTATAAGGGTGCTTTCACAGCTATAAATCGATAGTTTTTTTCCGAAATAGGGATCAAAATTGTTGCAATGTTGCTTTTTGTTTGTTCTTGGTGCGGTTCGCTTTCACATGGCAAAGTTTCTAAACGGACCAAAATAGTTCAAACAAGTCACGTGTGAGTAAATTCTCCTCAGTTTGGTTTATTTTCCAGGATTCCGCTCAGCTGTCATACGTCGTTATTTTAATTTATGACGATGACAAATGAGACATAAGCAAAAAAGTGCACTTTTATTTTGAATGGTGACACCCACAGACAAAATCATCACCAAATATAAATCAGAGGTAAGACTTTCTCATACATAGCCTCATTTCAATTGTCAAGGGTTGTTAAATATATTTCAATTCCATAACAGAAGTAGAGTAAACCAAAAAGTTAATGATATTATATATATTTTTTAATAGCTCAGTTAAACCCTTTTGTATTCCACATAAAACACACTTTTACCGCTAGCAATGATATCTCTACTCATCATTCTCTCTTCTTATAGCTATATATATGCCTATTACATAACCATAATACACTGTGATATAGCCTGGTTTGTTAGTTTGTTGGATCATACTGCTTTCTCACTACAACCAAACCACTTTAGAGTTATTTTAAGGAAGCTGTCTCGGACGATTGGTTTGGCGCAGATCCGAATGCGATTGCAGGTTTCACATATGCCCAAACGAACCGACCTAACAAAGCAAACGCACCAGTTTCCGAAACAAATGTCTAGGTGTGAAAGCACTCTAAGTGTGGATGGGGGTTGTTTTTCTGAAACGCATTAAAAATACTAGTCTGGACAAGAAGCGTTTTCATTCTAAAATGCTGTTTTAAAATAAAAACATATTAGTGTAAATGCAACCAAAACCTCTGATCCTTTGAAGTTCTAAAACTTCACATTAAAAGAAAATTTGCAAGGTATATTTTGCTAGCGGACATCGTTATTCGTAAGTTGAACAAATAATCTGTTCAAGAAAATACACAACTAAAAACTGTTTTGATTAATGTTTATTCAAAATTTAACAATTTTCTTCTGCTCTGGAGTGGCAGTCCTTCTCTGATGATGTCAGTTTGACGACTTGTGCGAAAAATGTTTAGCCACACCCCTCTAACCGCTAGTTTGCTGAGAGTGAAAAATTAGAGGAGCCCAAAAATAAATCCCCGCCCCCTACTCATTATTCTGTTTCAGTTTGAAATACGTCATTATACTGGAATAAAAGACTGCAGCAACTTGTTTCACACAGAATTTAAACCGAACTGAACCTGAATGTTTTGTTTGTTTGTTTTTCAGTTGAAGGAAGTGTTCAGAAGAGAGCTGGAGAAAGCAGAGCTGGAGATTAAGAAGACCACAGCCATCATAGCTGAATATAAACAGGTAGGCTTGAGTGTTAAAAAACATAAAAATAATTCAATATTGCTCACAATTCAGCATAAGGTAATTAGTCTAGGTTATCTTTACAGCTGTTAGTCTTTCTGCTTTATAATGTCATGTTTAATTCAATGTGTACATTTGTGATTGTTTGTAAAAAAATATATAATAAATTGGGGAAATTGTTTTCAGTCTATATTTCAATAAATGTATAAAAAAGGATTTTTGAATATCTTAAATACTCAAGATTTTATTTTCTAAATATTAGTACAATAATATTGCAACTTTTTATTTTACTACATTTTAGCTATATTATATTGTATTGTATTATATTATATTATATTATATAATTTTATATTGTATTGTATTACATTATATTATATTATAGTATTTTAGATTATATTATATTATATTACATTTATATTATATTATATTATTTTAGATTATATTATAATATATTTTATTATATTATAGTATTTTAGATTATATTATGTTATATTATTTTATATTATTTTATATCATATTATATTATTTTATATTGTATTATATTATATTATTTTATTTTATATTATATTGTATTATATTATATTATTTTATGTTATTTTATATTATATTATTTTATATAAAATTATATTATATTATTTTATATAAAATTATATTATATTATATTATATTAGTATTGCCTTAATTATGCTACATTAGTTTAAAATATCCTATCAGGGTATTTTTCTTGATTGTAAGCTGTAATTTGATGTAATGGAGATTTAATTTAAATTGTATGATGTTGCATTTATTGATAACATTAATAATTATGTTGTAAACTCAAAAAATATTTTGCTGTCTGTAACTGCTTATATAAATTGAGCTGAAACAACACAATTCTAGTGGGGTTTTTTGGGGGGGACAACCTCAAATGTTTTATGTTCAGTTCACTTAAATTTGTAAAAACTAAGTTAACTTAATTCATTCATGCTGTCTCAACACAAATCGATTGTGTGGAACCCAGCATTTTCTTAGTGTATTGTATCATTTTTTTAAATATTTTTTGTCAAGTGATAGTCATAATGTCAATTTTGTATTATATGAAGTTTGAATATTTATTGTGCTTGACAGCAAATAATAAATCTCCCAATCTGTTTGCATCAGATATGTTCCCAGTTGAGCACACGGCTAGAAAAACAGCAGGCGTCCACAAAAGAGGAACTGGACATTGTGAAGGCGAGTAAATGAATGATCTTTGAGTCGTCTTGCACACGTCTGCTTATCGCATGACCACCAGCGTGTGTTTTCTCCTCCAGGCTAAAGTAATGGCGTGTGAGCACTGCAGGGAAGTGTTCAGTAAAGACGGGCCACTGCAGATCCCACCGGTCAGTCAGGACAACCGGGACACAGACCTAGACGAGGAGAAAGACTCGCTCAAAGCCCAACTCCGAGAGCTGGAACTGGAGCTGGCGCAAACCAAACTGCAGCTGGTGGAGGCCAAGTGCAAGATTCAGGTCAGACATCACACTCGCACATGCATTCACTTACACATGATAGAGTTTTTGTCTTATATAATCGTTCAGGCATCATTTCTAGGTCTTTAAAGTATGTTTTCTGACTGTCTGCTTGCAATAATACATTTTAAGACGAGAGACTGCAGGAAAAAACACATTTATTTCATCTACCTGTCAGTTTTGAGATTTGGGGCTTTTTATTAAGCTGTTTTTTTCTTCTTTTTTTGTAATGAAAGTAAAACATCTAAAGATTTCGTTTAAAGAGTTACTTTTGAAAATGAGTTTTTGAGTCAGAAATCTCCACTTTAAATATCTCTCAGCTTTAAATACACCAATGTACACAGTTTTATTAATATCTGTATATTGAAGGGTTTAACAAATTGATTTGTTCAAACATAATTTGGCTGATTGACATTTTATTCTACAAACCATTTTTATTATTATTTAGTTACATTTTTATTTTTTGCTTATTGGACTGTGTGCAGTATTTTCAGAATTATAAAGCGATAAAGAGACAAAACATCCTCTGTAAAAACATTTCACTCTAAAAAAGAAACCACTTTTTCCAGTGTTCAGATTTTTGTGCAAGAATTGTATGCAAATAAGCACATATTTAATCAAATAAGGCCTTATTTGCATATATAAATATATCATTTTAGAAGACTTGTAATACAAATGCTTTTGCAGTTTTAATGTAATCAATCAGTAGGGGAAGTATGGTGTACACTATTAGCTAATATTTTACCCAATTCACCTGCAGTGTCTTGTTTTATGTTCAGAGTACAAGAATAGAAGGATTTGTAACCTTTTGATTATTATACAATAATTCAACTGTCAATTTGACATTGCTTTTAAATACAAAATATACAAAAACATTGTACTTCCATAACTTTAATTGAGAAATTTTTATTTGATTTATTTAAAAATCTCGCACTGTTACAACTTTAGTCAAGTTATGAAATCATGTATTTATCTGAACTGATATGTGATGATTCAACTTTAGCATAATTTAGAATTAATTCTCATAGTACAATCACAAGGTTAAAGAGGACTTGCATAAAGTTGTAGCATTATAGAATTTAAGACAAAAGTAACAACATAATTATCAGATTAAAGAAAAAGTACATAAAATAATTTGTAAAAACTACTAAATTAACACCAAAAAAGTCAAAACATTTAAGTGAAAATTCAGATAAAAAATTAAGCGATTTTTTAAAAGTGTGTACAAGTTTGCACGGTTATAAGATTTAAATCAAAATTACAAAGTAACATCAAAATGACTGTCTATCAGTATTACAACATTAATTGTGATTACATTTTAATAATATTGAAATAAGTCTCAATATGTTACTAATTAGGTAAAATTAGGACAAATTACTTTTTTCACCATAAAAAAACCTATGTAAACAGTTTTAACATTGAGATTTAAGTCAAAATTACATAAATTAAGACAGAATTATATGAAAGGAAAAATATATAAACAAATGTGTAACTTTGAGATTTGTACTAATTGCGAAGTCAAAGAAAAATTACACAAACATGTCAAAATTCAGAATCAAAACTAAGAGATTAAAAGAAAACATATTACAAGATACAACATTAAAATTAACAGTACATTGTAAATTACAGAATTTATTTGAACGTCATTTACATTTAATGTAACTGTCACAAATCTCAAACATTAATTTCATAATGCATTCTTTTCAACCTCATAATTTAGTATTTATATTAGTAATTTTTTCCTTAAATCTCCTAAAGTCATTCCCAGTTTCCAGTTTCATTAATGTTATTTGCTCTTCTAATCTACCAGGAGCTGGAGCATCAGCGGGGTGTATTGATGACAGAGGTCCAAGCTGCCAAGAACTCGTGGTTCAGTAAAACACTGGGCTCCCTCAAGAACTCAGCCAGTAACCAATCACCCTCCTCACCCAAAGAGGGCCCGTAGGACTCGCCAAGGCCTTAACCAAAGGGTGGAGGAGTGTGACTTTCAGAGCCCAAAACAAGTGCTAACGAACACTACTAGCAACACAACAACAGTGCAGTGCAGTATTCCCTCATATGGACTAATGAACCAACCTCTGATCCACATGCACTTAATAGTCTGTTATTATTTCCTGAGCTTGCGACACCACCTAGTGGATAGTAACAGTACTATGATGAAAATGATTACATTACAAATTTTTTTACTTTGTTTGTAAACACTCTAGCATGCAAGTATTACATCACAAAGGGTCTACATTTTGTTTTTTGTTTGTTTTTGGAGGGAATACTGCATTCTGCTAACACAAATCATTTAGTTTTTCTATTTAGAAACAATAAATGTAAGCGGTTTGTCTTATAAATGTGTATAACTAAATGTAGATTTTTATTTTTTTTTTTAATCTTGTACAGTTCCGAAAGAGACGCGTCGCGTGTTATTTTTTACGATTTTTGGAATATGAATGTCCTCTTTATAAATGTCGAGTACTGAAAAGCACAGGACAAAATGAACCATGCATTGAAGAAGCCAAGCATTCCCTATCCGTCCGTTCGCACACTTTTCCATTGTTGTGGTGATCAGATTGTGTGATTTAGCAAACCTTGACGCTGTGGCCACACAATATTGATCTGCCAATTGCTTATAGTGCCCATTTTATGTTGTTAAACAGGTGACAGATGGTAGAAGTCACAGTCTTTTATCAGGAGGAATGCAAACCAGGTCTCCAGATGAAGTCAAAAGCCATACAGAGTCAGGAAGTACATTTTATTTCTATCTTTTTGTAAGGATGTCTTTATTAAAGGGATAGTTCACCCAAAAGTGAACACTTACTGTTAATGCACTTGCCTTTAAAACATCAATAATGTGGCTGACTTTTTTTTTTTCTTCAATAGAGCATTTAAGAGGTTTTAGCTGAAATTGTGATTTATTTTTTTGTGATTCATAAAGTTATTGACTACTGACATTTTTAGAGTCAAAAATCACATACAGGCGAAATTCTTGCTTGCTGAGGCGGTGGATTAAAGGTAATTATGTTGTAAATATGTTCCGTTTCCTGCACAGATACAGTTGTTTCGCTTCATTTAATCTTCAGGAGCCACGTATGTTCATTTTTTGCCTGTGTATGTTGCTTTTTGACTCTCAAAGTATATTTTATGAATCACCAAGGACCACAGTTTCAGCTGAAAATCTACAGTGATGTTTTTCTGAATAAATATATTTATTAGATGGCCTGAGGGTGAGTAAATAAACAAAACGGTGTTCTCTTTTTGTCTTTTTGGGTGAACTGTCTATTAAAACAATTTATCTGTAGGTGTGTATTTTCACTAAGCAGAGCGAAATAATCTGCATGTCTCTTAGTCACACTAACAAGTTGCCATATTGTAAACAAGCTTTATTTACAAAAAAAATTGTCGCCTATTTTGTATTTTTATTTTGTTTGAACTGTGATTTAAAGATGCCAAACTGATTACACAAATTAAGAAAGAGATGTCAGTTTATTATTAGCTAATAGTGCTGTCCTGTGGGTTTCTACTGATGGTTACAGGTTTTTATATATCACAGTATATATCACAGTCTACAGGACAAGAATCATTGCTTCTGTGCGTCTGGTTTAATGTTCATTCATCATCGTTTCCACAGTTTCAGCCTGCTGATGTTCTCTGTCTAGTAACTATCGGACAGTAAATACCTGCTTCTTGGTCTCATGTTTGACAACAAGTCTGCTTTATTTAATTCACGCCTTTCGTTGTTTCAATAAACAGTAACGAAAATTCAGCTGTCAGTCTTTTTTTTTTTTGCTGGTCATTATTCCATTTTTACAGGCCAGATTTACTTTGTTTAAATTCATTTACTATTTGTATTATTATTATATATGTTATTATTAGCATTATTATATTATTTATAATAGAAGACAGAAAAAAGACAGACCCGTTTTAGATAGATAGCAAGGAAATGACCAGGAATTGAGACATTTATGCAATACTTGGTGAAAGTGAAGAGATTTAGACATATGTTAAGTATATTTCATTTAATCCAATCTGAATTCATTAACGGAAAATGCTCTTTGCTGTATAAGTTAGCAGTTAGTTGACTATACTTAAAGTGAACATGTTTATTTTAAAGAAGAAGTTACTAAACCAGTTGCCTTAAATGATTAAGTAAATGAATTATGTGCATAATTGCTGTTAGCGTAAACTTTATTGTCCCCTTTTGGGGTGATTTGTTCTGCAGCGTAATAGATTTACAACATATATACCACACCACACACTCAAGACAAATATCACACAACTACTAAAAACAACCTCTTGCCATTAAAATTCTGCAAATCAGTATCACAAGCAACAAATGAAAAACTAAATCTGTTGGTCCATGCCAAAGGGATTCTATACCGAGATCCCAAGGGAAGGGTTTGAAATGAATCAAAAAGAGGATGGCATATGTCTGATGAGCTTTCTTTAGAACCTGAAATTCATATAAATTGGATAACTCTGGCACTTTCACCCCTAACACTTTGCTGCAGGTATTTAAAACTTATGAAAAACTATAAAATAGCTGTATAATATAAAACTAAAAATTAATTTTGTAATTTTATGTAATTAAAATAAAATTGTAATTTTATGTAATGAACTCAACAGTTCCAAGTTACAATGGTCACTTTTTTACATTTGAAGAAGCATCCAGAATGTGAATATAGCGCAAGTTCTTAAACCCATGCTGAATTATTTTTTAAATATCAATAGAGTTGATTTGTTGTCAAGTCCAGTACGCTTTGCACAAAAAATTATCTTAAAATCACTCCCACATTAAGAAGTCACTTCATTATTTAATAGCTATTAGCAAACAGCATATATGTTGACGATTTCAAGGCAAGACCCCCTTTCCTAAGTCAACTTGTCTTATCGTTACCCTAGAAAATGTTTTCAAAACTCATTTTGAATCACAAACTCAGTAAAACCAAGTAAAAGCTGCCTAATCTGTTATCTGCACAATACTCTAATACTTTGTACTCCAATTCCTTACCATTATTGTTGTAAACATGAAATTTCGCAACTGACAAGGTGGTGGTATTCTACATATTTTCTGCTCCTATATAGGAGCAACATCATCCAGATAGTCTTCGGCGAAGTTGAGCATCTGCTGTAGAGCGGTGAGAAGCATTACGTCACAGTTGAGCTCCAGCTCCAGCTCCTGACTGTAGTTCTTCACTGGTAAAACACAAGACACCGGCACACCCAACCGAGAGCCCACCTCCTGCACCTGCACACACACACACACACACACACACACACACACAAGCTCACATTCAGGCTTTAGCAGGAGCATCAGTGACTACAAAGATAGATTAGAAAACAAACTAGATTTGTGTATGTGCTTTGGTTCATGATTGTAGTGTTGTTAATCCTTGCAGAATTCTGTTTTATGAAAGTTTTGAGGCTCTCTGCAGCTCATTCACCAGAGAGGGTGAAGGTTCTGGAAAGTGCTTTTAAATGTAAAGAAACTATCCTATAAATAAGTCCTATAAGAACAGATTGTATAATCAAGATTTCTCACCTTCGTCTTGATGTAGGAACTGAGATAAAGGCTTTGAAGGTCTTCCTGCACTAGAGGACAAGCTTCATCTACTTTTGTCATCAAGACAATCTGAGCAATGCCTGAAATAGTTTGAGGTATGTTGAGTTATTATGTATATCATTTACTTCAATTTATCTTTGATTGGTCACAAGACATGCATAAATATGCTCACTTACCCAGCGAGTTGACTTTTCTGCGTATGGCAGACAGTTTTTCCTCTAGTTTCTCAGACATGAGGGAGATTTTGGTGGCGTCGATCACGTACACCACACAGTGGATCTTCTCCTGTAGAGACGCAGGTCTGGAGGACTTTTGCTCATCAGGTTGAAACACTGTGACGGGGTTGAACTGAATCAAGAGGATTTATATTTCATCATTCACACTTCAGTCTTCATTCATTTTGGAGATTCTGTAAGTGCTCTTACTTTATAGCGGTCTGGTATGTGTCCTTGAAGAATGCTGCTGATGTCCTCAATGTCCAGTCCTGCTCCTGATTGCTCCTCGAGGCCCATGGTGTCACACAACACAAACAGCAATGGCTTTCCTTCACGACCATCTTTAACTGGGTAAGTGCGAAACTGTCAACCAAGAAGATAAACGTATCAAAGAGACTGAGGAGATGTAAGTAGGAAACTCTGTTGAATCTGTACCTGTGTGGTCAGACTGGTGCCTGCAGATCCTGACATGGCTTTGCTGGTCATGCGACCCATGAAGATGGAGTTTATGGAGTTGAAGAAACTGGATTTTCCAGCACCAACAGTTCTGCTTTTTGTCTGTGAAACAGACAGACTTAATTTAATAACATTTTAACAAGTTTATTACCAAATAAGTAAGCAACAGGAAAACATACTTGATTGTCCACAGAACATTCCTCCATGGCTTCTGAGAGTCTGGGAGAGTATTTTCTGTTGAAGTAATGTAAACTGTTAATTTAGTGTTCATTTTTACTTAAAGAGACTGAAGGTTATTTACTGTCTATGGTTATTTTCTGATGATTGACTTACTCTGCTTTACTTTGTACACCTCACATTCAGTCAGCACAAAGTCGTTTCCATATAGTGTTGAAGAATTAAAATTGAATGCATTCCTCACTCCAAACAGGGATGATCCTTGATTAGACACACCTGGTTGGTTGTTGTTGCAGAAGGTATTGTCTTGAAAGGTAAACAGGAAAGCTGCCTCATCCCTAATTTGCTGCCCACTTTGAGCATAATCTACACTAGTGTATCCACCGAAGATGTCGCCTGAACGATTGTAGGCTACTAGTAAAGTTGGACCCTGCCGGTCACATTTCTGATGAAAGGTAGAAGCGTTATATCCATGAACTGTAGCTTTATAGAGAAAAGTCAGATCCACATCTCCTATTGAGGCACAGAGCTGATCTTTCTGCTCTTCTGTCAAAGTGAGTGGAGCTTGATTGACTCTGACAGGCGCACTTAAACATAATCCACCAAAAGGAGAACTGCTGTACATCTAAACAAGAACAAGAATGTATGATTTGAGTTCTGTGTGACAGACTCACAGAAAAGGCTGGTAGTGAGATATGAGTCATCTAATATCCTGATAACCACATATATCATGATATAGTACCATTTCTGTAAATGCAATCAATTAATCGTTTTTTTTTTTGTATTGACCACATGTAAAGCACTATGTATTTTTACATTTTAAAGTATATACTACTCAGGGCTGCATGGTGGCGCAGTGGGTAGCACGTTCACCTCACAGCAAGAAGGTCGCTGGTTCGAGCCTTGGCTGGGTCAGTTGGCGTTTCTGTGTGGAGTTTGCATGTTCTCCCCGTGTTCGCGTGGGTTTTCTCTGGTTGCTCCGGTTTCCCCCACAAGTCCAAAGACATGCGGTATAGGTGAATTGGGTAAGCTAAATTGTCTGTAGTGTATGTGTGTCAATGAGTTTGTATGGATGTTTCCCAGTGATGGGTTGCAGCTGGAAGGGCATCCGCTGTTTAAAACATATGCTGGATAAGTTGGCGGTTCATTCCGCTGTGGCGACCCCAGATTAATAAAGGGACTAAGCCGAAAAGAGAATGAATGAATACTACTCAGAAATGTGCTTATTTGTATGTGATCATATTTCTCACTTTATTTAGAACTTCAGGGCAAATGTTTGATTAAAAATATAAAAATATAAAAAAAATATTAATCAAATATAATACATTTTTCAAAAACTAATCGTTACAGGTCCAATATTAAATTAAAAAAATAAAGGTAAATAATACTGCAAAATGTAAAATTGCTTTGTGCTTTAAAGATTGCGACGTTTTTCCGATCTGTTATTCACGTTTCAGTCTGCATCCCTGTATATAATAATGCGCTCATTTCAGTTATAAAAAAATTATTACCCTAAATAATGTATTTTGTGACACCACGAAATAAACGATAAGAGCATAATATGAAACCATATACTAATGTATTTTATATATACGATATGCATTATTTTGTTTTATTGCACAGCCCTACTCAGACTTAAGCACTCTGAAATTCTACCGATGCTGATTAGCCGGAATCGAAAGTGAAACTAAACCAAGAATTGTATATATTTATATATAATTTTTTACAGCTTATATAAATGTTACATTTGTTTGTGGACTATATTTATGACTTTGATATAGAGCATAGGTCTTACCTTGAACACTCCACGTTTTCTCTGAAAATAAAAATATCAAACGTGGTTTCATATCTTTTACACACAGCCGATCGTCAAGTTTCGCTCTTCTAATCAAACCCCACCACCTTGTAATCGAAATTTCTGTGGGATTCCACAAATATTTAGGCTAAAATATTTACTTAAGGTAACCCGTGATTTCAGTTTAATATTACGCCACTATCTGCATTCAATCATTTGAGAAAAAAATGATAAAATAAGTCTCATGTTTTTGTATATTTTTTAATATTTCATTTAAAAATATAGGTAACATAACATATATTTTAACAAAGTAGCCATATAAGAATTTAATATTACATTTTGAAAATATTTCATTTCAATACAGTACTCATGCCTGAACTGAATGTTCCACAGACTTAAAAATATATATGTTGCACAGAATAATAATTAGGCAATACATGATAACATATGAAAAAATCTGCAGCCTTTTATAGGAAATGATTACCAACCAGCATTAAAGTGTCTGTTTTAAAGGTTTGTGGTTTTGTTTTGGAGAAACAACACGTTTACATTCATCAATGTAACAAAACAAAAATTTCATTTTATTATAATATAGGCTACATTTGTAAAAATCCCCCTTTTTTTTTTTACATTTTCCATAAAGATATATTAATTCTAAAACCTCTTTCTGAGTGGATGCCCTGGTCTTGTTTTTCTCAGATGCAAGTTTTACTTTAATTTCCAGTTCATTATAAAAATTTATAGCTGTTTAATCCCTCCACATAATCATTAACAAATGTACTTTCATCAAAGTCAGAGTTTAATGACAGCTTGAGGCAAAAATGCCATCAAAAAGAACAAAAAAGTATTTTAAGTTTCAGATAATTGTGCAAAAAAATGCTTGCAAAGTTAAATCTTTCAAATGTTAAGGGTGTAAATGTGAACTCTAATAAAGAAGTGGTAGTTGACAAACTTTTTACATCATATTTTGTTAAATTGAAGAGATTTAGACATATGTTCATTATAAATAATATTATCTAAAGTTAATTAATTAACGGAACTTAACTTTAAGTGATAGCTCTTCCAAAGATTTGGCAATTGTGATACTGGACTATAAACGTCCACAATGTGAATGTACACAAAGTTCTTAAATATTCTGATCCAGGTATTTATTAAAATATCAATATTCTGCTTTGAAGGAAGTCCAGCAGGCTTTCACACAAACAAAAGCAACAAAAAACTTAAAAATCATGCCCACAGTCAATAAGTATCTTACTCAGTTTATTTAATAGCTATATAAGTAAAATGTATGTGTTGACAGTTTCAATATATTCTAAAGAGTTTGTCTTCTTGTTAACCCAGGAAATCTAATAAATCTTACTGTTTGTACTACAAACTCACCATTGGCCAATTTTAAAGTTGATAGGTGGTTTAACACAGTAGTATAAATACATGCCAAACTAAAAATACTATATTATAAACTGCATGAAAATTCACTACTGACTAGGTAGCACTATTCTGTATATTTTCATGACTTTCACAAGATTAGATCATATATACCACAAAGTAAAGTATTGAGAAAATAAAAACAGCTTTTCTTTATATAGGAGCAACATCGTCCAGATAGTCTTCAGCAAAGTTCAGCATCTGCTGTAGAGCGGTGAGAAGCAGGACGTCACAATTGAGCTCCAGCTCCAGCTCCTGACTGTAGTTCTTCACCGGTAAAACACAAGACACCGGCACACCCAACCGAGAGCTCACCTCCTGCACCTGCACGCACACCGAACACACACACACACACACACACACACCAGCTCACATTCAGACTTTATCAGGAGCATCAGTGACTGCTTTACTGCAAAGATAGATTAGGAAACGAAGTAGCTGATATTTTGTGTATGTGCTTTGGTTTATGATTGTAGGGCTTTTAAGAAATCTGATTATGATCAAAGGGGCGTCACGGTGGCACAGTAGGTAGCACGATTGCCTCACAGCAAGAAGGTCGCTGGTTCGAGCCTCGGCTGGGTCAGTTGGCATTTCTGTGTGGAGTTTGCATGTTCTCCCCATGTTCGCGTGGGTTTTCTCTGGGTGCTCCGGTTTCCCCCACCAGTCCAAAGACATGTGGTATAGGTGAATTAAATAAGCTAAATTGTCCGTAGTGTATGTGTGTGAATGAGTGTGTATGGATGTTTCCCAGTGATGGGTTGCAGCTGGAAGGCCATCCGCTGCGTAAAACATATGCTGGATAAGTTGGTTAATAAAGGGACTAAGCCGAAAATGAATGAATGAATGAATTATAAGTTTTGATCACCAGAAAGGAGCAGAGAGGGTGAAGGTTCTGGAAAGTGCTTACTTATAAAGAAATAAGAACAGTTAATATGATCATGATGTCTCACCTTTGTCTTGATGTAGGAACTGAGATAAAGGCTTTGAAGGTCTTCATCCACTAGACGACAAGCTTCATCTACTTTTGTCATCAAGACAATCTGAGCAATGCCTGAAATAGTTTGAGGTATGTTGAGTTATTATGTATATCATTTACTTCAATTTACCTTTGATTAGTCACAAGATATGCATAAATATGCTCACTTACCCAGCGAGTTGATTTTTCTGCGTATGGCAGACAGTTTTTCCTCTAGTTTCTCAGACACGAGGGAGATTTTGGTGGCGTCGATCACGTACACCACACAGTGGATCTTCTCCTGTAGAGACGCAGGTCTAGAGGACTTTTGCTCATCAGGTTGAAACGCTGTGACGGGGTTGAACTGAATCAAGAGGATTTAGCATCAGACATTTTATCATTCACACTTCAGTCTTTGTTTATTTTGGAGATTCTGTAAGTGCTCTTACTTTATAGTGGTCTGGTATGTGTCCTTGAAGAATGCTGCTGATGTCCTCAATGTCCAGTCCTGCTCCTGATTGCTCCTCGAGGCCCATGGTGTCACACAACACAAACGGCAATGGATTTCCTTCACGACCGTCTTTAACTGGGTAAGTGCGAAACTGCCAACCAAGAAGATAAACGTATCAAAGAGACTGAGGAGACGTCTGTAGGAAACTCTGTTGAATCTGTACCTGTGTGGTCAGACTGGTGCCTGCAGATCCTGACATGGCTTTGCTGGTTATGCGACCCATGAAGATGGAGTTTACGGAGTTGAAGAAACTGGATTTTCCAGCACCAACAGGACCGATCATTAGGATTCGAATATGGCTGACAGAAGATGTCAGTGGTTTATAATTCCTGATCATTTCCATGAGCTCCTCTCTTCGTCTGCAGTACAGATTGCATTCAATAACTACATGTCAAAATACAGAGGGAAATGAGCAAACAAGAGACCTCAAACCCAGATTGGAAACATACTCAGCTGTCCACAGAACGCTCCTCCAAGGTTTCACCTCAAATTTGACTTGGGTGCCTGGCACATAATTGAAGAAATAGTCCAATTAAAATCTGATACTTCTTGTACATGACTAGATGTGCATATAAAAACACACTTTCTAATGATTTACTTACTTTGCTCCACTTTGTACACCTCACATTCACTCAGCTGAGTGTCATTTCCATACATCATTGCAGTGTTAACAGTAAATGCACTCACTCCTTGATTATACACCATTGGTTGGTTGTTGTAGCAAAAGTACAACTGTTGGCCAAAGCTGGGCACACCAGTGTCATCAAGACGAGCATTATATCCACTGTTAAGTTTAATACACACAGGGATCTTGCCCTGAAAGCAGAATAGGAATATGTCCTCATCAGCAATATATTGCCCACTTTGAGTATAATCTACACTAGTGTATCCACCAAAGATGTAGCCTGAACTGTTGTAGGCTACAAGTAAAGTTGGACCCTGACGGTCACATTTCTGATGAAAAGCAGAAGTGTTATATCCATGAACAGAAGCTTTATAGAGAAGAGTCAGATCCACATCGCCAAGCAAAGCACAGAGCTGCTTTCTCTTGTCTTCTGGTAAATTAGAAGTGAGGGAGTTCACGGTGACATCTTTGACTTTGTGTTTATTCATGCTTGAAGACAAAGACCTGCAAATACAATGAAAACTTAAGCTTGAATATTTTCACTTGTCACTAAATGTCATGTTTAAATGTGCTAAATGCATTCATTATGGTGCGTTCACACCAGACGCGGATGAAGCGTCAAGCGCGAGTGATTTACATGTTAAGTCAATGCAAAGGCGCGAATAGACATCCTGCGGCGCTATTACTCACCTAGCTCTGTGAGTTCATAAACTCCTCCTGGAAACTATACCTGGATGATGGAAGCTTTCAGCTTTTCAGGTATAGTTTCTGGAGGAGTTTATGAACTCACAGGTGCACCTCAGAATGGATCTAGTGGACTCAGGCACGGCTCCAAACGAATCGACGCTGTTTTTCAGTCTTCCTAAAGCACATAAACACCCCTATTCTCTCAATAAAATCCATGTTAGCCATTTAGCAACGAAGCTAGAGTCACAGGGCAGACAGAAGCCCCGCCCATGACGCGAATCCGCGTCTACGGTGAAGTGATTTTCACGCGCGAATGAAGCGAGTAATGTTCACGCGTCTATTTACGCGCGAATAGCGCGATTTAATCGCGCGTTCCGCGTCTGGTGTGAACACAGCATAAAGGTTGTTATTTAATTATTTAACCCAATGTATTGTAAGAAAACTAAATATAAACATTACCTTATTTGTTTATGGAAAACATAAGGTATTTTTTACAAGACTGTCTTTTGGATTTTTGGTTGATAGATATTATTTAATGTGCATTGAATGTCAATACAGACCAGGACTTTAAATATTATTTAAAGTTTTAAAGTTTCAAAATCTCATATAAAATTAAGCTAAAGGGGCTTATAACCTCAACATATCATTAATTAAGTACAACATAGATGAATCAAGATCAACATAGGTACCTTTTTGAGTGAGCATTTCTTTAAACAAAGAAAGACTGTTCATGGCTTGTTCCTTGGGTAATTATGTGTTTACTTAATTGTTATTTTTACTTACTTTCTTTTATACGTTGTTTCATTAAACTCCCACTGAAAAGAGTTATATGAATTCATATTAGATCATATGAGTATAAAAAGTGCTCCACAGATCAGAATATTTGCATAGAAAATGTAAGAATATTGTGATATATGTGGCTTACCTTATGTAGAGCACCTTCTGTGTGAAAGTAACATTGAATGTTTCACTTGTTGAATGTTACGCCCAAGTCAAACCTGTTCCACCAAGCTATTTCATTCAGGAAATGTTTTATCATTAGCATTTATGAAAACCTGTCTGTAAAACACAGTGTGTTGTGAGGAAGTTGAATATTGCATTAACAGTTTGAACAAACAGAATGACCTCTCTGAGGTGTGAGCAACCGATGCAGATCTGGTGCAGCTGCAAGCTGAGCTGCATGCAATACTTTTAATGTGCGCCCCGAACCCTACCTCTCACAGTGATGTCACTAGCTCCATTGAGTGCATTGTGTCTGAGATTGCATGTCTGAGACTGCGTGTCTCAGCTTGCATATGCAACTCTGCATCCAAATACTATTGGAATAACCCGCTGATTCACTCTTCCTTCCACCATGTCTGAACAAACAGGTTCTGCTAGGTGCTCTTATAGCATTGTTTTTTTGTTTGTTTTTTGGCAATAGCTAAAAATACACTGTGTGTGTCAAAATGATTGATTTTTCTGTTATCTCAAATATCATTAGAATATGAAGTTTTTCCATGCAGATGTAAATTTTTGTAAATTTCCTACTGTAAAATATAAGATTAAAACTAATATTTTGTTTAGTAATATGCAATGCATTTTAAACCCTCAGATTTCAGACAGTTGTATCTGAGCCAAAAACTGTCCTATCCTAACAAACCATATGTAAATGGAAAGCTTATTTATTCAGCTTTCATATCAGCTTTATAATCATATCACATCTAAATTTCCATTTAAAAAAATTGGGACTTTTTGACCGTTTTATGGTCCTTTGTTACATATGCAATTTATGTAGTAATTGTTAATATCGAACATGGGTCATCATTTATTTTTGTCTTGATGCTTTTCTAGCATTTATTGCTATATTCATGGCAAAAAAGCAGTTAATCCATACACAAGTATTTGCTATACACAACTAGAGTATATCTAGAAAACTAGAGTACACGGAGTAAATCCACGACATGGGGAACATGCAAAATACACACAGAAATGCCTCCTGTCCCCACCGTGGCTTGAATCAGGCTCCTTCTTGCTTTGAGACAGTAATAAAACTGAGCCAACACCAATGTTTTTTTTTTTGTGCACTTATGCAGTAATACCACATTTTAATTATACTTGACTAGCAACAATCATGTGACTTTGCAGGCTGGGCTATTTGTTCACCGACCAATGACAATAGAGGAGAGTGTTCTGGAAACCTGTTTGGTAATATGCTCACCAATAAAACCATTATTTGTCCTTTTTCCCTCCTTTTTTATTGATGACAGATCATTTTTACTTTACTTGATTTTTGAAAAGACGCATTGATATATTTGATGCAGAAAGCATAATGTCAGTTCAAACACAGTTAATTAATGTGTGAATTAGTGCTGCATTTGTCTCAAAATGTTTAACAGAATTTTCTCAAGACATAATCTGAAATGGTCAAGTCAAAAATGCCAGAATTTCCCAGTACTGGGTTGCAGCTGAAAGGGCATCCGCTGCATAAAACATATGCCAGAATAGTTGACGGTTCATTCCACTGTGGCAACCCCTGATAAATAAGCGACTAAGCCGAAGGAAAATGAATGAATGAATGAATGAAAAATGCCAGAGAACGTCACAAACCTACCATCATAATAAAAGTGAAGGGTTCTCAATAATTTACTGCACATCAGACTATATGCTCAAGTGTCAAAAATACAGAGAAATAACTTGAGTGAAACTTAACAGTGTATTTCAGCTTTTAAAAAGTAAACTTTCTCAGTGAAATTAGAGACCATACGTATACACATATTAAATGTATCTGCATAAAAGCAAATGACAAAGAATGATACATTTGTAATTAGTTTTCATAAAGCAATGTAAAAAAAAGCAATGCCTTTTCGCTATTCAGCCACAAGAGCTGAGAGAAAAAAAGCTTCATACAGGCTTGCCCTCTAAAGGACGTATATCATCGAAATAATCATCTGCAAAACGAAGCATCTGCTGTAGAGCGGTGAGAAGCAGGACATCACAGTTGAGCTCCAGCTCCAGCTCCTGACTGTAGTTCTTCACCGGTAAAACACAAGACACCGGCACACCCAACCGAGAGCTCACCTCCTGCACCTGCACACACACAACACATCATTTATGATTGTAGTGTTTTTAATGGTTGCAGAATTCTGTTTTATGAAAGTTTTGATGCTCTCAGCAGCTCATTCACCAGAGAGGAGCAGAGAGGGTGAAGTTTCTGAAAATTAACTTTGGATATTTTAAAGGAACAATAAGCCACTCTTAGTCCTGATAGGACAGTTGGAAAAATCATGAGGTCTTACCTTCGTCTTGATGTAGGAACTGAGATAAACACTTTGAAGGTCTTCCTGCACTAAAGGACAAGCTTCATCTACTTTTGTCATCAAGACAATCTGAGCAATGCCTGAAATTGTTGAGATAGATCGCATACATCTGTCAAGTACATCCATGTATAACCTACTTAATAATTACAGAATTAGCATAAATATGTTCACTTACTCAGCGAGTTGACTTTTCTGCGTATGGCAGAAAGTTTTTCCTCTAGTTTCTCAGACACGAGGGAGATTTTGGTGGCGTCGATCACGTACACCACACAGTGGATCTTCTCCTGGAGAGACGCAGGTCTGGAGGACTTTTCCTCATTTGGTTGAAATGGTGCTGCAGGGTTGAACTGAATTGAAAGTAATGGAAATGAGAGATTACCAAACTTATACATTTCCAAGCCCCAAAAAATTTACCTTTGTTCCTACTTTATAGCGGTCTGGTATATGTCCTTGAAGAATGCTGCTGATGTCCTCAATATCCAGTCCTGCTCCTGATTGCTCCTCGAGGCCCATGGTGTCACACAACACAAATGGCAATGGTTTTCCTTCACGGCCATCATTCACTGGGTAAGTGCGAAACTGCCAACAATAGGAATAATTGTAAAACAATTGTTTAATATTACAAACCAAAGCAGGTCCCTTAACCCCGATGATTGCATACTTGCACAGTTAGACTGGTGTCTGCAGATCCTGACATGGCTTTGCTGGTTACATGACCAGTGAAGATGGAGTTGATGGAGTTGAAGAAACTGGATTTTCCAGCACCAACAGGGCCAACCATTAGGATTCTGGCCCGACTCACTGAGGATATCAGGGGTTTATGACTCCTGATTAATTCCATAAGCTCTACTCTTCGTCTACAAAAGAGATGAGTTTTATTATTTCAGATTACCTTGGTAAATGGTAGAAAAAAATATGAAAAACTGAAAAAGGAGAAAACATACTCAGCTGTCCACAAAACATTTCTCCATGGTTTCTCTTCAGCACTGATCTCAGGGTCTGGGAAATGGTATTACAATTTATTGTATTGTGTACTGATCATGATTATGTAGCCTATGTAAAATACATGAAGCAATAAAGCAGACTCGATGGCTGACTTACTCTGTTTCACTTTGTATACCTCACATTCAGTCAGATGAGTGTCGTTCCCATACATTGTTGCATGATTAAAGCTGAATGAATTTAAACGCTTTGTTACCATTCCGTTATTAAACGTTTCTTGCCGGTACACCTCTGGTTGGTTGTTGTAACAAAAGTACAACTGTTGGCCAAAATTGGGTGCTCCACCATCATCATAACGTGCATTATGTCCGCTGTTAACTTTACTGAAGCTAGAGTTTCTACCTTGGAAGCTGAACAGGAAAGCCTCATCATCTTTAATTTCCCGGCCATTTTGAGCATAATCTACACTAGTGTATCCACCAAAGATGTAGCCTGAACTGTTGTAGGCTACAAGTAAAGTTGGACCCTGGCGGTCACATTTCTGGTGAAAGGCAGAAGCGTTATACCCATGAACTGAAGCTTTATAGAGAAGAGTCAGATCCACGTCTCCTAGTGAGGCACAGAGCTGATCTTTTCGCTCTTCTGGTAAATTAGTAGAGAGGGCATCTGGGCTGCTTTTTTTAACTGTGGCTTTTTGCATCTGTACCAAAAGAAAATTTAAGTTAAAAAATAAATCTCTACAGTATAATCTTTCCTGGTATAACAGTTATCACAGAACGAATCACTAGGCTAGCTATATTTCAACATGCAAAAATATTTTGACAGCAATAATGGACGTTTAAGAAAAAATACATATAAACACACACACACAAATTATATTCGATTAACAAACTGGATTTGTTAAACTTACGTTTTGTAGAACACGATTCGTAATGCATTTGCTTGTGGACTGTGACCCAGCACAAATTTGTTCACCTTAAACGTCCTCTTATTTGCTTTGCCATGTTTGAGTAGGCAGTAATAAAAGTTATTCAGTAATTCAGTCTATATAAAAGCTTTCATCTTTCAGCTCTTCGGTTAAATAAGAAGCGAAGAATGCCACCAGTCAGGACACTTCTAATCCAAATCCAAATCTGAATGCGTGCATGTTTTAAAAATATGAATGTCTATGAAGATTATGCTACATTTCATTCATGACCAACATCTGAAACTCAAACCTGCATAGGCCTACTTACTGTAGTAGCCGATGGTCCAAAAACACTGGCTTGCTTTAGTGTTTTCTTCTATGTAGGCAGTCAGTCACCCCATATTTTGAGTTCACACTTAAAAATTCATTCATTCATTTTATTTTCAGCTTAGTCCCTTTATTAATCAGGGGTCGCCACAGCAGAATGAACCGCCAACTTATCCATCATATGTTTTACGCAGCAGATGCCCTTCCAGCATTCCAACACTGGGAAACACCCATACACTCTTGCATTCACACACATACACTACGGCCAATTTAGCTTACCCAATTCACCTATACCACATGTCTTTGGACTGGTGGGGGAAACGGGAGCACCCAGAGAAAACCCACGTGAACACGGGGAGAACATGCAAACTCCACACAGAAATGTCAACTGACCCAGCCAGGGCTTGAACCAGCGACCTTCTTGCTGTGAGGTGATTGTGCTACCCACTGTGCCACCGTGACGCCCTCACTTGAAAATTATAAGTAATAATTGCATATTATATAGTTTGTCAAGATCAGTTCAAATTTTATATCCTTACCTTATTACTCTTATAAAATGACAGAAAAACGTCCTACAAACTTCAACTTACGGTAACAATTAAGGGGTGCTGACGGACATCTAGTGGCGAGAATATGAAAGCATTACATGTCGACATGATCATTGTCATTCCCTCACTGGTTGATAAATGTGTATATTTTAAAATGTATAGGCTGTAGGTGGTCTCTATATTGGCGAAGAAGCTTACTTTAGTAGATCTGTGTTGTTGTTATTATTATTAAAAGTATTAAAAGTAGATAAATATCGTTCCAAGAAGGGGGGAATGATTTTTTGCAGGTGGGATATCTGTTTTAGCATGAAACGGCATAATATACTGAAATTTATGGTAGCCTAAATAAAGTGTTTTAAACCATATAACATAGGCTACTTTAATCTGTGGTAGCCTATCCTATTTCTAGGTGCTCTGGTATTATAATCCACACCCTTTTTTGATATTTATTACAGTAAGCTAAATCAGAGATAGAGAATGCTATGCTAGTCACAAAACCAACTGAAAAGTGTTCATGCAGTGCTCAAAGCACACCTTTTACATTTTTTTTATATTTATTAGAATAAACTGTAAATCTGTGGTCAGAAATTCTATTTTTTTTTCATAACCGAATGTACTCAAATGCTAAGTATCATATTTGGTTCATTCACATGCACTTATGAAAAAATAGCATTTTTGACCTTTTTATTCTAAAAATATATTCTAATAAATATCAAAAATGTAAAAGGTGTGAATCTATCTAGTATACACAGATACATGTGTGTGTACATAATAATGTTCAAGTGTGAATATATAATTAACTGTATTGTATCTTGTATATTTTGAAAGAAAATTTAAAGCACAGAATCAAAACAAATTGTTAATTTATTTAAAAATGTCTTAACAGTTTTGAGTATGTTCTCTTAATTGGCAGTACAAACACATCCTTCTAGTTTCATACTGTAAACTGTAATTGTGACAAAGCCTCAAAAATAACCATAATCTGCCAAAAAATAAACAAATGTAACACACTACTGAACACGAGCTTTATTTGTCTTTCCTATCATATTATTTTATGAGTATATACTGTTCTGAAAGAAGCAGAATAAACACAAACAACAATCCTAAGATGTCTTGTAAGATTGTTCTACATAGGAGCAACATCGTCCAGATAGTCTTCAGCAAAGTTGAGCATCTGCTGTAGAGCGGTGAGAAGCAGGACGTCACAGTTGAGCTCCAGCTCCAGTTCCTGACTGTAGTTTTTCACCGGTAAAACACAAGACACCGGCACACCCAACCGAGAGCTCACCTCCTGCACCTGCACACACACACACACACACACGCACACCAGCTCACATTCAGGCTTTAGCAGATGCTTATACATCTTATAATATAATGTATCAGTGTTGATGCTCTCAGCAGCTCATTTCACCTGAGAGGAACAGAGAGTGTGAAGGTTCTGGAAAGTGCCTCATTGTGAATTAATAACTGCCAGTATGTCTCGGTTTATACTTTGAATTAAAATTTTGTTTCATCAATCAGATCACAAGTGGATGAGACAAAATATATGTGTAAACAGGGTCTGACATATTTCAAGCTCTTCAAACAAAAAATTCCCTTAAAATTTTTTTTGTAAATCCAAGGAATCATTTTTGAATCCTTTTTTTCAGTGTACAAATAACAATATCCAAGGTAAGGCAAATAAGTAAAAAAAATCCGTAAAACAGTCAAGAAAACCGCAAGGCGCACAGCTAATACAAGACTTGTCAATGATTGTGAGTGCCAATGGTGCTTAAATAGTCTTTGTGAATAGAAAAAGCTGGGTGCTAATCAGTGTATTGGAAAATTCATTTATACAATATGAGGTCTTTTCTTTATACATTTTAAGCCATACGTGGCAATTTTGGTATCTGTTTATTTTCTCTGACTTTCTGTGTATAACGAAACTGCAATCTATGTATGATGACCTTGTGGGCCTCAGAAACTAGATAAAAAGGAGAACGCACTGTGTTTCGGTGTCTCACTCTGCAGCAACCTGTGTGCTGTACGATTGTCTGACCTTCTTTGCAAAGAATAAAGCTTTAAAAGACATATTGGGTAAGAATTTGTCTTCTTGACCACAGAGAAAGCCTCCTTAAAGAAAAATAGCCACTACATCAGTGTGAAGGATTTTGGGGTATGTAGTCTATGAGAGGTAGTGATAAAGGCTGGAGAATGTAACCGTAATGGTTCCCTAAAAAATGAAAATTCTGTTATTAATTACCCTCAAGTGATTCCATAAACCTGAGTCTGTTGATCTTCAGAATGCAAATTATTGTATATGTAAATATATATGATAGATATTCTATATGAAATCCTAGACTTCTCTGATCCTCCACAAACAGCAATGGTTCAGAGACATTTAAAGTCCAGAAAAGGAACCTAAAACATTGGCCTGTAGTTAATGCGCACCCTGACCTGTGGGAGAGAAGATATAAGTAAACAAAGTTGTATTAACAGTTTTTTTTTGTGCCTCTTCTGGACTTTGAACATCTCAGGATTGTTGCTGTAGTTGGAGAATGAGAGAGCTCACGTAATTCATCTAAAATATCTTATGATATTAAAATATCTATGTTAATAACAGAAGGAAAAAGCTTATGAATATAAATAAGATACAAAATGTTCTTGTGATAATTTCTTACCTTTGTCTTGATGTAGGAAGAGACGTAAACACTCTGAAGATCTTTCTGCACATCAGGACATGCTTCATCTACTTTTGTCATCAAAACCACCTGAGGAATGGCTGAAATTGTGAGAAGTGATGTTATGCATTGTATCGTACTGATGTTGTACACTATAGTATATTAGTCTCTATTTTAACAGTTCTAAGCTCACTAACCCAGCGAGTTGACTTTTCTGCGTATGGCAAACAGTTTTTCCTCTAGTTTCTCAGACATGAGGGAGATTTTGGTGGCGTTGATCACGTACACCACACAGTGGATCTTCTCCTGGAGAGACGCAGGTCTGGAGGACTTTTGCTCATCAGGTTGAAACGCTGTGACGGGGTTGAACTGAATCAGGAGGATTTATATTTTATCATTCACACTTCAGTCTTCATTCATTTTGGAGACTCTGTAAGTGCTCTTACTTTATAGCGATCTGGTTTGTGTCCTTGAAGAATGCTGCTGATGTCCTCAATGTCTAGTCCTGCTCCTGATTGCTCCTCGAGGCCCATGGTGTCACACAACACAAACGGCAATGGCTTTCCTTCACGACCGTCTTTAACTGGGTAAGTGCGAAACTGTCAACCAAGAACAGAAACACAATAAAGAGATGTTCACACTGATGGAAACTCTGTTGAATCTGTATCTGTGTGGTCAGACTGGTGCCTGCAGATCCGGACATGGCTTTGCTGGTCATGCGACCCATGAAGATGGAGTTTACGGAGTTGAAGAAACTGGATTTTCCAGCACCAACAGGTCCGACCATCAGGATTCTCACAGATGTTGTCAGTGGTTTATAATTCCTGATCATTTTCATGAGCTCATCTCTTTGCCTAAAAGAGTGATCATGTTGTTATAATAATAATAATAATTATTATTATTATACATTGTTGTATGAAATCAACAGCAACATGATATTGAGTTAAAACTTACTTTGCTGTCCACTGAACATTCCTCCACGGCTTAATCTTGGCATTGACCTGATCGTTTTCTGAGAAAGGTTTATTATACATATATAAGTACTTTTAAAAGACTGGACATAAATATAAATACTTTGCTGTACTCTGTCCTACAAAAGGGAAAGTGCAGTAACTATGCAAACACTAAACCTGAGAAACCAGAGAAAAACACCATCCCATTTTTACACCATTCAGTCAAACATGGATGGTTTCATTTCTCTGAAATGGTAAACTTTGTCACAAGATAGAAAATGTGTCACATTTTGGGTGGGTGTGATTTTGCCAAGTAGGATGCAATCCAGGATTAACACCTATGTTGATCCTTGAACTCAGACTCAACTTTATTATCCCGTTAAGTTCCATGTACACATTAACAAAATATTACCACACAACATACAACACATCATTTTTTAGATGCATCTCCCTCCCCGCTGGACTCATTTAATGACCTAATGGCCCCCATTATAAAATAATTTTTAATTCTATTTGTCCTGCAAATAGGAACTCTAAAACGACATCCTGATGGCACCAGCTAAAACACAGAGTACAATGGGTGATCCGAGGCGCATAAGATACCCTGAGCTCTCTTTAAAACATAATTATGGTAAATTACCATTGGACCAGTTTGGTTATAACCGATGATCTTGCCTGCCACCTTCACAAGGCTACTCAACCTGTTCTTATTTGATAAACTCAGATTACCGTACCAAGCTACAATGCAGAAAGATAAAACAGATTCAATAAATTGTTTATAGAACAGTGTCATCATAGAGGTACAAACCCGAAACGATCTAAGTTTCCTCAGAAAAGTCTTTGTTGAACTTTTTTATAGACAGCCTGGGTGTTAGGTTGAAATGTCAACATATTGTCAATAACGACCCCTAGATATTTATTTGTGTCAACAATTTCAATGTCCAAACCTTTTGTTATGCTGGGGATAGGAGAAGCCTACCTGTAATCTATCACCATGTCTTTTGTTTTATTTACATTCAACTGGAGAGAAAATCTATCACACCAGGAAGTCAATTCTTTCACAACAGGACCATGCCCCAAATCCTGATCGTGGAGGAGACTCACAATCACTGAATCATCAGCATATTTATGATATGACAGTTCCCATACTCCAACAATCATTAGTATACATGATGAACAGAAGAGGTGAGAGGCAACAACCTTGAGGGGACCCAGTGGAACAATACTGAAAGTCAGAAAGAACACCATTGACTCTGACACACTGCAGACGTCCAACTAAAAAAAATCCAGAATCCATCCAAAAATATTAAGATCCAAGTTAAAAAGAGAAATTAATTTCTCAACCAGCAAATGTGGCTTCAAAGTATTAAATGCAGAAGAGAAATCAATAAACAACAATCTGGCATGAGACATTCAATGTGACAAATGAAATTCCTGTTTGAAAATATAATCCATACCCAATCCCTACCCCTAACTGGAAATTATTCTCAAAATCAGAGTGAATTCATATTTAGATAACAATGATGTAGAAGCATATAATCGTAACTGTAAGCCTAAACTTAACATAAACTTTAAAGTTATTCCTTTAATACGAATACGATTGGCCAATTGGAATGTTGTTCCTGGATCATATCCTACTTGGTAAAATCACTCTAACCCCTATTTTGACCAAACATGTTGTTACTGCAATTTGCCTGTAAAGGGCAGTACTGTATATGCAAGTGTGTATAAAAGAAAATATATACTTGTTTTCTGATAGTTGACTTACTCTGTTCCACTTTGAACACCTCGCACTCAATAAGATTAGTGTTGTTTCCATACAGTATGGTAGGATTAAAATTGAATGCCATTCCTTGATATGCATTTCCCACTTGATTATATACGAGTGGTTGGTCGCTATAGCAAAAATACAACTGCTCGCCAAAGCTGGGTACTTCATCGCCATCATAACGTAGATAATGTCCACTGTTCACTTTGATCACAAGAGGGGTAGCGCCATTAACGTTGAACAGGAAAGCCTTCTCATCTGTAATTTCATCATACCTTTGAGTATAATCTACACTAGTGTATCCACCAAAGATGTAGCCTGAATTGTTGTATGCGACAAGTAAAGTTGGACCCTGGTTGTCACATTTCTGGTGAAAGGCAGAAGCGTTATATCCATGAACTGAAGCTTTATAGAGAAGAGACAGATTCACATCTCCCAGCAGGTCACAGAGCTGCTTTCTTTGCTTCTTTGTCAATTTAGAATTCATGCTGAGCTGCTAAACGTTTTTGCACCTGTCATGACAGATACGCAAATATGAATTAGCCTTTTTGTTCTAGTATAATCAGTCATTTATTAAGCTATCTTTTTAAATATCAAAGCAGAATTATTAGCTCAATAACTGAAAATGAATCATGGTTGTACTACAAATAAAACAAACAAAAACATTGTTATTGTAGTTAAACAATCCACAAATCATCCACGTTTTTTCTTAAAATTATTTGTATTAAAACTGTTGTTGTGCACAAGGTAGCCAATCAATCCGCCAAAAAAACATAAATTACTAAACTTTTAAACCATAATAAAACCATACATAGTTTTTATTTATTTTAAATTTTTTGCAAAAATCGATGTGCTTTCAGTTTTTTACGTGATTAGACTTGAACTCAAGTACATTCTCATTTTTATGTAAACGAGAACATTGAAACAATGCACGTATTAGCTGCATTATTCTAACATTTCATCTCAAATGAAACTCAGAACAGTCTACTTATACACTCACCCGGCGCCCCGAAACGAAACCGAAACTTAAACCAATAAGACAAATAATGAATAACTGAATAAAAACGGACCTTGTGCGATTTTCATGTTTGGAAAATATAGGACTTCGAAAGATATTTAAAATCTAGGACATAGGCTATAATATTATTTTATCGACAATGATTAAAGAAGAGGATTCAGCAGCAGTATGTTGAGCTCTGCTTCTTCCTTATTACTCCTGTGGAAACCACGATGGACAATGACCACATCCTGCTGGGTTGATATTGATACATGATACATAAATATATGCAAATTACATACAACATAAAAGTTTATATTTCGACTTTACATTTATAAAATGTCATAAATGCAATATATATTTTAAAATATTGCAAAAACGGCCGCTTTCAAATATATAATATATATACGGTGGCGCAGTGGGTAGCACGATTGCCTCACAGCAAGAAGGTCGTTGGTTCGAGCCCCAGCTGGGTCAGTTGGCATTTCTGTGTGGAGTTTGCATGTTCTCCCCGTGATCTCGTGGGTTTCCTCCGGCTGCTCCGGTTTCCCCTACAGTCCAAAGACATGCGGTATAGGTGAATTGAATAAACTAAATTGGCTGTAGTGTATGTATGTGAATGAGTGTGTATGAATGTTTCCCAGTGATGGGATGCAGCTGGAAGGGCATCCGCTGCGTAAAACATATGCTGGATAAGTTGGCGGTTCATCCCGCTGTGGCGACCCCAGATTAATAAAGGGACTATGCCGAAAAGAAAATGAATGAATATATATATACACATCTATATATATATATATTGGTTGGATTTACTAATATTTTACACGCATTTTTCAGTGAACTATAGTACATATAGTATATAGTACGGATATCCCTTTAAGTGATTTTGAACACGTCACGGTTTTTGGTTGCCTTAAGAGGCTGCTTTGAGTATTTCAGAAATGCTGATCTACTCTGAGAAAAAAAAAGTGAAGATATGCAGAAAAATTGTGGACATACGTTCCTTGTTGTTAATGTCAGGCCAGATGTTAAAACTAATAGAAAATGAACAGAAACTCATTATAACCAACACTTGCTAAAGAGCATTTCTGTATACACACATGGTCAAACAATGAAGCAGAAGAGATATAGCAGGTGAAGACACTCACGTCCATTGACAAAGTCACTATTTGGAATTCAGTAAATAAGTAGGCAACTCAAGAATCTATGATTGGATTTTTACTGCAGTGGTTAATATGCTTCTGGCATGTTATTTTCTTGGCAACAATTATTTTAACACAAACATATGCAGCATGTAGATTTTTATTTCTTGAACAACATATCCTATGGTCATATTTCAGGATGAGAAGGCAAAGAATAAACTGACCTAAACCCCATTGGATATTTTTCAGACGGGCTAAAGTAGAGGTTCTAATTTGGGCCAGATAGTGACCATCTTTACCTTTGAGGTGTATATGGATGGCTTTGTTTTCAGCAACCTTGCAATATCATAAAGTTTATTTTCATTAGGATTGCGTTCATTTTTGGTCAAAATACTGAAAATGGGAGCACCTCCAATATCTAACATCCATCTACACCAGACAGCATATGATTACGAATAAATGATTCAAAGTGACCCTGTAGTCTACTACTCTTCTGTGCAATAAAACATTGTATGATCCTACAGACACATAGTGAGACAACACTACACAGATAATATGGTGTGATAACTGACGATGGGCCATTGTATTAATAAAAAGAGAATGATAATTGTTTATTTCAATTTTGCACAGTCCAGAAAGAAACTGATGATTCAAGCACAGAATGAAAAAGTGAGCAAAAGAAGCACTTTTTATAAACCTAATACACACTTGACATCCTGAATTTAGTTTTTCTCTAAATTCCTAAATAAACCTGATTGTGGCACAACAAACAGGCAACTACAGAAAGCAACAGTGATTATATTGTAACGTGTCTCTGATATTTAAACTACATTTATGATTGTGAAATATCAAAAATGAATAAAAAAGAGAGAATAGATAAGTGTATTGTGCTAATTAAGAGTTATCTGTCTCTGCAGCGCTTTCTGTGGCCTAAAAGGAATCAACATCATCCAGATAGTCGTCTACTAAGCGAAGCATCTGCTGTAGAGCAGTGAGAAGCAGGACGTCACAGTTGAGCTCCAGCTCCAGCTCCTGACTGTAGTTCTTCACCGGTAAAACACAAGACACCGGCACACCCAACCGAGAGCTCACCTCCTGCACCTGCACACACACACACACAATCATCTCCCGTCCAGTCCTATGAGAACAGCTCATGTTCTTATGCTTCACCTTTGATTTGATGTAGGAACTGAGATAAATTTTGTAAAGGTCCTTCTCCACATGAGGACAAGCTTCATCTACTTTTGTCATCACGACCATTTGAGGAATGCCTGAAATTTTTTAATACAAACTTTCAGCTGGCAGCAAGTAAATTAAGCTTTGAAATGAAACATAAATGATTTTAATGTGCTTACCCAGTGAGTTTATTTCTCTACGTATCACAGCCAGTTTTTCCTCTAGTTTGTCAGACATGAGGGAGATTTTACTGGCGTCGATCACGTACACCACACAGTGGATCTTCTCCTGGAGAGACGCAGGTCTGGAGAACTTCTGCTCATCGAGGTTAAATGGTGCTCCAGGGTTGAACTGAATCACGATGATTTAGCATCAAATAAAGCAATAAACACCCAATAATCTGTGGTTTACAATGAATTTATAACCCGCTTAAACCTCTCACAGGTGTCTAATCCAGTTCCTGGAGGGCCACAGCCCTGCACAGTTTAGTTCCAACCATGCTTCAACACACTTACCTGTAGGTTTCAAACAAGCCTGAAGGACTCAATTAGTTTGATCAGGTGTGTTTAATTAGGGTTGGAACTAAACTGTGCAGAGCTCCGGCTCTCCAGGAACTGGATTTGACACCTGTGCCTTAGCTGTTATTATCAATAGCTTTGTAAAACCTTAGCAACCACACGGAAAACCCTAGCAAACGACTAGAAAAATGCTGATCCATACTAGAAACATGCTAACCTGTATGTACTTATCTATCTATGCCAACTACTTAAATTATTTAAACTTTAAAACTACTTGAAAGTTTCAGACTAGGCTTCTTCAAGCCACCATAAGGTTTGGCTTCAAACTTTACTTTTCTAGTTGTTTTTATAAAATAGATATTCCATATACACTGCAAAGTTGTCTTCATACATGTACATATCACCTTACACAACAGCTTTAAACACAGCTCAAGCAGTTAAGGCCCTGGTATATTTTCAAAAGAAATTGAAGAATGAACCGAAATTATGTAATTTCAAACTAAATCTGGGCAAAATAAAGTTTTTTTTTGTTCATTTTGGCAGTTTGAAACACCTCACCAAATCGAACTTTAGTGGGAGATCAGTTCTAAACACCTTTGAGCTACCATTGGTCCGTGATGATTACACAATTAGTAGACAAGTTCTAGATCTCCCCCTTCTTTGATGTGCAGTTTTTTCCTGATTCGTTTCTCATTCAGGAGGTCAAAAATTATAACAACATCCAACACAACAACACTAGCAGGATAGCAGAGCTGGTACAGATGTATCTGGACTTGTGTGATCGCATATATATATCACAGAGAGACTTTAAAGAGTTTGCAGACACCGGTGGTGCCATTCGATGTCTGTCTGGGGCAAATAGAAAACAATGTAAAGATGAGCTTTGGTGGCAGTTCTTGTGAGGAAGGCTGATTGCCTGATGTCTATAAAACTGTTCTTCTCTCTCAGCCACCGTTGTTGTGCTAAGAGGTCACGCTGAGCAGCGCAACATATTTACAACCTGCCTACAACACTGGGGTGTTGGAGTGTTCGAAAACAGTATACCATGACTCATGACTTTTTTTGCCCTCAAATGAAGAAAGAAAAATAACTTTGTTTGAAGTTTACCGGGCCTATTCTGGAACAATAGCAAAATTTTATCATTCAAACATCAGTCTTGGTTCATTTTGGAGATTCTGTTAGTGCTCTTACTTTATAGCGGTCTGGTATGTGTCCTTGAAGAATGCTGCTGATGTCCTCAATATCCAGTCCTGCTCCTGATTGCTCCTCGAGGCCCATGGTGTCACACAACACAAACGGCAATGGCTTTCCTTCACGACCGTCTTTAACTGGGTAAGTGCGAAACTGCCAACCAAGAACAGAAACACAATAAAGAGATGTTCACACTGATGGAAACTCTGTTGAAGCTGTACCTGTGTGGTGACACTTGCTCCTGCAAATCCTGAGATGGCTTTGTTGGTCACATGACCAGTGAAAACTGAGTTTATGGAGTTGAAGAAACTGGATTTTCCAGCACCCACAGGACCAATCATCAGAATTCGAGCACGGCTGACAGACGTCACCAGGGGTTTATAATTCCTAATCATTTTCATGATCTCATCTCTTCGTCTAAGAAATCACAACCTTGTTTTTTAATTGAATCTAATGTATGACATAAGAAACAATAAAAGAACAGTGCAAACTTACATAGATGTCCAGGGAATATTCCTCCATGGCTTCTCCTTGGTCACGAGGTCTGATGAATATTGAATGTAGATTATTAACTTCTGCTAAAGGAAATCTAACAGACATCTAATAATAGATGGCTTGGCTAAAAAAACAAGGCTAAATTTGACCTGCTAGTAAAAAATCTAATAGATGTCTAAGAACTGGCCAAAAATAGGCTAGTCATCAAATAGACAGGAATGAACACATTACACATGAAGTTTGTCTAATCTGTGTATTTGATGACTAGACTAGTTTTGGGCTATTTATAGACATTTAGATTCCCACTGCCCTTACAACAATTAACCATGTTTTTATTTTGATAGTAAAATTATAGTAATCATGTTTATTTGGCACATTGCAAACACCATGGTTGGTGTCACAAAACTATGGTTAATTTAGGGTTACCAGTCGACCATTGTAGCCACCAATTTACTATGATTTTGCAAATCTAACCATATAGTTTTACTATGGTATTTGTAGAAAAAGCGATTATAAAAATGGGCGTCAATGCATTCTACAATTTTACTATCAAAAAATTTATTTTTCGTAAGGGCAATAGGCCAAATTTAGCCTTGTTTTAGCCAAGCCATCTATGTTTAGACATATATTAGATGTCTATTAAACACCAAATTGATTGGTGGGTTATCAGTAGGACCAAACAGAATCTGTGGATATTTTTTGCTATTTCTGCACAGAATGTACAAAATCTCCAGATTTATGTGAAATGATTTTGGGAGCATAGTAACTAAAAACTTAAAACATAATTTTTTTTTTCTTTTTAACTTTTATTTAAGGTTTACAATGCAAATCCAATAAGATCCTCTTTGCTAAACAAAGCAAGTCTCTCATATAATATATCTACTAAAAGAGTAAATATTACTTTACAAAAGTGCATTGTAAATATATCATATAAACATTTGCATATTATTCGATAATTTTACTGAAATTAATATAAAAACCAAATAAATATATATTTACACACATTTACATAAGTGGATAAACAGATTCAATGATGGGATAAAAAATCTGTGAAAATTGGCAGCTTTCTACGTGTGCAGATTCCATGTGGCTTTAGTTATCAATACTAAACAAATACATTATTAAAGATTAAACTCAATTACAAAACCTACATGACAGACCTTTTTTGGTGATTGACTTACTCTGTTTGACTTTATACACCTCACATTCAACCAGGTCACGGTCGTTCCCAAACAGTCTTTCAGCATTAAAGCTGAATGATTTCCCTCTTTGAATAAGAACCTCTGGTTGGTTGTTGTAACAGAAGTACAACTGCTTCCCAAAGTTGGGAGCTCCTCCACTATCATGACGTGCATAACATCCACTGTTAACTTTGGTGTAGACAGGGATCTTGCCTTGAAAGGTGAACAGGAAAGCTTCGTTGTCAGCAATATACTGCCCACTTTGAGCATAATCTACACTAGTGTATCCACCAAAGATGTAGCCTGAACGGTTGTAGGCTACTAGTAAAGTTGGACCCTCGCAGTCACATTGCTCATGGAAGGTTAAAGCTTTATATCCATTAACAGAAGCTTTATAGAGAAGAATCAGATCCACATTCCCCAGTAGGTCACAGAGCTGCTTTCTTTGCTCTTGTGTTAAATCAGAAGATATGTGAGGCATGAAGTAAGCCAACCCTTTTTGCTTAAACAAACAAAAAAAAAACAGCATGCAAATATAAATACAACAACACTTTTTTAAATGTTGTAGTTAGTTAAATTGATAAAAATAAACAATATGTCACCTTATTCAACATGAATTAATTTTGTTTCATTTGATTTTTTTCTTATAGTTTGCTATGAAAATATCTATTATGTATGTAATATGTAATACTGATCGTCAGGGCTATGCATTTTACTACGCGAACATGTAGTTAAACGAAACTTTGAAGACTAAGCCCGCTTAGTTGGAATTGAAACTGAAACCAGGTGCAACATAGAAAATAGCAAAGATAACTAAACAATAAATTAACACACAAAAGATTTAAATAATGAAGGGAACTTTGTGTTTTGCTTTGATTTCCTAGTAGCTATAAATCAATAACAGTTTGCTAATGTAAAAGACTTGTTAAAGGGTTATTCTCAAGTGAAATCGACTGCAATAAAATAGTTTGCATCCTCTGTTTAAAAAAATTGCCCGTTAGTTTTATTATTTGGACATGCTTACCTTTATTGCAGACCTGTTCATTGTAGGCTTATACGAAATCCTGCAAGGTATTCGTACTGTACACCACAAAGCAAAAGAGTAGAGCGTCCGCTTCCTGAGCGATCTGCTTATAAAGTTGTGGTTTGTTGCAGGCAATCAAAGAAGTGACGTAAAAATGAATTGCCAACATTTAAATAAATATGACGTGCCCCTCGCCGCTTCACTTTAAAATAAAGTCCGCGTGAAATCAAAGTTTAGAGGGTTTATTTTGCTAGCTCACATTTTTTCTTAAAGTAAATAATTTAACCGTGCAAGTTTATGCACTCAAAATAATTGTTTTGGTAACCTTGAAGTCTGACCTTTTTCTTCTGCATTTGGAGTGGCGGTTCTTCTGTTGATGTAAAGTTTAAACCTGAGGGCTTCCATAGTTGTTGAATTTAAATAAATAAATATATAAATAAATAAGTAAATTAAGCAAAGGCACATTTAAGCAGGACTTTACAGTGTAGATAAATTAAATAATACATGTTTAAGTTAAGAAACTTCTGTGGGAACAAATGAACACAAATATTTGACCTAAAATAAGTGTACATTAACATTTGCAGATATGAGTCTTTGCACAAAGCAATAAACTATCCAGAACAGGGCCATGGGCCATCCTGAAAGACTGACAGTAGCATACTTGTACAGCATACTTATATATAACTTGATTCAAATTGTAATAGAAAAATCTTATATCTGTGTCATAAATAAAATTATGGTTGTTGGCTAAAATGTAGACGTCATTTTTAAGTTAAAAAGGTGGTTTAAAAATACTAATATTTAAAAAAACGCGAAGACGCGAAATTATTTTCAGAGGTCCAAACATGTAATAGCTGCTCATTTGCCTGTCTCTTTTTGTGTGTGTGTTTTGATTATGCATAAGAAATGTATGAACATAGTTTTTTTTAATTTTTTTTTTTACTTTATTGTAAATATGTACAAACTTAGTACAAGATTATACATCTCACAACAATTATGAACAAATAAAACAAACTAAAAATTAAAGAAATTATATTAGTTATCCAATCAAAGTATAACAGATGCCAGGGGTAAAATTAATAAATAGGTAAAATAATAATTATAATAAAAAATGTATTTAATCAAATGAAATTTTCATAATGCTTCATATGTTTTTTAATTTCCTTTATAAAATGTTCACAATTTGGCTTAGCTTTGGCCCATTTCTTGACATGTAGTATATGGTATTTTCCAAGTAATATTACTAGCTGTATAAGAAAATAAGTTGTACTTTTTGAATCAATTCCATCTTGTACTAAAGCAAATATGACATCATATAATCCAACTTGTATTAATGTTCCAAATGTCCTTGAAATAAAGTTAGAAACATCAATCCAAAATAATCTTGAGTATACACATTGAAAAAACAAATGAGTTACAGATTCTTTAACAATACCACAAAAATCGAGTTTTCTCTATCCTTCAAACCGTTCCAATAATTCTTTTTCAGGATAAATTCTGTGTAAAATTTTAAAAGATACTTGTCTTACTTTATTACTTATAAAAAAATTATTTGTTGGTAACCATACTTTCTTCCACTCAATGTTTCCAAATTCAGATGACCAGAAGACTGTTGAAGATGTTATATGATTCTTGTTATATGATGTAGTAATTATATCTATTACTACATTTATCTTTAACAATGTTAATATCACCAATAAATATAACATCATCACTTGTCTTTGGCTGTTGGTCCACATTGTATGCAGAATTACACAACAGTGATACAACTTTACTTGGTATTGCATCAAAAATAACAGCATGGTCTTTTGGTTTTTCGCAGGAACTTTACATTTTTTAAGGAATTCCAAGTATGACAAAAGCAATCCAAGTTCATCAAGTAATTGACTGACTGTATATTCCATTGTCATACCATGATTGAATAAATATAGACTTCCTTTTGTACAAGATATCTCTATTATTCCACAGAAAATACCAATGTGGTGTAAAATTATGTTTATAGACCAACTGCCAAGCCAGCAATGCCTGCTTATGAAAACTTGCCAATTTAATTGGGATTTTATCAATAGAGAATTACATTTTAAAAGAAAATTTATGCCACCCAAAGATTAAATATAAAATTTGGAAAGATGTGCCACAAAGTTTCTTTATTTTTAATGTATTCAATTATCCATTTTATCTTAAATACCTCATTGAGATCTGTAAAATTTCAAGGCCCGCAAAGTCTTTGCTATGAACATAGGTCTGACTGGTCCGAAACCTCATTTGTCGCCTCTTGAATGAATCATCGTTTGAACCGGTTCAAACGATCACTAAGAAGATCCGACTCATAAAACGATTCGTTCATGAATCGGACATCGCTAAATTCAGGAGAGATCCGTTGCTAAATAACAACATTTCAGTGCGGTTAACCAACCATGGGGACCCGTGACGACGAATACGATTATTTATTTAAAGGTCAGTGGTTTTATGTAGAACAAAAGAGAATATTAAACGCTTTTTATTTTCCTTTGTGATAAAAGAAAACAGCAAGTTTCCTGATGACTGTGGCTACCTGGTTTAGCTGGAATGCTAATTCACTGACATTAGCTTTCGAAATGTTAACCGGTGACTTTCGACGAATCAAGGGTTGAAAGTAGATTAACTAATTTGAAGAGTTATTTTCAAAATCTGCATTGTCTTTCGACTATGTTCACTAAATCGTCATGACATTTGCTTAATGTAGTTAGCATTATGTTAGCTTGGTGACGTCAGCTCTCTAACCTGAGAATGCTAATGTGAACTAAATAAACTTGATGTATTAAGTTAGCACCAAAATCATGAACGAAGTGTAACAGATTCCCTTTAAATGTGTTTAGTTTTATATCATCAACGCCGAAAAAACGAACAACTTTTCTAGTCGTTTAACAATGTGTTGCTTAATATTGTGTGGTGTTGGAATGCTAGGCCATATGAAACTTTGTCGTTTCTTACACAATAGTGTTTTCAAACGGACCAAAATTGGTTAACAACACGCAACTGAAAGGAATTTTACCAGGCTTTTACCATGTCGTAATATTTTAAATCACGAAGCCGACAGATTAACTGTTGTATAAAGTTGACAACTGCATGATAATGACGTCATTCTAAAATTCTAAAGACATCCAAGATAAAAAAACAAAAAAACATGTATCCAAGATATACTGTGGAATATATATATATATACACACACACACACACACACACACACACACACACACACACACACACACACACACACACACCAGTTAGATAGATATATACATTAGATTTCCTCTTTCACATACTTCTTGTTTCTTGCCACACTGGGTTCCTGATTTTACACCAACCCTTTAAAAAGTGCTCTTTTTAGCAGTGTGAGTGAGAACCACAAATGTGGTCATTGTAAATATTTTTTGTTTAAATTGTTCTCCACTTTATCTACACCAGTTTTGTGAATTACTTTAGGTTTCATCTAAAGAAAATGAATGGTGACCACGTTGCAGAGGACACAGTAAAGCAGTTTGTTATTTTTTTTTTTTTTAAACGCATTTCCTGACCGTTCTTTATACACTTTGACTAAGCCTGTATTTCATTATTTATGGTGTCGAATAAAGGGAAAGCGACAGTGGAAGTGTGTGTATTTGTAAATTACGGGTTTTCTGTTATCTCTGTGGCCTCGTTGTGTAGAAGTAACCAGGATGACTGACTAATCTCCTCTGTTTCTGCTTTTCAAATGATGCCGTTGTATTTGCTTTGGGTGCACATTTTGGTTTGTGGTTTGCTTTCAAGTTTTACTCCGTATGGTGATGGCTGTACATCTTCCTTATGGATATGGTTTTAATAAGAGCAGCTATAATGCGTCTTTGGGATTTCTGACGTTTTTTTTATGTATTCTAGTGGTTCTCATTGGAGACTCTGGTGTGGGGAAGAGTAACCTGTTGTCCCGTTTCACTCGGAATGAGTTCAACCTGGAGAGCAAGAGCACCATTGGTGTGGAGTTCGCAACCCGCAGCATCCAAGTGGACGGGAAGACCATAAAAGCTCAGATCTGGGATACAGCGGGACAGGAACGCTACAGAGCAATTACATCAGCGTGAGTATAGGACCTAAAAAGCTCTATTTATTTATTTATTTATTTGTTTTATTTATTTATTTTTTGATGATAAAATAATAGTAATAACACATTTTCTATAAAAAAAAGTAAAATATTAAATATTGCAAACATAATTCAATATAAACATAAATAATATATAATAAATTAATAATAATGATTAAATGATAAATTATTAAATAAAAAAAGTATTTTTATTGCTAATATACTTTTATAACTAATAATTGTGTTTATAAAGTAAATTTCTATTTAAAATGTTTGTAGTGTAAGTATTTTATAGTGTTAATAATTGTAATATTGTGAAAGTTCTATATAAAAATTAATGTATAATAAATTAATAATAATTATTAAATGATAAATTATTAATTAAATAAAAGGGTATTTTTTATTGCTAATATCATACTATTATTAAAAATGCAATTTTAATTTTATAACTAATAATTATCTATTCATAAAGTAAATTTTTATTTTGACAAAAAATATATAAATATTTATGATTTATGAATTACAGTTATTGCTTGCACTTTTTAATATTACATTAGCATATATTGTTTTGTACAAATATTATTAGTATTGGTATATTATTATGATTAAAAATAAACTAAATGTTTTAACATTTCTAATATATTCAGTGTTGCTTTATTACTGAAGTGAATTAAGAACTGAAGCCCAATGGTTAATTTATTGTGTGAACATGCCTCTACGTATATTTATATCTACTGTATGAATATGATCTAATTTGCCTGGATCTCCTTTATAGGTACTACCGGGGTGCAGTTGGAGCTCTTCTGGTCTACGACATTGCAAAACATCTGACTTACGAGAATGTGGAGCGCTGGCTAAAGGAGCTGCGGGATCATGCAGATAACAACATCGTCATCATGCTGGTGGGCAACAAGAGCGACCTGAGGCACCTGAGGGCCGTGCCCACCGATGAGGCCAGAGCTTTTGCAGGTAAGAGTCTCCTTCTATGTTTTAAAGACCTTGGGAATGTATTTATGTTACAAAAAAATATTCTTCATCTTGTGTCTTTCAGAGAAGAACAATCTCTCCTTCATTGAAACATCGGCTTTGGACTCCACAAATGTGGAGGAGGCATTTAAAAACATACTAACAGGTGGGTCCTTTCTCTGGCTAAAAGTGTGGTCGAATTAGTGATACTGATGAACTTTGATGACAAAAGAAGGCGTATTTTCTGTTATCAGTGTAGCAACGTATGATCTTTAAATATAAATCCCTTTTTCTGATTGGTTCCTTTTGATATGATTGGATTTTACCTGCAAAATTCATTTGACCAGCCTGTTGTGAAAATATATTTTGACCTCGGATGAAACGCCTTAGTGCATTGATTTTTTTTATTTTTTGCATAAAGGAGTTAGTCGAGCCAAAAACTCACCTGATTCATGCTAAAATGATTTGAGTTTGCAACCAAAATATTTTCTATGAAAAGTCACTTTTAAACCAATTCAATGCAAACCGATGCAAAATCTCTTACCTATTTCACTCAAAATTTTCCATGTGCAATGTAACAAATGTGACCAACTCAGACCTACTGTGAAAATACTTGGATACAGAAAGGTGTATTTTAAAGCAGAGAAACGGTCAGTCAGACTTATTGACAATCATTAATGTACCACCCTCCTCCTCCGGCCTGGGAGTTGTTTTGACTGGGTTTTGCCCCTAAAGATTTTCCTTGTGAAAAGTCATTTTAGAACCAAGTTGAAATGTGACTAACACAAATCTGTCACAAAATATATTTAGAGAAATATTTCAAACTTGTGCAAAACTCCTAGTCACATTGATTACCGTTGATGTGACTACATTTTGTCTGTAATCGTTTGCTTGTGAAAGTCTAAAAGAATTTGCAACATGGCCAATGCAAACCCCATACAAAATCGGTTACATTGCATCCTTTCCTATTGAAATGACTGGATATTGGCCCTCCTGAGGTTTGTCTGTGAAAAGTCCTTTTATAACTCTACCGAAGCGTTTTGTGCAGCTGAAAATGTCAGTGCTCTTCCAAAATCGCTCCGCTGTGAGCTTTTAAAAAAATGCTGAGCGCTCAGCAATTCAATTCAAGTTTATTTGTATAGCGCTTTTTACAATAATTATTGTGTCAAAGCAGCTTGACAGAAGGTGCACATTATTGCATTACAATCAAATATAAGTTATTATATATAAACCTAGTTAACCTGCAGTTTTATAGACCATTTTGAGGGATGTAAACAAAAACAATGGTCCCAATGTATCTCCTGCTTTAATTTCTATACCTTCCGACAATCCAAAAAGAGCCACATATTGATAATGTTATGATGGCTGATTTAACATTAAGTTATGATTGAATTGCCTCTTGTTACAGTTATGAAATAGTTTGATAACAAACAGGAAATGTTCATGGGCCAATGACATGACCACATTGATGGTCTGTAGCATATAGGTGATGTCTATGTGTACATGTTTAATGAAGTGTATTTATCTGTGTACATGATTAATGAAGCACTGAGTGTAAAAATGGACGCCCAGTGCCTCGTCACACTGCTGCCTTTCGAAAAATGCAGCACTTCCATTGAAAACAACTGAAATCATATGCCCAAAAGTGCTTTAGTGGACACGCATTCTAGCTCAAACCTGCTGTGCAATGGATGCAGGGAAATCTGTTGCCCAGAAGTCTTTTGACTGGATTTTGCAAAGCAAATCTGCATGACCAACTCAAATCTTTCACCTTGAAAATTTCTTGATCCTGTATATTACTTTTAAAATGGTAATAATTTCCACCAAACAACATTAAATGATCCCAATGGGCATCTCAATATTAAATATTTTTAACCTTTTATAAGGTGAAGAAGAATATATGGTAACCTAATTGATATTGATTGCAATGTTATTATATTTGAAGTCAGTCATTTATTTTCCTTCGGCTTACTCCCTGATTCATCAGGGGTCACCACAGCGGAATGAACCGCCAACTACTCTGGCATATGTTTTTACGCAGCTGATGCCCTTCCAGCCACAACCCAGCACCATGCTGGGAAACACTCATACATCTCATTCTCACACACACACTTATAAAAGTAAAAAAATCTTGTAATAAACCCCCAGTTTCCAAATGACTATTTCAATGAGGGCCCTATAAAGGGTTGTGCTGTTTTATTTATTTATTATTAAGTATGACCTTTTTTTAACATGATTTTTTTTTTTTGTTGCAGAAATCTATCGGATTGTGTCACAGAAACAGATCGCTGACAGGCCCGGGCACGACGAGTCTCCTGGCAATAACGTAGTGGACATCAGTGTGCCGCCCACTACTGACGGGTTAAAGGGCAACAAATTTCAGTGCTGTCAGAACCTGTGACCCAACACCCCCTCCCCTGCTCCATCCTGACCCTTGGGTTTCAGTTCCCCTCTATTTATCTCCGCTTTCGCTCCTGTGTGTTGTGCTACGGCTACGGCTCCCTCCTCTTTTTACCTCGTCGTGATTTCCACGCTAATTCTAGACGTCCCGTAGAAGCGTGAATCCCTAGGTAACATTCCTTTTCCTTTCTTTGAGGGGGATCTTTGTTTGTATGTCTTTTTTTTTTTCTTTCTTTTTTTTTCTTTTTTCTTTACTTTCATCAACCATCTTGTTTGCGGAACTTAATTTTTTTTCAGAAGTGATAATTCGAGCGCTGATCGTGTGATCCGCTCCTACGGAAAAGGGATGGTGAGGGATCAGTGTGTCTTTGGCTTCCTCTGATGGTTATTCTCTGGGATCCACACTAAACGCCTGCTGTCGGTTGAGCCAGATCCCTGACTTGGGCTTGAAAGGGCAAGTTTTTTTCGTATATAATATATAAATATAAATAAATTGCGAATTCGTCTTGTCTGGATCGCACAGATACCAAAGGAGGGCTGCTGTTATCTTTATTTCAATTTGTTAAATGTTTCAAGTCACGCCTTTAGTCCTATCCTGCAATATTTTATGCCAGGACTGATGGGTGTGATTTTGTTTTTTTTGCACAATTTGATCAACGCGTTCAGATTGCCGTATATATAGCAGTTATTTAATGCGTCTATTAAGCATTTCATGAACAATTCTTCAAATAACAGTTTTATTTATATATATAT
>CAIGQV010007757.1:12025496-12053563 GCA_903798115.1 Danio jaintianensis | reverse complement strand
ACATACACACACATGTAAACTATTCATTGCATTGCTGAGGGATTATAGCTCTTCAGTGGGGAAATGCAATGGTCCGCAGTGTTTTAGATGGTCAGTTGTTTCACCGGTCTATGAAAAAGTCACTATATATATTTGATTGTTTGACTTTCAGTGATACGGCTAGTTTTGGAAATGCCTTATGTTTTCCCATACTGTGATTAAGATGCCTTTTTCAAGTGTGGTTATGTGACATTTACACATCCATGAAGTCACAACAGCTGTTCTGCCTTTTATCAGGTTACATTGAAATGGAAAATAAACCAAATTACTGTCACAGTTGCAATCGTGAATCTTTTTTTGACTCTCTATTGCTCAACATTTTTGTGTGAATCTGTAGAGTAAATGTTATGGTTGGCTTGAATAAAATGAGGTCCATTTAGTGTTCATATCACAAGTTCCTTGAAGAATAATTGAGAGTTATTAAGAAATGAGGACCATAGATGTGAAAACTATGGTGTCCACTTTCTTGTGACTTGAATATATACATATTTATATACACACACTAATGGATGAAAATTTGAAACAAAAGTGAAAAATAATAATATAAACCTAAAACATTAGTCAAAAAAATTACTAGTTGCAAAAAAGTCATCATAAAGCCTCGCGTAGGCATATGTGTGAGCATATAAGATGACATTTCTTGATCAATGTGGTAAAATGCAAAAGTGAAAAAAAAATCAAAAGTGAAACATTCTATTTATATGTTAGGTATAAAGGCTTATTTTGTTCACAATAGCTAAAAATAAAGACAGAAATTGCGTTTTTAAGGTGCTCACCGTTACAATTAAAATTACATTTCATAAAATTTGGTAAGACAAAAACAAATGGTAAGTGCATTTTACTCAAAAATAATAATAACGGTGTATTAAGTTCAGCATAAATGTATTTAGTATTGTTAAATATAAACAGTAAAAAAGCATTTAAGTTTTCAAAAAATTAAATGTTTTAAAAAGATTGTTAATGTATTTTAAAACTGCATGTCTTAATATGTTCAAACAAATTAAAGAGCTAGTGAATAAAAGTCTCAAACACAAACGAAAAACCTCAAATGTTCTGTTACATTATTATAAACATAATATCATCAAGGCGGTTCATTCTGCTGTTGAGCGACCCCTGATGAATAAAGGGACTAGGCCAGAGGAAAATGAAATGAAATGAATAATATCATCAAACTTTCCAAAACGGTAGATTACATTTCTTAGTTTGTTAAATAAAAAAGATGTGGAATAAAAGTGCAAATTATCATATAAAAACTGAAGTAATACATTATGCTATGCATAAACACACACAATTTGCTCACTATAGGTCAAGGCTAAAAAGGCAATTATTTAAGTGAAAGAACGATAGACAAATAGTTACATTGCAAGTATAAATAAATGATTTATATTTATCATTTAATTTGGTAAAGAAAATATTCCAAAGCACGAATTTACATTGTTGCTCATACTAAACACAAACAAACATTTAAGTAAAAAAGTGGTCTTGAAATCAAACCGTATTTCCATTACCCCACACATAAAGCTACTCACGAACGTTGAACCGTCCTTAGAAATAACAATAGACACTTCTCGGACGACGGCGATTCACAAAGCTTTTTACGCAAATTCTGCCGCAGCTTCGCGCACAGAAGCGCCTCCCTCTACGCTCTTATCGTACACTGCGTCGGTAGGAGGCCGAGCCGAGTCGTTTGCCGAACGGATCAAACCCAAAACAAGCGTTGTAATTAAACCTTATCGCTGGTCAACAAGCGCCACCATTAAACGGAATTCACCCTCAATAACATAACCTGAGCATGGAGGATCAGAAGGTGAGATCAGACGTCAATAAACGCTGTTTTAATCTCTAATCCCAGGCTTTGGTGGCATATTTTGCTACACGGCTAATGTGACTAGCAGCTGCATTATTCCACATTCACACTCGCTGTGTCTTAACGCGCGACAAATCTCTTCGTTTTGATCCAAACGTGTACATTTCTGACATATTTAGCGCTGTGTTGGAAGGAAGTTGGAATTTAAATGGATCAGATCAAAACATATATCAGAGAATGGGTTCGTGTTTGTGACGGTTATATGTTGATGGATGATGGAAAATGTCTATATTTTAAAGACCTTCGAGTTGCCATCCTTCAGTATATGCGTTTCTAATGTTTAAAACGTAAGTAAGCCCTCAAATTATATTCATGTATGTTGTTTAGTGTGTTATTTAATTAATAATAGTCTAAATTAACATTAATATGCTTGTTTAGTGATGTGTTGTGGTAAAGTTTGAATTGCACATTTTGACAGCAAATTGTTTTTTCGCACATAACTTAAAGAGATAGTTCACCCAAAATATTTTGTCATCATTTATTCACCCTTTGCTTGTCAGAAACCTGTTTGCATTCCATTTTCTGTTGAACACAAAAATATATTTTTTAAATGTTAGAAACCGGTAACCATTGACTTTCATAGTATTTGCTTTTCCTATTATGGTTGTCAATGGTTTCCAACATTCTTCAAAATATCTTCTTTTGTGTTCAATAGGAAAAAAGAAAACTGTCCCATTAATATTTTTAGTTGAAACCATATTGTTATACTTATCAACAATATCTCAGAGTGTTCTGATTGTGTTTACTACGTTATATGCATTCATAACTTTTATTAATTTAAATACTGAGATTTCCTTTAAATAACATGCAAAAACCACACCAAAATGTATATTATTCATGAGAGATTATTTGATCATTAGAACATCTAATCTAAAAAATTATTCATATTAATCTCATTTAATTTAATCATATTAATCTCTTGATTTTTAAACATATATATATATAATAAAATGTAAACAAAACCTCAACATTAATGTGAACAATTTAAAAGTTTCATTTTCAGATAATGTATTTTTTTCTGCAGTGGTTTATCAGCTGACATATTCATTTCTTTCAGTACAGTTCAGGTCAGTCATGTATATTTAACAAAAGGATTTTGCCACTAATATAACTTCATAGATTTATTCATAGAAAATTTAACAAAATGGGTAATCTGCAAAATGTAGATAATTTGGCAAAAACTTAATGGCACTCCATACATACTGGTGTCCAAAATGATCTAAACATGTATATAAATATTCAATAAATACAATTGTAAAAATTAAGATAACATAAATCTGTATTTTGAGGGTCTTAAAGTCTGCATGTAATCAAAATGTATGTTTATTTTGCTAGCAGACATTGTTAGTCTTAAAGTGAACATTTAATCAGTGCAAGTTAATCCTAATATAAAAACTATTTGTTTTGATAATCTTTAATCAAAATCTGACCATTTGCTTCTGCTCAGGAATGACAGTCCTTCTCTGATGATGTCAGTTTGAGGAAATATGATTAGCCACGCCCCTCCAACATTTAGTTTGCATGAAAGATGAGAGGAGGAGCACAAAAGTAAAACCCCGCCCCCTACTCAATATTCCTTTTTCAGTTGGAAATATACCATACTCTTAAAGTTTCTTTAAAGCATTTGCAAAATTACATTATTTTTAAAATTATGTATTTCCATCAAATCAAGTTTGTTATTAAATTATTCTATTCATTATTCTTTTTCTTAAAGTTTTTGACAAAGCTTGGAGTGAAGCACACTCCAAAATCAGTTATGTTTTTCTAAATATGTGTGGAACAGATTATTTTTGTCGCCATGTCTGTCTCCATTACCATTGTTTTATGTAAGATATTTAAAAAAATATTCCTTTTTGTGTGTACCATAAAGCTAGGCCCTTGTTGTTATGTCCTGCTGTCTAATTATTTATATGAATCCACATTTGTGTAAAGATGAAAGATAAGATGTTCCATTTTAGTCTCTGCATTAAATTAAACAGACAAAAGGAATTTTATTTACAGAGAAAGCATATTAAATCATAGTAGTGTCTGCTTGAAGGTTTGATACCTTTTGTTAAAATCAAACGTCAATGAAATAATGTTCAGTCGTCATTGAGTCTAATGGATATATTAATGTAAACAACAGCCGGCTTTTTTCTGATCTGTAATTGTTAAAATATATAAAAGAACAAGTCTTCATACTGCATTTTATTATACTTTAAATAGTGAACAACTTGATGGTCTGAAGGATATTCATTCATTCATTCATTTTCTTTTCGGCTTAGTCCCTTTATTAATCTGGGGTCGCCACAGCGGAATGAACCGCCAACTTATCCAGCATATGTTTTACGCAGCGGATGCCCTTCCAGCCACAACCCATCTCTGGGAAACATCCATACACACCCATTCACACTCATACACTACGGTCAATTTAGCTTACCCAATTTACCTATACCGCATGTCTTTGGACTTGTGGGGGAAACCGGAGCACCCGGAGGAAACCCACGCCAACACGGGGAGAACATGCAAACTCCACACAGAAATGCAAACTGACTCAGCCGAGGCTCGAACCAGCGACCTTCTTGCTGTGAGGCGAACGTGCTACCCACTGCGCCACCGTGAGGCCCCTGAAGGATATTAAGAAAATTCAGTATGACGATAAATGAAAACTTTGGTGATGCTCTGTGATTCTTCAGTATGTCTTTTTAATATGTCATTAAATTATTCTTGTTCTAAATATGCCTGACAAGATTTGTTTTGGTATAGAACGATTGTTAAACTGATTAAATGACATGTTAGCGAGTGTCTTCTGTAAAAAAAAATGATGTTGGTTTGGTTTAACTGAACTGTTTCACAAAAACAGAGGCCACATGGTGTGTTTTGGCATGTTTGGAACAAAAAATATGAAAACTGCAGACAGAATATGTGGCGTAAGGTGGATTACTCTTTTTTTTTTTTTTTTTTTTTCAAAAACAAGTTGCACAATTGCACATACAATCATAGTAAATCTGACCAGTTTTTGCGTAATTTAAAGTCTGCATGAACCAGATGTTGCTAAGACTTTTATTTCAGTATGTTGCTGTTCTTCCAACTGAAACGGAATATTGAGTTGGGGGTGAGGCTTTCTTTTTGCGCATCATTCCCTCATAGCAAACTAACGGTAAGAGGGGTGTGGTTAAGAATATTGTGGCTGACGTCAACAGAGAAGGACTGACACTCCAAACGCGGAAGCAAATAGTCACTTGAAATTACTAAAACAAACATTTTTGTTCAGTGGATTAACTTACACGAATTAATTGTTCTGCAAATAATTTGGATGAATTGATCTGAACTTGTATTGGACACCGTATTGCTTAAATAAGGAAATTTAATATTCACAGTTACATTTCTAAAGGTGAAATCCACTCTCTAAAGGAATAGTTCATCCTTAACTATCTAAACTGTCTCTTTAATAGGAATCCACGAAATCTGGAATTTCATGCACTCTAAAAAATCATTTATAAATAAAAAAAACTACTTATTTAAAATGAGCTGCAAAAACACAATTCTTGCGGGGTTTTCTTTGGGACAACTTAATTGTTTTATGTTCAATCCTCTTAAATTTGTAAAAAAAAAACAAAAAAACAATTACGTTAGCTTAATCAATTTGTGTTGGGGCAACATGAAGGAATTGTGTGGAACCGGCACTTTTACAGTGTGTGTATGATTTTACTACACAGATTTAACAGTGTGTTCTTGCAAATTTCCAGTGTTGATTAATAGAAAGTAGCTTGCTTTCAAACTTGCAGCATTGTTTTCACCTGTTTACAGTATGATTTTCCTCCTCTCTGCAGTTGTAGGGTCTTTGTGACTTGAGGTGTGGGAGCGAGGCTGCTCCCTGATTCCCCCGGCGGTCCCCTGCCCCCCGCCCTCCTGGACGGCCCCGAAATGACCACAGGGGAGTGTTGCCACCTCCCAGGCTCCCTGTGTGACTGCACTGGCAACGCTGCCCTGTCAAAAACCGTGGAGGAGGCTGACAACCGCCGGGCCCAGTACGTCACCCAGGTCACGGCCAAAGATGGACGTTTACTATCTACTGTTATCAAAGCTCTGGGTACCCAGAGGTAAACTGATACAAATGAGAGATACATAGCAAACATTTTTGACAAATCATTACATTGTAATTACAAAGTTCTACCACATGCAGTGGTGTAAAAAAAAAAGTTTAACCCCCTTACTAATTTCTTATTTGTTTGCATGTTTATCACACTATGCTTCAGATCATCAAACAAATTTAAATATTTGTCAAAGATAACACAAGTAAACACATCATGCAGTTTTTATTATTAAGGGAAAACAAACTACATAGCCCTGTGTGTTTGCCCCCTTCTGTTAAAACAACATAACTCTGGTTTATTACACCTGAGTTCAATTTCTGTAGGCACACCCAGGGCTGATTACTGCCACACCTGCTTGCAATCAAGAAATCACTTAAATTGGACCTGCCTGACAAAGTGAAGTAGACCAAAAGATCCTCAAAAGAATCAGCAGAGTGGGGCAAACCCTTTTTTACACCACTGTGTATTTATTTACATTATGTGATTCTTTTTTTTTTTTTTTGTAAAGTCATAGAAAACAAAATGTTTTTGAATGCAAAGTTTATTCTAACTCAGTTTTATTTTTTTATTGAGGTTCTATTTCAATCAGCACTTTGACTGCACATGAGAGAACCAATAAGAGTGATATTTAGTTCATGTTTAAATTCATGTCACTAGCAGAAAGAGAGTATTATAGTGCTGCATTAAAATAATAATAAAAATAATAAAGGAATACATTTTCACATAAGATGACCCAAAGAATGGAACTCTTGTACACGCATCTCTATGGAGATGATTTATTGTGAGGATTCAGGTGCATTTTATGACATTGAGTGAGCTGAGTAGGAGCATTTTTCATTGTTGTATAGTATCAAATAAAAAAGAAAAAAAATGTAATGGCAAATTGTTGCATGCATTGTAATTATAAAATTTTAAGAGTCAAATATTTTGAAGTATATACACATATGTACGTGAAACAGCTTTGCTGAAGCTTTTTTTTTCTTGCAATTTTTAAAATTGTAACATTTAAAATTCACAATATTAGGTCCAAAAGATAATTAAATAATAATTAGCATGTTATTTCAGCCATACTGATCTCTCAGTAGTAGCTGCTTTCTATCGAAAACCTATACTAATGGTTCTTTCTATAATGATCAATTACTCGCCATATTCGAAGCAAAATGTAACGTGTACTGGGCAAAATATTTAACACTGCCTTTTATGAAAGCAGTACATTTAACAAATATGTAACACATTTATTCAGTCATAAAATAAACTGTTTCTGTGTCTTGAAAATGTATTTAATTCATTGAACCTTATATTTCCAAATGTAAAATGTTTTTTTTAAAGAATCAAAAGGTTCTATATGCATTTCACCTGTTCCAAACGTTCCAGTTGACAAATTTAAAAGACTTTATCATACATACACTTCTCTTTCATTTACTCACAGTACTCTTTCATTTTCTTTCATGAACAAGATTTAATTCCCCACATATGTTTCCCGTATAATTTTAGCTCAACTTTAATCTGAAAACTCTTAGAATGGAGACAGAGCTTTATAATTCCAGGTGATGAAGCACTCAGTGAAGTGGCATAGATGTAAAGCAGATCTTCCTCTTTTGTCAGTGATCGGCCGATTTGTCGGATCTGCCACGAGGGTCAAGACGTGTGCAACAGCGAGGGTCTCCTGTCCCCGTGCGACTGCACCGGCACGCTGGGCACGGTCCACAAGAGCTGCCTGGAGAAGTGGCTTTCCTCCTCAAACACCAGCTACTGTGAGCTGTGCCACACTGAGTTTACCATTGAGCGCCGGCCTCGACCCCTCACAGAGGTAACAAAGGTCAATGCTTTCAGCCACGTCTGCATCCCTCTGCCTCTCCTTTCCATTGCGCTTTTACATTTACATGAGATGTAAACATGAGCTTTGACTATAAGATCAGCAATCGGCCATTACATTAGACATCCAAGGAATTGTGAAGTTGTGAGTTTAGGAACAGAATGAAAATATCGCATAAAACATTTACGAATAAAACCGTGTTCTATTCCATGTGTTCTTGTTCGGTCTCACGCCTCCAAAAAGCCACCGCACGTTCATTTCGTTTCATGTTCAGAAGAGCAAGTCATTTATTATATACGAAAATAGGCCCACAGTGACTTCTCCTACTGCAGCAAATTCCATTTTCCTTTTTGATATTTGGTGCCAGTAATCAGGAAGTGATCATTTTGTTCTCTTTGGCTGCATTTACACTGCAGATCTTAATGGTCAATTCATCGTTGTTGTTTTTTTTTTTTTTGATGACCCGCATACATCATCTTTTAAAAGTGACTTTTATCTGATGTCTGCATTTACACTGCACATGGTAATGGCGCAGTGTGCCTGGGGAAAAAAAAGAGCAGGCACTGACTGACCCCTAATAAAAGAGCGCTCTTTTCTCTGTTCTTGTATTTAATCTGTTCACAGGGTTTAATTTTTTTTATTTTCTTTTTGACAAGTTTTGCTGTAGTTTATGACAGAAAAGTTCTCATTTGGCCATCCTCTTTTAATCTAGGCATCTTGGTGTCATGTCCATGGCGTGATTTATGTACATGATGTATGCAAGAGTTTTATATTAGTTTGTTTACGTGGCGGATGTTGCGCTTACTCTCTCTCTCTCTCTCTCGTTAACATGCTTAAGTACTTGTGCTACATGACAATATAAAAGCTTTTTTGTCCTTGTATGTGACATTTAAGGTTTGTTACTCTGCTGAAGTCTGTTACGTAATGAAAGCGTCAAAGATGATGTCATTTGCTTCCTTTTTTTATGACGTGCAACTCACATTGACAGGTGAAAATCCGATCTACCTGCTTATACTCCAGACACGAGGACATGATCTGATTCATATCGGATAAATTTCCACATATATGAACGAGACCTTGAACCATGTAGCGTAAATGCAACCTTTGACTCACTGGATGGAAACTGTGCTTTATCTGCAAATGTTTTATACAATATTCCATAAATCTAATTCACGTCTTAGGATGGAAACATAGCTATTGTGGCTTTTTCAAGAAAAAAATAGGTGGATGGAAACATGGCTAATGGTGCTATTTTTGGCACTGATGTTCATTATAATTATCGATAACTACTTGTCATTTTTCAATAGTGGCTCAGGGACCCAGGCCCCCGGAACGAGAAGCGCACCCTCTTCTGTGACATGGTGTGCTTTCTGTTTATAACACCCCTGGCAGCCATTTCAGGCTGGCTGTGTCTACGAGGTGCACAGGACCACCTGCACTTCAACAGTCGTCTGGAGGCAGTCGGCCTCATCGCTCTGACCATCGCACTCTTCACCATCTACGTCCTCTGGACTCTGGTACTGTATTACAGAAACATTCAAATGCAGACTTATGGTTTTATTCTAAAGCAGAACGCTTGGATTTATGTTAAGCCCCATTCTCACCCAAAATCAGAAGGGAAAATTTTCAAATAGTACTTTTTGTTATTGTGGTAATTGACATACATTTTTGCAAACTCTTATTTCTTTATTTGCATTACTTCTCATTATCAGAATGCAAAAATATACACATTTTCATTAACGTTGTGCAAAATATCTGGTTCTCATTACAATCCTGCAAAAAAATATTTTTAGAATTACTGAAGTGCAAAATGTCTTCTACCATAATACCATTTTTTTTTTTACTGTAATGAAAAAATACTGCACTCCTTACTATAATGCAGTAAATTTATGATTCATTATTCTCATTATTTAATATTCTGTTCTCATGAATATAGAGCAACGAAATTTTGTTTTTATTGCTGCAATTCAAGACAAATCTTCTCCTCATTACGGCAATGCAAAAATGTCTTGTTGTCATTACTGAAATGCAAATAAATTCCACAATTTCACCCAAAATTAGAAAGAAAATAAAAAATAGCACTTTTTGTTATTGTGGTAATTGACACACATTTTTGCAAATTCTTATTTCTTTATTTGCATTACTTCTCATTACCAGAATGCAAAAATAAAAACCCATTTTCGTTACCGTAGTGCAAAATATCTGGCTCTCATTACAATCCTGCAAAAAAATATATGTTGTCATTACAGAAATGCAAAACTTCTTGTTCTACTCTAATGCTAACTTTTTTCTCTTTACTGTAATGAAAAAATACTGCACTTCTTACCGTAATGGAATAAAGATATAATTCTCAATACCGTAATGCAAAAATATCTTGTTCTCATGAATATAAAACAATGAAATTTTGTTTTCATTGACGCAATTCAAGACAAATCTTGTCTTCAGTATTTTTTCATTACCTCAATGCAAAAAGATCTCATTCTCATTACTGAAATGCAAATAAATTCTAATAAATACAAAAATTGCAAATAAATGCAAATATTTTAATGTCACTGAAATGTCTATTATAAAATGACTTTAAAAATTGTGAATAAAATTTGATTAAAATATCTTCCTTCATTGACTGGAAAGTGTAGGGCGGGAATGTTCCTAATTTGGTTTTTCATAGTTTTGCTTCTAATTTTAGTGTGAAATATTACGCAGAAATCCATCATGTTTATTTCTTTGAGCGATCTGATCTTAAAACCAAAAATATACAAAGAAATTCTCCTTGTTTTGCAGGTCTCATTCCGCTACCACTGTCAGTTGTACTCAGAATGGAGACGAACCAATCAGAAAGTCCGCTTGCTCATTCCCGACACCAAGGGTGCGCACTCAACCCAGCATTCCTTGCTTTCTACAAAGCTGCTGAAAAAGACAGCAGACGAAACCATAGTATGAGAGACGTGGTGCAGGGGAACAAGGAACCAGATCGCGGTGGTATTAGCGTGCTATAGGTTCTTGACGCAGCGTCGTCAATTCGAGCCGCGGCACTTTTGGATGCATTCTTTTCTATTTAATCCTTTTTATCTAAATATGTGAGCACTTCATTTATTTTGATTTTCACCCGTCTGTTTTAATGTCTTCTTTTTGAGCCTTTATGAGTGTGTTGTTTGAAGAAACCATTTATTTATTCGGGGCTCCAACAGCCAGGCTGAGGCCCCCATTACCATTCAGTATGCATTGTATTTGAAACAATCGGAAATCTAACTTATGTGTATAGACGATTCCTTTGAGCACAGCGCCGAGGGATTGCGACTCAAGTACATATACGGCTGCTGAAGCTTAAAACCAAACCTTTCTTTCATTTTTTCGTTTTTTTTTCTACTCATCTACCTTCAAGTACTTTCCATCTCAACCAGACAGAGTCGCTGCTGAGTGATTCTCTGCGATCTTAGTCATTGCGACTCGTATACGATTTAGTTGAGCTATAAATGTGTAAATATATACACACTTAAGTAAACGAGTGAGCTCTAAGCTTCGATTAACATGGGTATTACAGGGCCATCGTGCTTTGTGGCCCAGGTGATGAATGTGGAGGCTGATGTATTTCTGCTTCGGCGTACCAAACGATTCAAAAAAGGTTTACGAATATATAAAAATAAAAAAAAGAGTGCAATAACACCCCGCCATTGACACACGCAGGTTTTTATGCATGCCTGTTTCATTTAGCAAATCTCATCAGATTGGTGACTGTTCATAAGTTTCGGTTTTGCGTATGGATCGAGCAAAGGATTGTCACCGAACAACGTAAAACAGCATGCGGTGGTTTAAAAAGTCGTAGCACTTTCTAACAACGTAGCCTATAGGTGTGCGATGATCAAATGTAGATACGTGTTCGCTTTTGGGATGCAAAATATGTGGCAACTTTATATGTTGTGGTAAGTGCAGATGCAAACAGACCTCTACAGTTCATTGTTCTGAATTACTTTTAAATCTTTTCGTTTTATTATTATTATTATTATTATTGGTTAGTGTTTGATGACGAATGTGTATGTGTGTTTACAGTATGCATTTTGTAAGCTCTGGCTCTTTGTGCTGTTTAGTTAGTATCGAACGGCTGAAGTTGAAAAAGGCATACTTGGGATTTTGTAGCAGTTTACCTTGTTGGATGATGCAGGTCAGGTCACAGAGGAGATAGTTATTGTGAAGCTAAACATCATTGCCAGATCAGTAATAATCATTCACGAATAACACTATGGTATTAAGCAAATTAGTTTTTTAGTGGTGTCTTATTGGTGCAAGAAGAATCTGCAAAATGGTAACCATCAGAGCTTTTAGTTCCCTACAGTGACGTAAGGGTTCATTGGGATATGCAGTAATAATTGCACATTTGCCACTTCTGGACTTTTTTGCACCTTATGCACTTACTTTGGAAGATTTAGGTCAAAAAGTGTGAGATTTGTGAAGTTAAAGTTCACTGGAGAAATTTTAGTGACTCGCCTTCATGTCGCTTGACTCCTGTTGTTTGAATCATTTTACTACATTACTGGTACCTTTCTACAGTGATCATTTGTGAAGCTTCAAGATCAAATTTTAAATGACTGAAATGAAATGTGGTCTTTTCCAAGTTCATGTGATAGTTTTGTGAAAGAACTCTCGTTTGAGTTCATATTCAAAACCAGAAATGGTTCTTATTTTTGAAGGAATTATAACTTTCTGGTTATTTTTCGGCCACGTGATAAAAAATAGTTTGGAGTTTAAATGTTAAAGAACTCGAAATAGCTTATTTTACAACTCTCCTAGTTGAGTTGAGTCTCTGGGTCTGGTGGCAGCACTTTTAGCTTAGCTTAGCATAAATCATTGAATCTGATTAGACCATTAGCATCTCGCTCCAAAAAATTTAAAACGTACGCGATGTAACTACAGAAGAGTCAAGCTTTAAATAAGAAAAATATCTAAACTTTTTTTTTTTGAGTGAGATGCTAATGGTCTAATCCGATTCAATTATATATGCTAAGCTAAGCTAAAAGTGTTCCTGTTGGACCCGTAGATCAGCTGAGTGGGTTAAAAAATGTTAAAACAGTTAGGGGAGTTGTAAAATGAGCCTATTTTCAAAAAAAGGTAGAGTGTTCCTTTAAGGTTGTTACTTTTTTTTTTTTGTTGACATTTAGAATTGGCAGCAAGTTAAGTCTTTTTTGCACAATTGTGTCAGTTCTGACAATGAAAGCTTCTGAAATGTGCAGCTTTTCAAATATTCAAAGCAAAATAATATGACACAGAAAGGAAAATTAAAAAGAAGATGAAGAAAAATCAATAAATTCCAAATAAATTACTGCTATTAATTTTTTAATAGTTTGTATGCATGAATTACATTTGTGGAATCTGATTACATAATGCAGATTACATGTAATCGGTTATTACCCAGCACTAAAAATAGCATGTGAGTTTCAGATGACATGAGGGTGAGTAAATAATGACAGAAATTTACATTTGGGAACTGTTCCTTTAAGGCAAATAAAATGAGCTACCTAAGAAATGTAGGTTCACGAATTCTTTTATTGTAAAAATTCTGATGCGTCTCAGTTGTAAATGTGTAGATAAACTGATGTCTCTGTTATTAAGAAGTGTTGTGTGCTGTAGGTCCAGGGTTCTGTATGTGTGTGTGTGTGTGCGTGGAGCAGACAGGCCCGTGAATGTCTGGATTATTTGCTGACCACTTTTTTTTAAAGGACGCAGCTGCGCTTTTAGACTCTTTTAGATGCCGAAACAGCGCTGATGAGTTCAGGGCCACAAAAAAGTGAGTTTGAAACCAAAAGGTGCTTCTGTATTTGGAAATTCAAACATCCGAAACCTTTTCCCTCAAATTCATCCAACCACCAGTCTCTTGTTAGCAGTTTGTTTGGAGAATGGGAGAGATGCCACTAAAAAGGAATAAAAACTCATTTCAAATAATTCAGAATAATAATAAAAAAAAACATTTTCTTTTCTAAAAGGGGAAAAAGTTGTGCAATAGATTAACAAATATATAATGGCATTATTTGTTATTAGTTATTTTGATATTTTTAAAGGGTTATATTAATAATCCATCTTTATCGTCACCGTCTTGCTCAGTGTTTTCAGAAGGAAGTTGCTCTTTGTGAACCATTAAATCAAACCACAAATTGTGGGTTCAGATCATCATCGACAGGCAACTTTACTAGCTTACCTGCTAACTCGAGGAATGCTGTCTGATTGTTGTGCTTCCACCTGCTTTCTTCACTTTTTGGGCCATTCCCTGGTTATTTTGCAATGTAGGGTAACACTTCGAGAGTGCAATTTCCAAAATATTACAATGCAATTCTTACCTATAACCTTAACAATACATGTATGATATAAACATAGATGTAGATGTTGTTGCATATGAAGGACGTTCGGAGGAGAGGGTTAACGATGAACTGGTTTTATTTTTTATTCTTTTCGTTAACTTGCAGTGGATGCCGATGAGCTGGCCATTATATACAACCCTGCAAGAGCAGTTCAGCAGCTCAAATGATGTTGTTAATAAAACCGGACCTATCTGTTCCTCAAATGCATGCTTTCTAATTTAAATACAATGGCACTTTCACTAATTTATGATGGAAACATGGTTTCTGTTTTAAATTTCTGAGGGAGGTTTTTCACTTTTGTTGCAGTTTTCTAAAGGGAGACATTTCCAAAGGGGTGTCTTTCTAGATAATAACTTTTAAACACGTTCACATACGTTTGTTTGATTCAGTTGAAATATCTCTAATTTTGCCAGTGTGTGTGTTTTAATGTATTCATACTGTATGTATCATTTTTTTGCTTCTGATTTGTTTTCATTTATTCATCTGGCACAGGATTTTTATCACTCTGAACTTTTTGAAAATACTAATGTTTATGTTGTGCAGTGGCTAAGAGAAAGATGTCTGTAATGTCCTCACCAAAATAATTTGGTGCTTGAAATCAGCCAAGAAAAGTGTGCAAAGCAAATTAAAATATGATGCTCTGGATCTGTTAACTGGTGGTGTTTTTATTTATTTTTTGTCACAATTTCAAAATTAGTCTAATTTTATCAAATCAATCATGTATTGTCTAATAGCCTTATATGAAATAACAAATTGCTGTATCCATGCTAATGGATAAATTGACTATTAAAGCATTAATAGAAATATGAATAAATATTGTTCTTTAAAGATATTTACCATGATGTTAATTTGCTTCAGTCACATAACATTTTTCACCTCGATATTTCAGTGCTGTCATAGGGGGATATAATGAAAATTTATTTAAAGGAATAGTTTGTTCACAAGTCCAAAATGTGTAAACAAATGTCTTTACGTTACATCTAGTAATGTATTGTTTATTATCATGAAAGTTACATTTTAGAGAATTTTGGAAGAGCGCTGCAGCTTTTGTAATGCTAATGGCTAATTTCATAATTGGCGCTATACATACAATGTACGAGTTAATATTTTGGCAATTGGAATGGTGGAAATTACAGATTAAGAGCTACATTTAGGTGTTTTATGATTATTTGATCATAAAATAACCATAACGTGTTTTATAATTATTTTAAAGACAAAAAAACTAGTTAGGTGTACAAAAGTAAACATATTAATGTAACAAGTCAAGAACAAATCTGGTCTGAGAGATTTAAACTAAACTGCGTCAGTCTGTTTCCCATCATGCATCTCTCCTTCTCCTCCAATATCAGCGTCGCTCCTTCGGTATCGCCGCCATTTCAGCAGGCGAAGGACAAGAGTGGTGACTGAATTTTTTGTGCGGGTTTAGCGACACCTCACGGGACGGAAACACGACTGAACACCTATCTTAGTTGTTTTTAACTTTAAACGCGTGTTTATAAACCGCGTCTGAGGATCCACGAGCAGTTTAATCTGGAAAAAGGAGAAAAACGCGAACACCTGAAAGCAAAATGTCGACTGAGGCTTCGCCAGAGAAACCGGGCCAAGGGTAATGCGACAACTGCATGTTGTTTTTATGTTTTGCTTTTTATGTTTAAACAAGGTTAGGTACGGAGTATTGCTGTGTATATTGCATTTCTAGTGATTTTTACATAAGTTGCAGTAAAATATCGGCGTTTATTGTCCAAGTCCAAACTCGTTTGGTTGGTTCATTCATATCGTGCCGAAACAAAGGCGTTGGATTCACATTGGAGGGAACGAGCATAGGGAACGCCATACACAAATGTGCATCTTAAGCGAAATAAAGCATGCAGAGAAAATATAGTAGTTCGTATTGTGTAACAAACACAAGTTGATTGCCCTTTGTTAGCTTGGCCTATTTTTTTTTGTTGCGTGTTTGTGAACATGAGAGAACATATCAATGAAAAATGTAACATGTTCTTTCCCACGTCTTTCAGTGGTGTTTCAATTTTGTTTAGAAAAATAGTTTGGGGTAAAATTATTATTTAAAAAACAAAATAGAACGCATATACAGCCTTTTTGTGTGCAAACTATCTATTTTGTACATTATTACTTATCCTTACATACTGTATTTTTATTACATTTCTTAAAAGTTGAAAACCGTCAACCCTGTTAGACATATATTTTACTTAGTTTCATTGGAACAAAATCAGGTGTTTACACAGTATTTAGACATCTTAAATGAGTAAATAATCATTTGCAATGATAACTCAAAACTGCTTGCATAATGTAGTTTTGTCTCATTCAGGTTTGGTTTGTGTTTCTTTCTGGGTGCAAAAACATTAACTTGCATATGTTCTTTCCATACAGAAATGCAGTGAACGGCAAGTCCAACCATGAATCAAGAAAGGAGAGGCCCCAGAAGCGTGGTGGTGGGGGACGGTTCGAACCTTATGCGAACCCCAACAAGAGATACAGCGTGTTTGTCAGCAACATTCCCTATGATGTTAAATGGCAAACACTGAAAGATCTCATGAAGGAAAAAGGTACGCTTTTGTGCTGCATGGTTATATCTTAGGACCCTTTTAGTTTTGAAGGTGGCCACCTTACACAGTTGCTTTAGGTCAGAGGATAAACATCCCATCATGGGGAAATGGTCTTGGAGAAAGGCAGTTCTAATAGTGTCTTGAGGGGGAAAGGCTGTTGTGGAAAACGTTTAATTAAGTTTGCAAATGTGGGTGGATGGAACCTTAAAATTATGTGTGTATTTGCACATGCATTAAGAACTTGAGATTAATCCATTCATATGAATCTGATGCCAATAATCGGTCTCTACGGCTTTGGAGAAAGTGTGTAGTTTATTTACCATAACCTGTTGGCTAGTATTTCAGTAACAACCCATGAGTGGTCACATTTTTCCCAATCCTTGAGTTAGTACCCCCTCCATGCCTAATGATTTGTACGCATGGGGAATTTCATGTGGAAATTGTTGCTTGTAGAATTAAATTGCATTTTCTTTTTTAGGTTTGCCAGAGTGAATGTTATTGCAGCAGATCTTCATTATTGTGCCCATAAATAAAATAAATAAAAATGGATGTGATTGATTTCTGGGGGTACAGGTCTACAGAGTAAAGCAGCTTCTTAAGCTGGTCCTTGTTCTTATTTCATGGACAGATGTTCTTGCTGGAGAAGGTGGTTCTTCAAGGTAGTTTCTTACAAACAGACTAGACCTTGTTTGGGTTTGCAGTCTCATCGGATGCAAAGTCAGCATCTAATTCTATTCTTGAGTGTTCATCAATCGGGACTTGTTGGAGCTGGTTTGGCTAATCGATTAAAATTTAGAGTCTCGATGCTAATAATTGTTTAGTTGGGAAGCCACGTTTGTTTCAGGTGGATGAGGTTTCGGTTTCTGTAATTTCAAACAATTATTTTGTAATCTAGGTAGATATATATTTTTAAAATCGAATAATTTTCTGACTTAACGCCATTGTTTGTGTGTCGAATGTATCAGAGGTAGCCGAAGTCATGTTAACCTTACTAGAAAAGGTTAGTTGACGTCCAACAAAGGCCGCAGTTGACAATCTAATCAAATTTTGATGGCTTGGGAGGTTAAATCTCTTTGGTCAGTCTTGGATGTTGAGGTTTCCAGCAAGGACAGCTTAAGAAGTTTTCTTTAAGACCATTTACAGCTTGCTTCTTGTAGACCTGTACCAGAATTTGTGCTCTTGAGGTGCTGGGGGAGGAGGCTCTGGACTTGCAGGCCGAGCTCACTCTCACCGTCCCCCCGTTTGTGTCTGCTCTAAACCCCAATTGTTCTCTCGGCTTCTCTCCCCTTTGGTGTGTGTCGTCTGGAATCTGATTTGTAGTGGGTGAGGTAACATACGTGGAACACTTAATGGACGGAGAAGGCAAATCAAGGGTAAGTGCAAGAGACGAACATCCATTTGTCCGCTTGAGTTCATACATATACTTTTAGATTTTAATGTGGGATGTTCAGGACTGGGTTGAGAGTTCAAAAATGTGTCGTCTTGGGTGGCATTTGAACATAAATGGACGCCGACTGCAGTTCTGAGTGGAACCGCAGGGATCGTTTCCCATCCCAGTTATATAGTAATTCAGGTTTTTGTGTGCTTAGAGGTAGATTTTTTTTTTTTTGCACTTTGAGTCTCATTTTGAACTTCAGGTGGTGTTCAGTAACTAAAGGATAACATTGGCGTCAATGATTTGTTGAGTGGGAAAACAACAGAAATGGAGCTTGTGTAATTGGAACTGAAGGCCGGTTGTGTAGTCTGGTCGTCAATAATTCCTGTGAGCCTTTTTGATGTAAATATGTACTAAATGTAACCATTTTGTGAACACCACTGACAAGTATTATGAATAATTTTTTATCAATTTGTTCTGCCTGAATTTTCTAAAGAGATCCTGAGTCAGTTTTCAATGAGTTCTTGTGGCTTTTGTCTAATTGTCTCTTTCATTCCTGGTATGTTTGTGCAATCGTCTTGATCGATGTGCTGACTGAAAAAAGGGTTGTGCGTAAGTATCTTTCATATTGTCTAATTTATTACTTAGATTTGTGCTTTTGCGTAACTCTTGCTGACATTTGTCTTGGTTTTTAAAGGGTGGTTGAGTTCAGAACTGAAGAGCTCATGAAAAAGGCTGTTGAAAAAGTCAACAAACATGTCATGAATGGCCGTCCTCTCAAGGTTAAGGAGGTGAGTATCTTAAACTATGAAGAAAATAATTAAAGTGAGATTTGTCTATTTTTGACTTATTTAGTTTTTCATTATTTCAACATAACATAAGAACTAAACTTAAATGCAGAAAAGTCTTTGATTGTAATATCAAGATAATTAATTATTGAACATTTTTGGCATTTATGTAATAACCATGTGCCTTTACATAAAGTATATGCTTAAATGAATGTTTATTCAAGATACTGTATGGTCTCTACCCACAGTAAATGTAATTTTCTTTTAATTAGTTCACTCAGCTTTTATTAAGACACTTGACAAATATTAAGTATTATGCAAAAAATCATTTTTATAATGTAATAGCTGTAATGCATGTCACAGTTATTGTAATTCATACGATAGTTGTAATGTTTTCAGAAACATCCTCTGAAACCAGTGTACAAAATAGCATTTTCAGGCACCCAAAACAAGTTAATGGCAAAAACAGTGTTTCTTTTTTGAATCGAAAACAGTAAAATTTGACACTGCTTGTTTTAAACCGTAGCTCATGTGACCACAGTCAGTAAATGGTCCTCTTGTTCTTCTCTCAGGATCCAGATGGAGTAATTGCTCAGCGTGAAGCCAATCGGGGTCATGGGGGTGGTGGCGGAGGCGGTGGTGGACCCCCAGGCATGGGTGGTGGCATGGGTGGAGGCATGGGAGGAGGCATGGGTGGGGGAATGGGGATGGGCCCAGGACCTGGTGGTTCTTCAATGGTCAACATCCCTCCCAGTCTCATGAACAACCCTAACATTCCCAACGAGATAATCCACGGCCTCCAAGCTGGAAAAATTGGAAGCACTATTTTTGTGGCTAATGTAAGATTTTAAACCCTTTGTGTACCATATGAAGAGTCTGAAAATGTGCCCGCTGACTGTTGTTGTGGCTTCTTTCTGCACAGCTGGACTACAAAGTGGGATGGAAGAAGCTGAAAGAGGTGTTCGGGATGGCTGGGGTGGTCGTGCGTGCTGATATCCTGGAGGATAAAGATGGGAAAAGCAGAGGCATGGGAACGGTCACATTTGATATGCCTATTGAGGCTGTCCAGGCAGTCTGTATCCTTCATGATAGCTTGTGCTATTGAATTAAATTAAGTAATTTTATGCTATATAAATGTGCAATTGTTGGAAATTGTCCTTAATCCGTATTAGCCATGTTTAATGGTCAGCTCCTCTTCAACCGGGTCATGCATGTCAAACTGGTAAGTAAACCAGCTGATTTAGCACTTTATGTTGGCAAAACTCTCCCAAATCCCTCTCACACTGGTCATTGTCTTTTCAGGATGAGAAATCCCTTCCTAAAGGAGACTTTGCACCCCCAGAGCGTGCTCCAGCACTTCCTCGTAAGTGCTGACTAAATTTGCTGCCTTGACATTTAGTGAAATGTTTTTTTTCCCTAAACCAGTTTTCACAATCTCCTGCAGGTGGTTTGAGCGGTGTTGGTCTTGGGCTGGGACCCGGTGGTCAACCAATTGATGCTACGCAACTCAATCGTGGTGGGATGGGCAATATGGGGCCAGGAGGTAAATGCATGTCTCCTGTTAAAGTGTATGCATTGTTTCTGCATGTTCGCCCTCACTGACCATCATCCCCCTCTCCCTTCATCAATTCATTTTCCCCATAGGAATGGATGGAATGGGCTATGGTGGCATGGGTAGAATGGGAGGTATGTGTTTTTACGGGACATCTCATGAGCCTTTTTTTATTTAATTGTTTTTCCTGGGCATGTTTTTGTCGCATATTAGTAGGGGTTACTCGATGGATTCACATGCTGTACTTTGAGGTTGCTCAGTCTGATAGAATAGGCAGTGCCCAAGCTGACTTGGTCTTTATACTAACATGTGCTTCTAAAGAGGTGCAGAATTTTAAGATGCCATTATTACTTTTACTGTGAATGCAACAGAAGAAAATGCTTTTGTTACAATAGTCACCATTTGATTGTTGTTGTGGAGGTTACCTGTTACACGGCCATGTTTGAAGGTTGTGTACTTTTGTATTCTTATTGGTCAAAGTTTCAGATATTAATGAAACAAACAAAACAATTCAGTCGAGATGTTGTGAAGCATCTTACAAGTGGCTTGTCCATTGTAGCACTATATGAAAGAGAAATGCATCTGAACACTCTGGCATTATTAAATCGCTTAACACTCCATGTTAAACACTCCATGCTTCACTCCCAAAATTGTGTTTTGATAGCGTTTAGTCTTATGACTATATTCATTTTTTTATGATCTGAATTATGAATTTATTTGAATTAATAATTTTTATTTATTTATTTTTATCCCCAAAAAGAGTAAAAGTTGTTTGTTTTATTTATTATTACATTACTTATTAACTGAATCTTTCAAAAAAAAAAAAAAAAATTTATAATTTGGTGCGTATTTTATCGATGAATTCAGGCATGGACAATTTTGGAGGAGGAGGAGGAGGAGGAGGTGGTGGTGGTGGTGGTGGTATGAACAACATGGATCGTTTCGGACCATCTGGAATGGGGCGAATGAATGGTGTGTATTTATTAGTAGTTTTTTTTTTTTTATATTTTTTGCCTTTGTTAAATTGTTTATAGTTGAATTTGGAGTGAAGCTTTTTTTCTTTTGCCTTTTTTAGATATGGATCGTGGAATGGGCGGTGGCTTTGATCGAGATTTCAGTGGTCGTAATGACATGGGAATGTCCCGCAGCAACTTCGGAGATGCTTTTGATCGAGGAATGGGTCTGTAACATTGTACAGTTTTTCCCTTTGCATGTACTTTACTATTCTGTACAAAGTGTAAATCCATATTTCTAAAAAATTTGATTCCCAGGAAACAGCATGGGTATGGATCGCATGAATTCTGGCATGGATCGGCTTAGTGGTGGAATGGACCGTATGGGAGGAGGAATGGACCGAATGGGAGGAGTAGGAGGGGGAGGAGGAGGGGGGGGGAGGAGGAGGAGGAATGGATCGCATGGACCGCATGTCTGATCTGGACCGGATGGGTTCTGGCTTTGACAGAATGGGTTCAGGGCTTGACCGCCTCGGCCCCAGCATGGATCGTCTGGGATCTGGCCTGGACCGCATGAGCTCCAACGTGGACCGTATGGGTCCTGGTGGCTTTGACCGCTTGGGCTCGTCCAGCATGGATCGTATGAGCGGCGGAATGGACTTTGGTTCTCCTATGGGCATGGACCGGATGAACACAGGCCTCGACCGGATGGGCTCAAACTTCGACCGCATGGGCTCTGGCGGCATGGACCGCTTCCCATCGGGTCTGGACCGCATGGGCTCCAGCATGGATCGAATGGGCTCTGGTGGTGTTGGTGGCCAGTTTGACAGGCCCGGAGACATGGACCGTGGAAACTTCGGCTCTCCATTCGGCGGATCTGGGCAAGGAGGAGGACCAGGGTCCGGTGGAGCCAATGCCAGGAAGGGATGCCAGATTTTTGTCAGAAATGTAAGCAAACCATTTTCTTTTTATTTGGTAAAAAAGGGGCATTAATAGTGTAACTTGTAAAGTGTTAATGTAAATGCATGTACACAATATTGACCAAGTATAAAGCAGAATCTGGCTGGAAATGACATAGTTGTCAATTTCAAGTGGATCAAATGTTTTTCAAAATCGTCCTAAAACAAAGTGTTTAGTAGTTTTAGGACAACTTTGACTTTTTTATTTATTTATTTTTTAACCACTTTAAATGTTTACTACAGTAGTCAGAATTGTATTCGGTTTTCAGTTGAAACTACATTTCACACTTGTGACAAATTTACACCATTCACATCTATTGTAAACTGATCTGCTTCTGTGGCATTGATACATTTTAAAATGTTTGTTTATTAAGATTGAGTTTCTTGCCCAAAGCTAATAAGGAAATGTCCGGATGATATAATAATAATCAATGATGATGATTGTGACGATGAAATTAAACAGGTTAATTTCATCCAGGATTTGATTGCAAAGTAAAGTCACTATTTTGCTCCCACCCACAGACTTTGTTGCATCATCAGTCTGGAAAAGTTGTTTCAGTACATTTTTGATAATGAATTAAATATATATATATTTTTTTCCAGCTGCCCTTTGACTTCACCTGGAAGATGTTGAAGGACACTTTTAATTCCTGTGGTAAGACATCTTTCCAGTCCTAAACCCAGCCTTTTTCTTTTTTTTTTTCCTCTGTCAACATTTGTAATTTATGTTCTGTGTGTTTTTCCTTCCAGGCATGGTTCAGTATGCAGATATAAAGATGGAGAACGGGAAGTCTAAGGGCTGTGGTGTGGTGCGCTTTGACAGTCCTGAGACTGCTGAACGAGCCTGTCGCACCATGAATGGCTACCGGCTCAACGGCAGAGAGATTGACGTGAGGATTGACAGAAATGCATAATCCTTATCTTTTTGCCTTCCGTATTTGATTCCCTCCACCCCATACACTATGCTTTCCAAGTTATTTGTCAGTTACATATTTGTATTTGTGCCAAATGGTACATTTTTAGGTTTATGACTTTTTAGAGACCAAATAATTTTTTTTTCTCCCCACTTTTTATTGTGATGCTTTCCAAGAAATTGCCTTTGTTAAAGGTTTGCTAATAAATCTGTGTTGAGAACAGAAGCAGATTGGGCTGTGTGGTTTTCTTTAAATCTCATAATTAAAATCAAGGCACTCCTATTAGAACCTTTGTGTGAGCTTTCTAATATAGATAAGGAAACTTAACTAAGATAATCTACTATAAACTTGCTTAATTATAAACTTAATTTTCATAACTTTTTTTTTTTACCAAAAAAAAAAAACATTTATGCAAAATAGAATTTTATTTAACAAAAATAGTCCAAGAAAAAAATGACATCAAGTTTGAGTTGTATTTATTTGAAGGTTCTGAACAAAATGTACACACATCGGTCCATTGGTGGTGGTCTTTTTCATAGAGATAAAGGTCTATGCTGTACATCAATGTAAATAGACTGACATTTTGCCATGCTCTTTTGCTATCAAAGGGGGGCACACAGCTTTTTTTTTTTGACCACATACACACACAAAACAGCTCAATTTTTTTGGAAGAGCAAGCGATTTGATACAATTGACAGTATAGACTTACAATCCCAACTGTAAAGTTTACACGTGATTAAAAAAAACCTGGAAGAATGGGTGGGTTTCTGCAAGTCACTCGTGCGAAAAAAAAAACCCTTGAAAAACATTTAAAATATATTTTATATGTATTTAAATATCTATATACAAATTCTCTAAGACACTATCATTGGGCAGGGAAAAAAAAAAAAAAGACTGAGTTGGTGAGTATTTTATAACTATAGGTTGGCAAAAAAAAAAAAAAAATAAGGCAACTGAAATATGCATGTGCTACACTTTACAGATATAGTGCTGTAGTAGTCGCTTTAGATACGACAGCAATATCAACTGGCCACTGCACCTTATAAGAATAAGTGTTGCACACTTTCACACTCGCAAACACACGTACAGCCTATACATGTTGATATACAACTGACCTTCAATATTTCTGTGGTGAAATGATTGCGATAGGCTTCCGATTTAACATGCCTCTTTATAATTAGGTCCTGACAATATTAATGGATGTAATGTCAAAAATAAAACTTGTTTGAACAATGGAATGTATCTAAAAACAAAAACAGGACTTTTTTTAAATAAACCATTTCTATGGTGTATCTATTGTCAATCCTGGGTTCTAAATTAAAACAGACTTTCGTTAATACCGAATTACACTTGTTGCACTTTCACCAATCTCGAACACACTATTGCTGGTTCTTTTTTCTTTCTTTCTGATGAAGCAATAGAAACAAACCAAATTTTACAGGATAGGTTTACATTTCACAATTCAGTTTTCATTTTCTCAATTTTAAGGATCATTTGTTTTCCTTTCATTTGAGTTTATATTTGCCTTTCCTCAGATTTCTGAGTTTACATCTCGCAGTTTCTATAGACACACATCTCCCAATTCTGAGAAAAAAAGAAAAGCCAAAATCGCAAGACTTTATTGTCAGAATTCTGTTCATCTGACTTTTTCTATGAACTCTTGAGTTTATATCACACAATTTGTTTTATTGTTTTCTCAGAATTGTGAGACACTCAAAAGCAAATCAGAATTACGACTATTTCTCACAATTGCAAGTTTACATGATATGTTGCATTTTTAAAATGAAAAATGCAAAATAGACAGGAAATATAAAACTGCAATGCTGAGGGGGAATAAAAGCCAAAATTGATTTCTGTGAAAATTTACAAAAAAAACAAAAACTTATCTCTCACATATCTTAGTTCATTGATCAGAATTCTGTTTATATCTGACGTTTTCTATGAACTCTGGGTTTATACTTCACAATTTTAAACAGATACAAACTCCACACCAATAAGAATTGTTACTTGCAACAGAGTTGACAAACTTTCTCACATCTTGAACTTTTTTGAATGAAAAATGCAAGAAATTTGCAAACAGAATTGCGACTATTTCTCGCAATTGTGCGTTTACAGGGTTTCTCGCAATTGGAACATAAAAAAAAAAAGATATAAACTTAAAATCGGATGTTTACAAGTTGAAGTTGCGAGATACAGCCACAATTAATACAGCCAAAAAGTTGTTCATTCCCAATTCCAAATATATTCCTTGTGCAGAACTAAATTTTGCGAGAAATAAAGTCCGAATTCTGAGACACTTTTTTTTTTTTCTTGTGGCAGAAACAAGCTCAAAAAACATTAAATTAGCAGAAACTGCAACCTATTCATATGAACTGAATGCTCATTTGCAATAGTGCAAATGCCTTTACAAATTTTTCAACAGTTGCGAAACGATGCTTATAACTAAAGTAAAATGAAGCATAAGAATACATATATCCCAACCTCCAAAATAAATAAAAATTGCCAATGGGAGGAGTCTTGAGTCCCAGAACTTAGTAGGATGAACACGTTTCACAGTACTTAAACAATAAAAAACAAAGATAACTTATAACACAATCAAACAATAGCTTTCATAATTACTTATAAATACCTCTATACAATGGCATTACCACTGGCTTGGTTCTGTTTGTGGAATAGATGACAGGACGATGAAGATGAAGCGGTTGTGAAAACATCCGAAAGCGGGGTCCGACATGATTCATCTGAAGAGTCCAAACCTTTAGCTGCCCTTCTCTCCTGAGGTCCGATTACTGTCGGGACACGGTAAAAAGGGTTGCTTTTAAGTAGAAATCAACTACAGCGAACAACCATCAGCATCAAGAACCGTGAACTGAAGACGACCAACGACACAACGCACACTTACTGTTTCACTTTCCCCTTCGTCCTCAAGCAGGGTTTTAGGCCCTGAGCTGAAATGCAGAGGAGAATAAACCCAGCTTTTGTCTTCAGGAGGCTGCAGTTACACCAGCAGAGAGCGCCAGAGAGGAAGAAAGGCAGGAAAACAAGAGCGACAGACAGGAATTTAAGTGTATAAGTCACAGATTTTAACATTTCAAGGGGTCGGGAAAATGAAAATAGGTTTCAAAGTACATGTTTTTGAAAGCTATAGCACTATCGCGGCTCCATTTTAACTATATATAAAAAATTTTTTTTTAATTTAGTAAAACGCTTCAGTCTATAATCACACGCAGGCAGCAAAATGACTACATCTGTGCACAGATTAATAGTGTTTATTTACAAAGTGATGTCGCCATCTACTGGCCTGGGATACATAATAAAGTGTATTTAGTCTATTGCGCTTGAAAAATGTGTACATTTAAAAGTGAAATTTGTATGTGCATCACTGCCATGTAAACATACATATATACACATACATACATACAGCCTTGAGTGTATATATAAGCTGCCAATCTACATTGTAAAAAGCACTATAGAAGTAAATATGAATGAATTTAATAAATAATATTTATTAAAATGCTTTTTTAAAGGTTCAAATTTTATGACTATGGTCATGTTACATGCAGGTTTGTTTGTTAATTTTATTGTGAAATTCCATAGCAAAAATTATTTATAACGTTTTTATTCAGTGAATGAAATTTTTCTTTTAATTAACACACTATGAAATCGTGTAATCTGTATTAGAACCAATAGACAATAATGGGAAAAGACACTAAAAATGTTATGAAAAAATGTCAGGAGCTACAGGAATTAATTTTGTTTTGCCTGTATACAGTTTTTGTTTTTTACTGTCAAAAGTGCCAATAATCATTGACTTGCACTTGATGAATCCCAAAGGACTAAATAGAATAAAAAGAACAAGTAAATTAACTGCTAATTGTCATGTTGAGGTGAACTATTCCTATAAAAGCACAATACCAAAAAACAACATGTTTCGTTCTAAAGCTCAAATGAGAGAAAACAAGAAACAGGGAATTTCAGAAACTAGCTTTAATTCTAAAACTACTTCTAATTGTAGTTTTCGCAAAGCAAAACAAAAAACTTACAATATGCCTTCTTCTGTGTGTGACGGGCGGACAAACACGGACGCTGCCATCACAGAACTTAGATGACGCAGAGAAAAGAAAAAGACGAACAGACAGACAGACAGACAATGAAAGATGGCAGTAGAGTAATGAAGGAGATGAAGGGCTGTTAGCGGTGGATAAATGAAAACACTGACAGCTCCATTAATAAGAGGAGAGAGCAGCTGGTGCGGGGTGTTAATGATGAATAATTCAACAGTCGCTAGGCCTCTTTTCAGCACACGGCCGAGTTAAAGACCTCAATGTGTCTGAAAAAATGATCAAAATTCCTGTGTTTTTCTTGGCTGTTATTGGAGAAATCCCTGCAGATGCACACTCACGTCTGTTATGTCATTCATGTTGGTCTTATTCAAAGTTAAAAAAGGACATGAAAAGTATTTCAAAAGGCATTTTTTCGTTAATTGGGTGTACTAAATAATTTGATGTTTTACAAAGCTCCGCCTTCCGAAAAGTCACGAGTTCTCTGATTGGCTAGGTTGATTGGCCATAATAGTCAAGTGTGTGTCAAAAATGTTGTGTTCTGCATAATGTGCCAAATTAGTTTAAAATGACACACTATAATAAATATATCATTCAGTGTTACAAATGTTTTGTTTATTGTTACAAATGTGTTTAATGTTACAAATTGTGTTTACTATTACAAAAGTTGTTTGTTATTACAAATGTGTTTATTGTTACAAATGCTAGGTTTATTATAAATGTTGTTTGTGTTACATGTGTTCATTATTTATTATA
>CAIGQV010007757.1:11983417-12025486 GCA_903798115.1 Danio jaintianensis | reverse complement strand
GTGTTCATTATTTATTATAAATGTTGTTTGTGTTACATGTGTGTTCATTATTTATTACAAATGTTTTGTTTATTGTTACAAAGTTTGTTTACTGTTACAAATGCTTTGTTTATTATTTATTGTAAATGTGTTTATTGTTACAAATTGTGTTTACTGTTACAAATGCTGTGTTTATTATTACAAATGTTGTTTGTTACAAATGTGTTTACTGTTACAAATGTTTAATTTAAAGTCATGTTTACTTTATTGTTAAAAATGATCCATTAAATGTTCCAAGCTCCAATTTCTGAAGCTTACATTTAAAAAGTACTTCAAGTAAATTTACTATGTTAGAAGAAAACTTATATAAGGTTGTATTAGTTATGTTAGTTAATGCACTTACTAACGAACAAACAAAACAATATATTTATTACAGTATTTCTTCATATTAGTTAAGGAGTTGTTTACTGTTAGTTCATGTTAACTCACAGTGCATTGACTAATGATAACAAACATGAATTCAGTTTTTAATATGTTAGTAAATGTTGAACTGTGATTAATATATGCTGTACAAGTATTGTTCATTATTAGTTCATGTTAGTAAATACAGTAACATTAACTAATGAAACCTTATTGTGAAGTGTGACCGAAACTTTATATATATATAGTGTGTGTGTGTGTGTTTGTGTTTATGTATATATATATATATATATATATATATATATATATTGTCCAAGCTCTCAAGGAAACTTACTTTTAAAATGAAACATTCAATTTGGCATGTTTGAAGAAATGTTTTAGTTCAATAGATCAGCTTACAAAATAAATGTCTGTGATTGGCACGTCATCCTCCTCATCCACCGAGGCTCTGCTCGTACAGCCTGAGGCCTGACTACCCCCGTCGGACTCCACCATGATCCTGGGACTCGCTGGGACAGAGGAGGACGATGCTTCTGGAAGAGTCTCTGCAGCTTCACTAAACACATGACAAACAGAAACATTGTTTTGAGATCATCAGGGAGTACAATTTTTTTTGAGTACACATGTTTTTTGAACATCACTTTTATGTAAACGTACAATACATTTTATGGGCCTCTTTGTAAATGTAATTGTATTTCTATTTATATATTATAGTGTTTAATAATATTTAAAATTTGTTTTTAGTTTTTTCAGTCTGGAATATAAAATTAATAGTATATAAATGTTGTTTCATTTGTTAATACTTTATATTAGATTTGTCTTTTATATATATATTTTTTCATTTACATTTTAGAATAATTTTATATAATAATTATTTAAAACAGCTTTTAGTTTTGCATTTAATTTGTGTATTATTATATACTATTATATTTATCCATATTAAGGTTTTATATTATGTTTTATATTCATATTTTATATAATATTATATTATAATTTATATTATTAACTAATTTATCCTATTAGCTTCTATAATATTTTAAAGACTAAATAAACCAAAATTCAAACAAAAATAAGATGGAAAACATGTTGTGCCTGCTAATGAATAGAAATTGTACATGGAGAAAAAAAGGCTGATAAGGGCTAAATAAAATCGAATAAATACACCATAAATATATAAAAAAAAAGGAGGTGTATTATTTATTATACACTTATTATACACTTATTATTCATTCATTCATTCATTTTCTTTTCGGCTTAGTCCCTTTATTAATCTGGGGTCGCCACAGCGGAATGAACCGCCAACTTATCCAGCATATGTTTTACGCAGCGGATGCCCTTCCAGCTGCAACCCATCACTGGGAAACATCCATACACATACACTACGGACAATTTAGCCTACCCAATTTACCTATAGCGCATGTCTTTGGACTTGTGGGGGAAACCGGAGCACCCGGAGGAAACCCACGCCAACACGGGGAGAACATGCAAACTCCACACAGAAACGCCAACTGACCCAGCCGAGGCTCGAACCAGCGACTTTCTTGCTGTGAGGCGAATGTGCTACCCACTGCGCCACCATGCAGCCTATTAGATTTATTAATACTATTTTAATTACATTCTTATTTTAAATATTTTTTGTAGATTAAATAGTTTTACTTTGAATTGGAGTTATTCAAGTAGTTTTTTTTATTTCAGCTTTGTTGTAAATTACTGAACATCATTTTTGATAGTTTTAGTATTATTTGAAATATAAAACTTATATTTTTTTCATATATAATTATTAAAGACAATTAATTATTAATATAATACATATCAATATTATAAAACTAACATTTTGGGAACTATTTCTTATATTTCCACTAGCCCAGACTAGCACAAAGACATTTGAGCACTATGTGCCAGCATGATTAAGTGCTTCCTGTTTGCCTCTGTTGCTCTGTGCCAATTGCCATGGTGTTGTTTTCCCACCAGGTGAGTTCAGCTGAATGTGGCACACGTCCAATTCCTCAATCCCACGATACCTCTACTCTTATGTCCACATGCTCCTGATTTAGCAACAGCGCATTAAACAATGACTGTCAATTCCTTTACACTTGTGTGTTTTTGTGTTTATAAGCGAGTAGTCATGAATGTGCAGGCAGATGCTCAATTTGGAGTGCGTACCTGATCTCTGGCGATACCTGGGGAGCCACGAGTGTGGGTTCGCTGTCATATCGTCCTTCTACTTCCACCTCCACCGTGATGGTCTGCTGGTCTTCATCCTGCATACTACAACAACACCAGCAGAGGGCTCAGACTAACCACATTCACTACAGCACAACAAAATCTGCCAATGGAGCAAGCAAAATAATCTTATGTCAAAAGGAAAAACAAAAATGGCAGATTATTTTTGCTTGTTTTTAAAAACTCACTTAATTTTGGCATATTATTTTTAAAACAAGACAAATTTTTAAAGTACAAATTAAATCCAAACTAACTATATGACTTTGCTAGCTCACATTGCTAGTTTTTTGGTGAACAATTCATCTGAGCAAGTCATTAAGAAAAAAAATAGTTTGCCCTTGTAATCTAAAATTAAAATCTGAAAATGCACTTCCTGTTTGTTTTCAGTTAAATTGTCAGATTATGTCTGCCTGAGGTATTGGGCGTAGTTTACATATTAACCATGCCCCTCCAACTCTCAGTTTTGACAGCAAACAGAAATGGTGAGGAGGAGATCTTTCTGAATGAAAGGCCTACTTTACTACATCAATCAGCTCGCAGTAGAAAAAACAAACCACGTCCACTGTTTTCTCATTTAATATTCAGTTTTTTTAAGAACTGCATCACAATACGAAAAAACAAAAAACGGTCATAAGAATGTGGCAGAATGTTTTACTTCAGTCAACGTGATCTCTGTTGTACTCACGTTTCTTCATGGCTGGATTGTGTGTGTCTCCTGTGTGGAAGAAGAGAACAGAGTCTGTGAGTCTGCAGTGAGTGTGTGCCGGACAGATAGGGTGTGTGTGTGTGTGTGTGTGTGTGTGTTACCTGTATCGTGGGTGTTCAGAGGTGTCCGAGGGAGAGCGTTCAGGGATGGACAGAGAGGTGGTGGAGGAGAGGGTGGTGGCGATGGAGGCTGTGGTGGCCTCCTCGAATGAAGGAGGAGTGCAGGGAAGAACATCCGCCCGACCTCAAAACAGACAGAAGGCAAACCCGTGACTAAAATCATTCAGATGTAGGACGAGTTGGATCTTTCAAAAAAAAACCCTTGACAATTCTCAGTATCTTTTGATTCATAATTTGTAGTTACATATTTGAGTAAAACAATATTTTTGTGTTATTCTGTAAACTACTGGTGACATTTCTTGCCAATTTAAAATATCTAAACTGTCATTTAGAGCTATTTTGCCTATAATAACTAAAAGTTATAAAAATAACATGTTTTCAGAAATGTTTAGATTCATTTTTTAACAAAACAATTGCAAGGTTTGAACTTAAGAAGAGTTAAGAAATCAATATTTGCTGGACTCATACTGATTTTTTACTCTGACAAATAACAAATGTTTCTTTTCCTGATCAACTGTCCTTTTCAAATACAGAAGTTGTTTTAAATATATTGATTCAAAATTTGGAAATGTTCTCAGAGCTTTAAAGAATAACACAATACAAAAAAAACTTCTTTTGAGTGACCTTGGAATGTTCATTCATACTTGCTATAGCTGGAATAAATGCGATTTTATCTTCTCCACATTTACACGGAAACTTCACTGATATAGACATGTGATTTTATGGTAAATTTGGTCTTTAGAAATATACTATGACGTGACATGATTCACTACAACTGATTAGGGCATTTCATGTGACGGAAGACTACTAGAGCTAAGCAATCAAGAATTTTTATAAAAAAGTGAAATAAAAACTTTTAAAAAAGTAAAAATATATAGAAAAAAACCCAAAATAAATAAAACAAAACAAATAATATCTTTTAATAAATATGACAGACTAAATAAAAACAAAATTAAATTCAAAACAAAACATATAAGTAGCAGTATTTTAGCTTAGTCAAAATGAACTATGGACTAGATAACCTAAAATAAATAAACAAATAAAGTAAAATAAAAGGGAGAAACAGCATAAAAAAACAAATGTCTTTATTCATTAAAAGTAGCATTTTTAAACAAAATCAAAAAAACATGAAAAATAAAAATGACAAAAAACAAAACTCGCACAATACCCACCATCATCCTCCAGTGTGGGGAAGCTGCGGGCTCCTCTGAGGTCGTAGATGTTTTCGTCCCTCATGAAGGGCAGCTGGCTGGCAGACCAGGCCGCTCCGGGTCCACAGTATTTGCCCACCGCCAGACCCCCACGACCCCTCTTTGACGGAGATGACTTTAATGCTGAATAAAACCGATATTTGGTCAGTATAATGAAGGATAGGATTTTCCTGTAAAAACTTTCAATTTACTTTTATGGAGGTACTGATATTGCATTTTTTATTGGTATGTAATATTTAATTTTGCATGCATTTCCACTTTTTTAATATTTGGATACATTTTTCCATCATATAACACTCAACATATTACATTATTATCTTTAAAAATACACTTTTAGTAAATAGAAGTAATACTTTTATGTATTTATTTATTTTTATTATTTTTTTATTTCAGTTACAATTTTTTGTAATATTAGTACTTCATTTAAAAAATGATGATTTGAATATCCATTGCTCTGATGTGTAAATAAAAAATATTTTAGACAAGTATTTTTAGCCAGTTATTTATCACGATTAAAATACTGCCTTTATTAACATGGCTATTCTATAAAAAAAATCACCTACGCGTTTCAGCAACACTTGCCTTCATCAACATATTGTTGAAAATGTAGGTATATTTGTATGTATGTGCATGTAAATCTACATATATATATTTATGTGTAAGTATATTTATGCATTTGTTTATATATGCATATTTTTTGTGGTTTCCTTTTATTTATATACATTTCATGTAGTTTTTTTTAGAAATGTTGTATAATACTTCATGATCTTTTTCCCCCCTCTCTCTTTTGCATTACTGAATTAATAATGACTGTTGAGTTGACTTTGTGCTCAATATATCATTTTCTGTATTGTTTACAAATGATTCAATAGTGAACCATAGTGTTCACATGAACTCCAGACACACTTGAACTTCGTTACCCTGATGAAGGCAAGTGTTGCAGAAATGCGTAGGTGCTGTTTTATAGAATAGCCATGTTATGTTTTAAGTGCCTTGGACTTATGATGCTTTCCTATTACTTCATTACTAATGTTTCACATAGAATGTTCAAATTAATGTGATTCAGTAAAACAAATATAACTCACAGGAAGTCTTTCTGAACACAGTAGAGCTCATGAACCTGAGGAAGCGGTCGGCGTAGAAAGACGGTCTGTGAACAGACACCGTGTCCTGAAAAGAATAAAACAGACACAAAGTGAATCATTTCACTCAATCTGACAATTTAAACACATTCTGACACATTTCAGTCAACCTCTTTTAAAATGATCGAAATTTCTTCGATAATTACTGCTCGCATTTCTGTGATAGATCTTCACTTGCATTGAACACACAAAAAGAGACATTAATTTTGAATCCAGCCAAAATAAACTTAACCAAACAGTTAAAAAAAAACAGTTCAGTTCAGGCAGTTTCAGTCAAGTAAGAGATTTCTGTCACTTCCAGCTGACGCGATTGAGATATTCCAGCTCCAGCTCTATAAATAACTTAATTAGCATGTAAATGAATCTCAGTCCGTTCTCAGTATGGCGTAGTCTGATGCGTCACAGGCTGGATTAGAGAAATCTCTGCTTTATTCACAGCTGAGCCGAGGAGAAAACAAGTGTGTGTGTGTGTGTGTGTTTCATATTCAGCAATAGCCCAATTAGCACATCCTCAGAGACAAACAGACCAAAATTAGTGTGCGTTTTAACAAGCATTTCCTCCAAAACCCCATAATTCTCACTAAACTCCATTCATGCTAACAAACCGCAGCAGATCCTGCTTTATTAATATAAAAAGAAAGGACTTATTGTGAAGGTCAGAGACCACAGAGTCTCAAAACACAGCTGGACTTTAGCTACGTTTTTCATTTTAAAGTGAGAAGAGCTGGAACGTCTCGATATTTAGTTTTTTTTTTTTGGCAAAAATTTGGCAAGATTCTCACCCCATCGTGGACCAGAGCTTTCCACGTGTGCTCCAGCTTCTTTATTAACCTAGACGGAAATACAAATAAAAGTCAGTCCATGGTTGAAGTCATTGTGGCAGCAGTGAACCACACTCTTCTTGATGTAAATGGTAAGTGACGTGAGTGGGAGAGTTTGACGCAAACACCTGTACGACTGCAAGATGTCGATTATTCCGATATACAGTAACAGACGCTCTCCTCTTCCATTGACTGCAGGAATGCCACCCATTCTGAATGACAAAAATACACCACCATCAATATTTTTTCCCAACTTAAAAAAAAAAGAATAAGGAAAAATGCCCTGCTAAATACTAACATGAAGTTTTTTAGGTGACAAAGGTGCAAGTCATTAAAAGGTTCAGTTTGGCAAATCTGAACATGATAAAAATTAAAACATAAAAAAACACAAACAAAAGAAAAAAACACAATCTATTTGTTGGCAATCCATTAACTTCCATATTGTGGCACATTTCCCAGATGAAACAGGGTTTTTAATTGACAGGACATGATTTTATTTGTGTTTTATTTTTATAAACACAAATTCAGACTTTATAAAAAGAAAAACAAAATAATAAAATCGTAAGCAAAATATAAATATAAATGTCTGAAAACGCTTTTGCAATATTGAAAACGTAGTTATCTTGACGTAATCTTCTCGCACAAAAACTTAAATGCGCATTTGGTGTGAACTTATTTTGGCCTTCCGTCCACACTAAACAGCGTTTCAGGTAACAAAAACGCATTTATTTGAAAACTTAAAAATAAATGACTTTTTTTGGGTTGCAGTGTGGACTGAATATGGTGGCATTTTAAAACAATGACACATTTTTTGTCATGTAACCAATTGAGCTAAAATGGTGGATGACAATGTACAGCAGTTGTTTTGGATGCTCTCCTTTTGAATGGCACTTGTAAAAGCTCTTTGCACATCATGCAGCGCCACACCACGTCACGTCTTTTAGAACTGTAAACATTTTCTTCTAAGAGGGTGCACACAGCAGTGCTGCCATTTGGCATTTTTTCACATTGCTTAGCAATGTATAGAAAATAATGTAAAGACATGCCACAGTGCACAGAGCATTTTTAGATGAAAATGAGCCACAATATAATCGAATTTATCAGGATTAATGTTGATGTAGTCTATGTTACTTTAGATAAAAGCATTTCCTAAACAATTAAATATATACACACTTTTCTCAACTCATACATAAATGCAGGACTAAATAGAATTGAAGTGGTGAAATATTTTTAAATATTTCCAAAATGATGTTTAACGAAGCAAAGAATTTTTCCACGGTATTTGCTATAATATTTTTTATTCTGAAGAAAGTCTTATTTGTTTTATTTCGGCTAGAATAAAAGCAATTTTTAGATTTTTTTAAAACCATTTTAAGGTCAGTATTATTAGCCCCCTGAAGCAATTTGTTTTTTTCCGATTATCTACAGAACAAACCATCATTATACAATGATTTGCCTAATTACCCAAACTCGCTTAGTTAACCGAATTAACTTAGTTAAGCCTTTAAATGTCACTTTAAGCTGAATACTAGTATCTTGAAAAATATACAGTAAAATATGATGTACTGTCATCATGGCAAAAGATAAAAGAAATCAGTTATTAGAAATTAGGTATTAAAACTATTATGCTTTGAAATGTGTTGAAACATAAACGTTAATCATCCGTTAAACAGAAGCGTCCGTTAAAGCGTCCGTTACACAGAAATTGGGGGAAAAATATACATGGGGGTTAATAATTCAGGACATCTAATAATTCTGACTTCAAATGTATATATTTTTAAATATCATTTATAAAATGTCAAACATTTACACTGGTCACTCACGTGTCCTCGGTGTCGATGCCCTCTCCACAGGCGGATGCTCCCTGTATGGACTCCATGGCAGTGGTGTAAAGCGCTTTCTGTGCCAGCGGCCTCTTCTCATCACTGTTGCCCTGAGATCCCTCCATCTGCTGCTCTTTTGCCGCCTGATCGATGTTGTGAACGCCAAGCAGCAAACTGTAATCCATAATCTTAAAGCTTTCCAAGACCTACACCCCAAAAACATGTCAATATCAGCTCCGAATTGACTACTAATCAAAGGTTTGAAATTGGTATATTTATATGTTTAAAAAAAAGATTGTTCTGATCAATAAAGGTGCATTCATTTGACCAAATAAACCGTAAAAAACAATATCATTTAATATGGTAATTTGCTGGTTTATTATGATCAGTTATTATTAATACTCAGTCATTAATACTGATTCTTATTAATGTTGAAAACTTTTTCCCCGCTTCAGTTTTGTTGAAACTGTGATACATTTTATTTTTAAGATCATTTGATGGCAAAAGATCAAAATAACAGCATCTATTTGAAACTAAATATTATAATTTTATTTTATTTATTTATTCTTTGAATTTTGAGCAATATATTCCGTCCTTGATGAATAAAAATAAATATATTTTAATCGCACAGAACTCTACTGTACCAAAGTTTCCACAAAAATATGAAGCAGCACCACAGTTTTCTACACCAATAATAACAATAATGAATATTATTTGAGCAGAATAGATATTATAATGATTTCTAAAGAAACACTGTAAACTGAAGTAATGATTGTGAAAATGTAGCTTTATTAACTAAGGAAGCAGTCATTTTAAACTGTAATAATATTTCACAATTTTACAGATTCACTGTATTTTTGATCACTGCCTTGTTGAGCAGAACAGCTTCAAAAACATTTTAAAAATCCTACTAATTACAAACTTTTCTCTGGTACTGTATGTCTAGTCTGGTAAACTATCCAGAACTTACCAAACAGTCTCTCTGTAAGGTCTTGACCAGGGCGTTGTATGTGTCCGTGTCCAGCATGAGTCCGTCTGGTATTTCCTGCATGAAGTCGAGGTCTTTAAAAGTGGGTTTCGTCTTTTCCCGCTCTTTTTTAGAGGCCCGTCTCTTGTATGTGGACCCCTTCAAGTCGTATTTAAGGTGCATGCGCACCACCCTGGGCAAAACATTGTTCATCACCACCATTCGAATGTTCTTGCCGCCCGATTGTACGCAGTAGAGCCCGAAGAACTTGGGTAATAAGGTGCGAGGATTCTGATTCAAGTTCTGTGGAGAAAAACATTTGATGGATTAAACAACCAACAGATGTAAACAAAAATGTTGTGCTACGTTTTTTTTATACTTGTATTTGTTGGTTACATGGTTTCCTAATAGGGATGTAACGATTCACCCGACTCATGATGTGATCTTGTCACAAAATTATTTGAAACAAATTTAAGGTGAACAAGAGCCCTTTCATTTTTTCTTAAATGCTGCACATTTTTCACAAAACTAAATATTTTCTGCAATAACTAAATTGCTATTTTAAAACAAATTCCAGATAAAAAAAAGAAAGAATAATACAAACTAAAGAAGGCTCCTTAATAGAAACAAACTAAAACTGTGACTGTGCTGGGATTTGACATTTTTAAAAAGAAATATCAGCGTATCTATGTTTTCTGGCATAAGCTGAAGTCTTTGCATATTTACAATGTGCCCTGCTGATGAAAAAACTCTTTCATTGGGGACTGAGATGGCTGGTGTGGAGAGGAAAGCCTTTCTTAAACCAGAGAGCAGTGTGAACAGAGGTGGACAATAGGCCTTCTGGTCCAGGGCCAATGGCATAAAATACTGATTATTAAATTACTAATTATATGGTAGGATAGAGACAGGAGTTGAACATGAATATGAAGGTGAATAATTAATATTACTTGTGTAATTAACTAGTAATAGTATCATTGTGATACACTTAAGAAGAGATAAACGAACATTTTTAAATATTCAATAATAATAAGGAAATTATTAAAATATGCATAAACTAATTTGAAAAGGAGAGGGTAAAAATAGTCTAATACCTGGTTCTGTAACAGAACAACTGTCTCTTTCAGTCTGAAAAACATCTTCACACTTTCGCTATGAAAACACTGATGCACCGTGTGATCTCCGTAGCACTCGTCAGAGTAAGCGGAGCTGCTAATCCTCCGGTCCGCGTGGTTTGGCTTATTAATAGCTTTTTGCGTATAGACGTCTGTGACAGTAGTTTTTCACCGTCCTGACAGTTTATGTGCTGCATCATATTCGTTGTTCTGTTAGCGTAAGTAAAATCTTTTAGCAGTATTCCCACACAATTTGTGTTTTGTCTGGTGTACCTCGCCGCTGTCATTTTAGTCTGCCGCCCCACCGCTCTTGCTCGCCGCTGACGTGCAGGTAAAGCGAGTTTGCTCCTGTAAACACAGCGCCCCCCTCTGTTCAAAACATGTATTGCGATTCGTTCAACAGTTCTACCCGTTTAAATCGTCACATATTTGAACCGATTTTCAACCGGCTCACGGTGAATCGTTACATCCCTATTTGCGAAATTTGTTTATTTATTCTTCAAAGGAACAGTTCATCTCGAAAATACAATTCAGTCATAAAATTCTTCATTTGGGGTAACAAGAGGTTTCAAATACCTCAGGAACGTTATACTGTTAGCAAACATCCAAATACGTCCCAGCAGATTTACAGTATTTAACAGTGTCAGTGCTGCTTTTAATCTAAATTACAATTCAATTCTGTACTATTGACCTTATTGTTCAATGCGGAAGTGCGCTCGTTTTTGCGATTGTTTTAGAACTTTCGATTCAGTCGCCTATGGGAGAAATGACTAGGAACACTAAACGGCAGAAAACGGTCAAACAAGTTGCTCTACAAACAAGTGTTTGCATGACTATACAGACAAAGTAGAATAATATAATAAGAAAATATCAGTTTGCAACATCAAGCAGCAGAACAAGCTGTTTTTAATGTCTAAAAATGAATGGAAGTGAATGAGAGCAGAAGTCTCGAGCCAAAAAGATTCAAATGGCTGCGCCCGCTCGTACATGAAGAATAAGGCGAATAAAGCACCTCTTCAGTGTTCCCCAAAAGAAGTTTGACCTCAATGGATTGAATAGAGGAAATGAATAAAAAAAAATGTCCATGTCAAAAAAGGTGGAGCCTCAGTGCCACACCCACCTATTACATCATAGTCAGAGACCAATGGTATTTCAAAGTGTCTTAAACTCCTGAAATAAACTTCATACAATCATTGTTTTGGCCTGAGTTTGTTCTGAATGATGTTAAACCAGTTTATCTTTTTATTTTTTTCGCTAATGAGTTGGTCTCTTTATTCACATGATATTGAAAGTTTGTGCTCTACAATATGTGAAAATATTAAAAAAAACATTAAAAAAACATTTTAATGACACCTTTTAAACCATTTTTTTTTTTACCTAACTTAAAGTTGCATAGGTCAAAATTGTATCTTTAAGAGAGAAAAAAAGTAACATTTTACAAAACAAACAAACTCTAGTGGCATTCTCTATAATTACCAGTTATTATAAACATCAAGGCATAATTATATTTATAGTTCTTTTTGTTCGAGAGCATCCAATTTTGCTGGAAAAGAGCAACATCAACATTAATCAAAACATCTCCTTTTGCATTCGATGGCGGAAATAAATCAGATGGACTCAGGATGACAATGAATGTTTTCTGACGAACTATTCCTTTAAATTGGGTCAGTATTAAAACACATCCACTTAAATTTACAAAATCATCAACAAACCTGTTTCTGTATGACATGCAAACCACCATTTGTTCAATAACAACTTCTAAATGTTAACTAATAGTTTAATAAAACAAGTTATGTGATTGATTCCCCACTTAAAACACACCATTTCAACCAAAAAAAAAAAGCTCTCAAAAGTCAGTCAATTCGGTTTGCCAGCAAATCCTCCAGAAAGTAGTAAATCCTGACCCCAATTAACTTAAAGTTTATATCCTCTTAAAAAGCACCACACAAAAAAAGGAAAAGCAATGAAGCAAATGTCCAACTTAAAGAAGCTTAGCGCGACACCCATCACATTCCCAAAGGTGACCTGTTCAACAAGATACGACCAAGAAGGAGAAACACAAAAAAGAAAAGGACCAAACAGAGTATGAGACAGTTTTCTGTATGCGAATGGACCAATGTCAGTATTATTGCTGAACAATGACTGATCCGTCACCATTCATGGGCTCATTAGCTTCAGATGAATAGATGGAACAAACCAAACCAGCTGACACTGAGAAGCCATTTAGGCATCCTCTACTGAAAAAAAACCCTCATGTTCTCCTGGAAACCATGGTCCAATGGAGATGGAGAGCTGGAATGAGCACGGCTTCAAATGCTAATTGTGTCGTTTATTTTTGTTATTCAGGTAAATAGTAGCCATATCGCCCCAGGAGAGAAATTGGTTTAAAATAGCTTCTTGGCTAGTCTGTACTATTATTGTTTAACCAGGCAGCGAGCAATAATAACCTGCAAATGTTTAGCAAAAAGTAGAAAATAGCAACATAAATTGTGTATTTTAGCCAAAATTCAAGACTTAAAAAATGTCCCATGTTAGAAAAAAAAAATCTGATAATATTTCAATGCTACGACCTGCAATGTTTTTAAAATAATAAAAAATTTATTTAGCAAAACAACTGAAACATTTGCTCATTAATAAATAACCAGTCAATAACCGATATGGTACCGTTCCTCAAGAAATAACAACATAACATGTGCAAAGCATGGCCTTATACAATTTAAAGTAATACATCGTTTACATTGGTCCAAACAAAAACTTAGTAGGATATTTCCAGAAGTGGACCCTGCATGTCCTATATTTGGCCATAAATATTAGCACACTGTTATGTTGGTTCAAAGATAAGTATATCAGTAATTTTTTCTTGGCCTCATATTGTTTGATATACATGTACGTATGTATGTATGTATCTATTTTTTTTTAAATAACATAAACTGTGTATGTAGCCATTAGGCTAATAAATAATCAATATTTGCCAATATAATTTTAAAAAGTAATAATCATTACTCACCATATAATATCCAGGAAGAAGCTTTTGCAAAAACTCAGCCTCTTTGTGCATGACTGTTTTAATGATAAACTCGTCATCCTTTGTGAGATAAAAGACTGAACCGCTGGCTCCGGGATTGGACAGTTCAATCAGCGGCTCGTTACACAGTGAATACTGAAAGTGAACGCAAACAAAAGCACATATAAACAAATGCTGATTTATACACTTATAATAAAAGCCAGCTTATGTTTATCACCAAATAGTCGTCGGGTCGTATGCCGAAGAGCTCTCTGAAGTAACGGAAGGCCACAGGAGCGTAGGTTTTGAAGCGGAAGTCTGGGAAATGATGTGCTGGCGTCAGGTTGCTCCCTTCACTGCGAAAGCATGGAGGCGAGAACATTTATTGCCTGTGAAATTCCACATCTATTTTTAACTTTGGAAAGTCGGCTCACCTGGGGAAGAAGATGCTCTCCACCACGTAGAAATCCTGCATCAGGACGTCCCGCTCCGGCTTGGAACTCAGGTTACCAACCGTGTAGCCAATTCCCAGCTGAATGGCCCCCTTCAGCGCTGAAGATGTGGTCTGAGGAGAGAATATAGATGACGTTAGTTGCATTTTCAGACAAATTTAACGCAAATCTAGAAATTTCGCATTGATGTCATCCCTCTGTGTCATGTTTGTTCTGAACTAGCTTATTCGCAATGTTAAAGTTCTGCTAAGTGTGAACAATTAATTTAAATATATATACTATTTATTATTCTGTACATTTAGTGGATGATGACTGATGAATGTTTGATACTTACATTTGTTTAAATAAATAAAAAAATGACATTAAAATCTGTCCTTTTAAATGCTAAAGCGAGTTAAAAAATGAAAATACACAAAATTGAAATATACAATGTGCTAAAATTATTACAATTATTAAGTATTATTTAAAGAATCAGCTGATATAATATAACTCATACCTAGAAGTAATCTGAACGGAATACATTTTAAATCCAGAAAAAGTTGATAAAACAGATTAATTTTGGGTTAGCATCTGAGAGCAGAGGTAATGAAAAAGAGAGGAAATGAATATTTACAACTGAATATTCAATAATGACCTATATTAATACCAAGACATTTAACATAAAAGTAACATCAACTAATAAGATACCAACATATTGAGCATCAATAACAAACAAACAAAACATTTAATTGAAAGTTTTACATTTAGAAAAACTCATCTATATGGGAGGAAATGTATAAATACATAGCATGTATTTATAATAGCATGTAAAATATTGGCTGATATTAAGACTGAAAAATTCCATAAAAACTAACATATACAAGGTTTCTGGAGGTTTCACTTTTTAAGACCTCTTTAAGACTATTATGAATTATGTGTCAGACTTATACAAGGCTAAACGCTGAAGATTTCTTCTAATGCCAATGGAAAAAAATTCTTACTTGCCACATAAAAAAAAATTGAAATGTAGTTATTTCTTAGCCACATATTTTAAATAATGTGTCAAAACAAGCAAGCTCTAATTGCATACATACATTTTTTTTTACTTAACGTTTCTTTCAAAAGTAGGACAAGTTTTTAAAACTATAATCGACTAGACAGTCTGTCCAGGTCAGTGTCCCCACCATAAATACATGGAGAACTTTTAAACAAATGCTTTTATAAGGAAGATAATTAGACCAGTGTTTCCCAATTCTGTTCCTGAAGGCACACCAACAGTACACATTTTCAACCTCTCCCTTATCAAACACCCCTGAATCAACTCATCAGAACATTAGAAGTGCCTCCAAAACCTGAAATGAATGGGTCTGATAAGGGAGACATCCACAATATGAAGTGTTGGTGTGCCTCCAGGAACAGGGTTGGAAAACAATAAATTAGACCATATTGGTAAATAGAGTTAAAGTTATTGAGATGGATTGTTGGTGATTGGATGGATGTTGGCACAATTGGATAGCTTTACATGCAAAAATGAAGAAAATGTTTCTGTTTAAAATTATTCAAGACCTACAACACAATATTCCAGTGGATTTAAGACTTATTCAGACCTACATTTTAGTTTTTTGGAAAGACTTTTTTAGGTAAATATAAAATAAATCCATTATTGTAGATGCAAAGCACCTTCTTATACGTGGTCTCTCCAGAAGCGTCCACTCCTCTGTGTCCGATCTTCTTCCCATGAGCCGGCAGGCCTGACGATGAAGGAATCTTAAATAAATAACAAAAACACAAGACGCTGTCAATCTCAGCATAAACACGTTTGTCTGCAGTCTAATGGTGGAAGCCGTACAGAAACACACCTCTGTGATGAAAGCCTTTTTCGATATAGAATCTAGAAAAGAAAAAAAGAAGAGTGATCAGCCTGATATTGACAACACAATCTGAATAAATATCACTTTTTTATCAGCTGCAAAAAGAAAATGCAGACAGTCATGATTGTGATTTGAAATTTTGGTATATATTTGTTTGACATTAACATCCAGACATCCATCAACAGGTCGCCGACAGCATCGCCCGACTTTATTATTCAGCCCTCATTTATATTCCATCACAAACCCCGGAGCATCAGCAGCAGCTGTCAACAGCAACCGGGGTGTTTGTTGACAGAGAGACGGCTTGATAAAAATACATCATGTGAAGACGATGGCTGGGTTCCTCACCCCAGATTCATCCGCTTTTCCATGGCATCCCAATCAAGGTCAACAAGCTTCCTCTGAGTTTGCGTTTGTATGTGGCATCAACAGACACATGCTGCTCTAAATAGGGCATTTGGCCGACAGAAAGAGCTCATGGCCGTGCAGTGAAAAAACAATGGAGATGGAGATTGATATAAAAAGAGAGGCTAAAAACAGCTTTAAGGAAAAGTCAAACAAACGTTTAAAGGGATAGTTCACACAACATTTTAAATTAGCTTATTTACTCAACCTTAGGACATTTAAAGTCCATTTGAAATCACAATTTATGATATTTACTTTGCTAGCATACATTGGTATTCTTTAGGTGAGCAATTTTTCAGTGCAAGTTAATCCACTGAAAAAAAAAAAAAAGGTTTGTTTTGGTAATCTTCAATCAAATCTTCTGTTTGGAGTATGGATCAAGGTTTTAAGGTCACAGTTTTAGTACAGATATGGTATGTGCTATGTTTAGAAAAAAATGTCTATGGACAAATTTAAAAAACAATATACCTATCTATTGGTTAACAAACACCTCACAATTCAACAGTCTTCCTTGTAAAAATATAAGTTCCTTTTTTCCATCTGCAAAAATCTACATTTTAACTAAAGACCTGTATAGTAGGTGTAAAATGAAGATAAAATCACTTATACTATAGGTCATTTTTTACATTCAAAGCCATCTAGGCTATCTTCCAGTTTTACTCCAAGAAAATCTGCATTCGCTTTTTTTTGTGTCTGTCTGAATTTACATTGTGTGTCTGTTGAAACTCTGATGCAAAAAAATGCATGTCTACAATGACGCACAGAAAAAAGTACATCAACATACTGAAACAAAAGTCTCAGCAACTTCCTGTTCACGTGGACTTTAAATCGCTTATTAGCTGAAACTGTGGTCTTGGTGATTCATAAAATGCGTCAAGGCTACTAGCACTTTTAGAGAAAAAAAAATAAAACATATACAGGCAACACAAAATTAATAGCAGTGGCTCATGATGAAACATTGAGCTCTTAGGATTCAGAATAAGCCATAGGTATTAATTTTGTTTTTGCCTGTATATGCTTTTTTCAGTATCTTAGATGGTCAAAGGGTGAGTAAATGAACAGCAATTTTCTTGATATTTTCATTTTACTTTAGTAAACGTTGAATCAGATATTTAATAAACCATTTAAATGTCTTAAAGGGATAGTTCCCGCAAAAATGATCATCATTGGTCATCATTTATTAATCCTTCACTTTTCAAAACCTGCTTGAGTTTCTTTCTTCTGCAACAATTGTTCTGTCTTTTCCACTTAGCAGCAATAATGACGACTGGAAACTTTGTTTAAAACGAAAATGAACTGTTTACTGAAGTTGGTTGTTGTATACTGAAACAGGAGCAAACTCCGAACACACACAGACTGGGTCAGTTGCCAATGTTTACAGGCATGTTTTCAGTAGCGCTAAGCATCATAGGAAATCTGTTCTTAAAGTAAAACAGTATATATATATATATATATATATATATATATATATATATAAATGTCAAGATAATTATTTCAGAATATGACAATAAAACAATAAATGAAACATTAATTATTCTTACTGTCATATATCAATTTAAGTCACAACAACAATGTACATTCTACATTCTTTAAAAACAGTGTTTCTCAACCACATTCCTGGAGGACCACCGGCTCTGCACATTTTACAGGTCTCCTTAACCAAACACACCTGATTCAGATCCTCAGCTCATTAGCAGAGACTGAAAGACATGTGACGGGTGTGACAGACAAAGGAGACATGCAAAACATGCAGGTTTGGTGGTCCTCCAGGAACGTGGTTGAGAAACACTGCTTTAGAATACCTTGTTTTGTGTTCAACAGAAGAAAGAATTGTATATAAGATTAAAACCACTTGAGTGGCTGTAAATGATGAGAAAGTTTTCAGTTTTGGGTGAACTATCCATTTATTTTCTTCATTTTTAAATGGTAAGCCATCAAATATTTATTTTGATATTATCTTCTTGATACTTTGATTTTTAAATTTGAACACTGAGTCCAATCTTCAGTGAACCATTTAAATGTGTCCATTTTCAAACGTTAAGCGGACTTACTGACTCAAAAGTTCGTCAGCAATTGGAGGCTAAATGTGGGGAAACTGACTCACTGACTCAATTACTTGTAACAGTTTACAAAATTATAACAATTTGTTCACAGATAAGACTAAATCAGTTCTTAATTTTCTGACTCAAACCAAACCACTCTTTTTAATCATACCCTCACAGAATCATTTAAAATGATTTAACCATAAATGTTCACCATCTAGAAATGATCAGTTCTTGAATTACTGACTCAATCATTTGCAATGCTCTGCAAAATTGGAATAATTGAATCAATGATCCGGTCACAATGATTAGCAGCTAACTGGAGGGGAAAATCATTACATCTGCCCTGTATTGGTTTGAGATTGTGAACTGTTTTTATTTCAGCTCTTTAATGAATAATTTGATGGCTTGTTAACAAATGCAACATAATAACTTCTAAACATACTGGTCCAGTCTCAATGATTACTAGCTAACTTGAGGCAAAACACGTTCACTGAATAACGTTTTTTGGGTAAACTACAACTGCAAATTTGTAAATGTGCTTTTGAACATGCTAGCTTGTTTCCAGCTATTGTAATCTTCTAGTGTAGACTCGAGACCTGAACTTAAAGCAAATTATTTTCTAGTCCAATATGTTCTAGCAGTTCGAACAGACAAGGCTAATAACAAACGTGAAGCAGCTAACTAATGTAGAGCTAGAGTATTCTACCACCTGTTTTGGGGAAATTGGCTGTTGTAGAATGTATTGAATGTTCCAAACAAAATCTATTTTTCATTTTTCAATTACCACATACACACAAGAGAGCCTCATGACCAATTTAGTTCCTGATATTTCTGGATCTAGCTGTCAACATGGTATCCTGTTGTGGAGGACATTTTTGGCAACGTTGTGGTTTTCCTTAAAAAGGTTTTTTTATTTATAGTGTATAGTTGAATTTCAGCCTCAGTTCAAGCTGGAATGTTAACATTTTGTAGGATTTCTCAGCTAGCCAGGGTTGAACACTCATCTAATAAAGACTACTAGACCCAACACAGGCTTATAAGGAATATGTGCCCAGGACTAAATTTTTGAGAACTGAGAAATATGGTCCCCGGAGTACATCGGGGGTATCGCTCACCTCTTACCTTCGTATATACGGCTTTTCTGGCATTACTAGTTTTGCTTGGTAGCTCGAGATTGTCAAAATGTACATGGCTGTCTCTAGTGGATTTGTAAAAATAAAACAGCAACCTGCGTAGGCCTGGGTACATATTTCTCGGTTCTCAGAAATGTAGCCCTGGGAACATATCTGAGCCTGACACAATGACCCTGGGTTAATTAGATGAGCACAAATCTACTTATACTTTATTTTTAGTATTATTTATAGGTACAGAAGAAAAAAATATTTAGAATTTAAACTGCCTGCTTGCTAGCTGTGACTGGGCATTAGCCTAAATTCTGTGAAAATCTCAGGAAATTTACTAAAGATGTACCTTCAACAACCTAACATAATTATTAAACTATCATGAGTTTAAAGAAGCCCCTATTATGGGTTTTTAAAAATGAGCTTCCATGTAGTGTGTAGCACAGCTCTAAGTAAATGAAAACATCCTGCTGAGGTTGAAATCTGAAAGTGCACAGTGTTTAAAACTACTGATTCTTTAGCGAAATAGTTGACTCAGAGTCGAATCTTTTGTTTGAACGTGTCTACGTCGATACGGTACATCACCAAATATGTATTTCCATATCCGGTAAAATGTGAACGCGCATTTGATTTCAGACACTAGCGGAGCGCTGAGGATCACGGGACTGATCATGACCGAAGATGACGATCACTGACTGATGGAGATTCGGCTGTGGGGAATAAAGGGTTAAAGTTCATTTTCACAATGACACCACAGTATAGCCAACCGTGTGCTGTGTTTGTTCCTGTCATATTTATGATTTTTGATACAATAACCTACCCTGCAGCGCAGAATTTGTCGGCCATTTGCTATTAAATGAAGGACCAGCAGACAATATTATGGGACTTTGTCAGGGTTTGACAGGGACTTTTTCATTAACTGTTGCAGTTCATATGGACCAGTTTCTTCTTCCTCCGGATCATAACATGTAAGTGTAATTAAAATTGTTGCCTCGTTTTGTGTAGTTTGCAAAATGTGTGTTTAATTGTGTTTTAGAAGTTGTAATTGCCCCTGCGTGGCTTGTAATCACTTATCTATTATAGATCAGTGCTTGTACTGTATCTCTCAGGTTAAATCTATTCACTAGAAGTTACAGCTATTCACATATCGTGTCCAAAACCGCATTGAAAACGCGCCGCGTGCTTTTCTCCCTTTACCGATTTAAATGCGTTTTGTGCTCCTGATCCTCTGCTGTTTGTTGCTATGGCCACCATCAGCTGTTCCTTACACGCGCAGCGCGGTGAGTTTTCAAAATAGTTAAACTTTTGCCACTGTGTGGATTAATTCTGAATGTGTGTCATTGTTATTACTTGGGGTTAGGGTTAGGAGTAGAGTAATATGCTGGTGTTTAACTGCATTGCTTTATTGCATTCCTGCATTGGGTCCTCACATAATCTCTGGCTGCTACTTCATAGCCGTGGTGGGTATTTCTCTGTCTCGTGCTGAACCCAGTCGACCAATCACAACAGACTGGGTCATCGGACCAATCAGCGCAGATTAGCTTCGCGCTAAGGAGGGGTTTGGGAACAAATGAATCGCTGAACGAATCATATGGGAGTCGTTGGGATAATTAGGTAAAAATAAACGCATATTATAAGAAAATGAAAGTGTTTATTGACCTTGCATGCATATCAGCCTGTTGTTGGAGACCCCCAAAACCAAAATATGACCATTTATAATGCAAAATAGGGGCTCTTTAAGTAACTTCTAAACTTACATGAAGCCGCAATGAACTTGAACAACTTTCAAAACACAGATTACAGCTCATAAAGTCTCCAGTGCTAATGAATTAGCAAAACACCTCCTGAAATTCCAGATGGGTTGGTGTGATCACAGCCAGCTCAAAATGAACCTGAAATTAAGAACTTGATGAACAAGCCTTTGAAGTGTCACCAACACCTCGAACTAACATTCATTATATGGACTAAATTTAACAAAGACTTAGCATATAGCTTGCTACTGTAAATGAAGAATATCACAGGGTCTCGTCACAAAACTTTAACAACTTAAAGTAAAAGCATGACGGAATAGCTGCTCATATAACTGGTAAAACAGAACCGTTGAAAGCAAATCAAAGGAATTAATAGACTATAAACCCGCCTTTAAGGAACGCAAAACAATTTAATTGCTGACTTCTGATGTGAAAGAGGAAAACAAAAATTGGGAACTTAATTGAAGTAACCAGCCTTTCTAACCAGCTAATAAGGAGAGTAAAGCCTATGAAATGTAAAGTAAAGAAATGTTTTTGCATTAATTAGTCTGTCCATGTGATTCCAACATTGTCATAATTAATTCTTTTACAACTGAAATACAAAAACTACCAACAACATTAGACATCCAACAATACTTGTGTGTGTCGGGGGTGGGGGGTAGACTTTCGAATGTTTTTTGTTTTGGCGTAGTAAAAGAAACCACCAACAAATAAATGTCAGTAATGCCTTAAAAACACTTTAGCAACCATTTGACAACCATACAGACAACCATTTATAAGTGATTTGACAACTCCATCTGATATTTTGGTGTTCGCAACAAGGCGCTGTGACTTTAAATGACCAGGCTCTGACAGAATGGAATCTGATTGGTTGTCAAGTGTTTCTATCATTCATCAGCTGGACAAAATCACTCTTAAAGTAATTCAAACAATATAGTTCCTCTGTATCATTTTTGTGTGGACTTTAAAGTCGGCTTGAAATCAAAATGTACAATGTTTATTTTGCTAGCTAGCATTGTTATTCTTAAGGTGGATAATTAATCCATGCAAGTTAATCCTCTAAAAGAAATTGTTTGTTTTGGTAATCTTTAATAATAGTCTGTCCATTTGCTCCAGCGTTTGGAGTGGCGGTCCTTCTGTTGATGCCTACCTGAGGGCTTCCATAGCAACTTCATATTAAAACCCTCTCTTACCGTTAGTTTGCTATTAGGAAATGATGAACTAAAGAAAGCCCCACCCCATAATTAATAATCCGTTTCATTTGAAAGTACATCAACATACTGAAATAAAATTCTCAGCAACTTCCAGTTTACACAAACTTTAAATCATCTTTATTGTTATGTTGTTTTTTTCCCATCTTCGTAAACAATGATTGTTTACAAAGCCTTGCAAAGAAGTATGTCTAAGAAGGACTCTGTGTCCTCTTGGAATAGATGCCCTACTCCCACTGAAGTGCAGATGGGATTGAGTGTCTTCCAGTACCCCAGTCCGGTCTGCAGGTCGGCCTATAAAAAGCTCCATCCTCTTTGGGGCATTAGCAAAGGGGGCAAGGCATACAGAGAGACACCATTATGCAACTCTTGCTTGTTTTCCATTTCCCACTGGAGCTTGAAAACTCCCAGCCGTCTGAGCTATTAGAATAACATGAGCTGAGGAAATAGATGAAGTGTGTAGCAGACAGACCTGCCCTGTTTTGCAAAGCAATATTGGTAAGCTCAAACGCTATACACGACTTTGACTATAGCCTAGGGCTTGATTATATATGCATCTCATGGGATGTTATTTGTTTAAATGGGAAAAGTCATGTCTGCATTTCACAGATGGTTTAATTGTGTACATTTGCAACCAGCACCACATCAGGATAATGAAGTGGGTGCTTGCAATGGTCCATTTGGTGGTAATAACCTCCAAATTGATTTGGAATTAATTTACTATAAAAGATGTTTTCCTATCTAGGCCTTCAACTGTTTAGTGCTTTTCTTAATGAACCGAGCATCACAGCCAATAAACACAGCAGCAACACAGATATTTATCACTGGAAGACTTATTTTTGCTCATCCTTAAAGTCTGTATGTTAATTTTTGCTAGCGCACATTGTTATTCTTTAGGTGAACAATTAATCTGTGCAAATTAATTTACTAGAGAAAACGTTGTTTTGATAATATTCAAAGTCTGACCATTTGCTTCTGTGCTTGGAGTGGTCTTCCTTCTATGTTGACGTCAGTTCAAGGACTTCAGCCACAATATTCTTAGCCACACCCCTCTTACCGTTAATTTGCCTTAAGGGAATGATCCACTTAAGAAAGCACTGCTCCCAACTCAATATTCCATTTCAGTTGGAAACTACATCAACATTCTGAAATAAAAGTCTCAGCAACTTCTAGTTTACGCAGACTTTAAATGTTTGCCAAGTGATGACAGTTGTGTAAGTGGTATTGAGTGACACCTGTGTGCCACACTGGTCTCGACTCGAGTCCCACTGAGGAGCTCTGGAAGGTCAAAAGGAGGAGGAATGCTGGTGGAAGAATAAAGAGGATTATGCCTTCATGTTTTTATTTATGTTTATATTGCAGTCATCCATGTGAGGAGAGTTTATGAGAAAACGTATAAGATTTGTGTCATGTTTGCACATTGGCTAATCCCTGAATAAAAACCCTAAAAACAAGGGTGGGTGGATGGGATAAGCAAGTCGTACTAAAATATACGTATGCTAATAAATTAAATACGAATTAGCCACTAAATCAAAAAGTTACGAACTGCCGTGAGATAGCGGTGCATGTCGCCTCTCGTCGGGTTAATGTAGGAGCTTGTTGGCCTGATTCAGCATGTCGAATTGGTAATGCCCGTCGACTAAAGACAGCGCTCTGACTGGTTATTCAGCAACGAATCAAAGCATGAGTGTGACGTAACAAGTTAACAATTCAAGTCAAGAAGAAACACAAAGAGGTCGTTGTAACTTCACTACATCTCTCAAATATTTTATATGAATTATCAGACATATTTGCAGGAGCAAATCCCTCCGTGGTGAGTGACAATTACCGTGATAATGGTACTGAACACTGCTTTGGTACTGACACATCCTCCCAAGCAGGTCATTTCAGTTGTTTGGTGTGTTCATGGGACACTTTTTGGTCCAGACGGAACTAAAAACGAGCCAACTTGAGGTGACAACACAGTTGGGTAAGTTGTTGTTTGGCGTCAGCTTGGTGTGTACTGGCCCATTTGCTTGATGCACTTCCATGACCCTTACACTCACGTTTTGCATTTTTTGCAGCACCTCATGTTTTTAAACCACGTTGTCATGTTTAAATTATGTAACTTTTACACATAGTGCTGCTCTTCAATGTCAGTTCCACAGCAGTTGGCCAATCAGATGAGCTAAGGTGTGGCAAGCATTACGAGCTTCTGTTTACAGAAGCAAGTTGGCATAACATCTGTTTTATTTGATGTTAACAAAGCAGAGGAGGTGTTTTTAAATAACATTCCTAAATGCTGCATTCTGTATGAATGGCCCCTGTCAGTGTTTTCATTTTTCAAATAAATTCAACGCAATCTCACAGCAATTTGTAACTTTTTGATTTAGTCGCCAATTCGTATTTATTTGTAAGATTTCTGTCATAAATTTTAGTACAACTTACTCATCCCCCAAAGAGGCGTAGATTAGGAGTGGGGTTTGGAAGCAAAAAATGAAATCGTAAGAATTTGTACTAATTATTCTGACAACACATAAAATAGTTACGTCTCCTCATGAGATCGGGATGATAAATTAAATAAAACAGTCGAAAAATTGGATAATCAGCTGTGGCTTACACTGTACAAAATGCAAGGTTCCACACAAAACATTTGTGTTATCCTAACACAAATTGATTAATTTAACTTAAATTTCAGTGGACTAAGTTGTCCCAAAAAAATCTCGAGAATTGTGTTGTTTCAGCTCATTTTAAATAAGTAGTTTGAACAAACAGCAAAATCTTTTTTTTGTGTGTGTGTGAATTTTCTCTATTTGGATTACCTGTGCCTTCATCTAACACTCAACTAAAGTGAGTCTTTAAAAGCATTAATAATTTTAAATGCAAATGTAAAAAATTTGTGACACGTTTAGGAATAAAACACTGCAGAAGAACTCCCAATCACCAAAATGTGGTCTGACTTTAACAACAAAACAAAGGTGGACGGTGTATCACTTCATGTGTGACAATGACTCACGGGTCACTGCGAGACCCAATAAACACATGTCATGTGATTGCGTGCATTACAGTCAGCATGTTTTCCCACACACATCTACAGTCGTGGCCAAAAGTTTTGAGAATTACATAAATATTGGAAATTGGAAAAGTTGCTGCTTAAGTTTTTATAATAGCAATTTGCATACATTCCAGAATGTTATAAAGAGTGATCAGATGAATTGCATAGTCCTTCTTTGCCATGAAAATAAACTTAATCCTGAAAAAAACTTTCCACTGTATCTCATTGCTGTCATTAAAGGACCTGCTGAGATCATTTCAGTAATCGTCTTGTTAACTCAGGTGAGAATGTTGCATGCACAAGGCTGGAGATCATTATGTCAGGCTGATTGGGTTAGAATGGCAGACTTGACATGTTAAAAGGAGGGTGATGCTTGAAATCATTGTTCTTCCATTGTTAACCATGGTGACCTGCAAAGAAACGTGTGCAGCCATCATTGCGTTGCATAAAAATGGCTTCACAGGCAAGGATATTGTGGCTACTAAGATTGCACCTAAATCAACAATTTATAGGATCATCAAGAACTTCAAGGAAAGACGTTAAATTCTTGTTAAGAAGGCTTCAGGGCGTCCAAGAAAGTCCAGCAAGTGCTAGGATCGTCTCCTAAAGAGGACTCCGCTGCGGGATCGGAGTGCCACCAGTGCAGAGCTTTCTCAGGAATGGCAGCAGGCAGGTGTGAGTGCATCAGCATGCACAGTGAGGCGAAGACTTTTGGAAGATGGCCTGGTATCAAGAAGGGCAACAAAGAAGCCACTTCTCTCCATAAAAAACATCAGGGACAGATTGATCTTCTGCAAAAAGTATGGCCAATGGACTGCTGAGGACTGGGGCAAAGTCATTCTCCGATGAAGCCCCTTTCCGATTGTTTGGGGCATCTGGAAAAAGGCTTGTCCGGAGAAGAAACGGTGAGCGCCACCATCAGTCCTGTGTCATGCCAACAGTAAAGCATCCTGAGACCATTCATGTGTGGGGTTGCTTCTCATCCAAGGGAGTGGGCTCACTCACAATTTTGCCCAAAAACACAGCCATGGATAAAGAATGGTACCAAAACACCCTCCAACAGCAACTTCTTCCAACAATCCAACAACAGTTTGGTGAAGAACAATGCATTTTCCAGCACGATGGAGCACCGTGCCATAAGGCAAAAGTGATATCTAAGTGGCTCGGGGACCAAAACGTTGAAATTTTGGGTCCATGGCCTGGAAACTCCCCAGATCTTAATCCCATTGAGAACTTGTGGTCAATCCTCAAGAGGCGGGTGGACAAACAAAAACCCACTAATTCTGACAAACTCCAAGAAGTGATTTTGAAAGAATGGGTTGCTATCAGTCAGGATTTGGCCCAGTAGTTGATTGAGAGCATGCCCAGTCGAATTGCAGAGGTCCTGAAAAAGAAGGGCCAACACTGCAAATACTGACTCTTTGCATAAATGTCATGTAATTGTCGATAAAAGCCTTTGAAACGTATGAAGTGCTTGTAATTATATTTCAGTACATCACAGAAACAATTGAAACAAAGATCTAAAAGCAGTTTAGCAGCAAAATTTGTGAAAACTAATATTTGTGTCATTCTCAAAACTTTTGGCCACGACTGTACACAGGAAATGTCTGGGAGTTGACCAATGAAAAAAGGAAGATGCCGAGGCAGGAGAAGCCAGCGCCAGGGGAGTGAATCGGGAGTGTTTGGAAGCAGTTTAAATGAGTTTTAAAGAGTAGACTTTGAGACAGTATGTGACATTTACTATGAGCCAATTGCTTTAGCATTTACATCTTTGGAAAAGAGTAACCACGATACAGTTTGCAAAGCTTCAACGCGTACGCAAAGCAACAAATCTTGCCAGCAATGACTTTGAGAAAGGTCAATCTTAAGTGCACACTGAAGCACTTTGTGGAGTGGATCTCATTGAAATCTCATATAAAAGCATGATCTTATACTATGCTTAAAACTCAAAACATCAACCTTTTTTTAAACCAGAAAAAGGTCACAGATGGGTTTGTGTATATATCTTTTATGCATTTAAAACTGGAAAATGGCTCATTAGGTTTACTAGGGGATTTTTGACAGTTCCATGCATGTGAACGCATTCATTAACACCACACACCGCTATGTCAATTATTAACAGCAGTAAAACACAGATGAGAAAACAGCAGCTTCTTTGAGGCACAAAACAAGACTGAATTTCAGAGATTATCAAAGTGAAAACCTAAACCTTACCAAAAACAACACTAAAAAGATTAAATAAGGTTTTTATTGCTAATGTACTAAACATTGATATAAAGTGGGGTTCAAAATCAAATTTAAAGCAGTTAACAAAGTTAAAGGAAGTTAATCCGTGTAAAACAAAAAAAATCTTAAAGAAGCTACTTTGTGCCACAAAATGAAAAAGAAAATGGTGATTTTTTCTCACAATTCTGAATTCTTTATGCGATTGTGAGCTTATATCTCATAATTCTCATTATATCTCATATTTTTTTCTCTATCTATTACAATTTCATGCTATAATACCACAATTTTAAGTCATCATAAACTCACAACTGCCTGTTAGCGTATGCCAGTTTTGACTTTTTTCCTCACAATTCTGAGTTTATTATGAGATATAACCTCATAATCACAAAATAAAATGAGAATTGCAAGAAATCCAAAAACACTTGGTCACTATATTGTGAGATGCAAAATTACATAATTGTGTGATATTAGCTCTGTTTAACTTAATAATTTACTGTATAAACTCAAAATAGTGAAACATAAATAAAAGAAAATAGCCTAAACTTTCAACTATAACCATTTTTTTTTTTAAAACCACCGCAAAAAATATATAATTACTTAATAAAAACTCAGAATTGGAAGATATTAGGATTGCAAGACAAAAATGTGCTCAAAAAAGGCAGAACTGCATGAAAAAGTCAGATCTTTTAAATAAAAGGCTGCCCTTATTTAATTTCTCCATTACAAAAACAGGCTTAGATCATTTTTAGATCAATAACCTTATTATAAATTTGTGACATCCAATCAGATTTTTTGTTTTTCATTCATATGCATTATTTATGACTTTTTCAACAAATTAAATTAGTATTATACTTTTCCTCCCTATGAGTTACTAAGCGATTATACAGTGGTGGATTACACTAGTTGGTGTTTGGGTATTATATTCACTCAAAACAAAAACAACTTCTATATGCATTATGGTTAAGTCCTATTCAAATAATTTAGGACAACAACACATCATAATAATGCCATCTGTCTGTCAACATAAGAATGTCAACCTTCATGCAGAATGCTTTAATACATTCAGCTGAGCATATGCAAAAGTCATTGATCCTCACCATATGCCATGCAACCCTTTACCCCAATTCTCACCTCAAGCCCCCCTCATCCATCTGTCATCAGCCCAGAGTCCCTGCTATGCTGAAGGCTAACTAGCTGATGCAGGTTTTAACCTGACATTTCACACCATCCACCTGACGACATCCATACAAAACTGCATTTATTATAAATACACGCTCTCTCAGTCTCCATACAAGACATAATAAGCAAACGCTCGCGTGACAAATAATCACGCATCAGGTCCCACATCCATGCTAGTTTTGCTAGCTCTATCCATGTGCATCCCAAACACATACGAATTACTCAGATATGATAGTATGAATAAATGTGCCCATTAAGCCGTCTTTTGAATCACAATAAATCGGTTTGTTACCCGCATCTACGTCGTCCTCGGATGCTGTTGCCCCGGATAACGGACTCCCATCCCCGGCCTCGGACAGACTGGCCAACCCTTCAGCCGCCGCCGCTTCCATTCAATCTCCCGGGATGAATCCTCCGAGCTACAGAGGGTAAATATTTCCAAATAAACACAGCTTACACTCGCTGTCTGTATGGATATGAAATGAATGCGGGAGGTTGAGGAGCGTCGCGGTCCTCCTGCTCTCCTCAGCTGTCATGCACTGGATTTGGGATGATGTGCGATTCCTGACTCCGGTTCGTTTGAACAGGTGGAATGGTTCAGTAGTTCATTTGAACCGACTCGCAGACTAGCATGTTATTTTGGACACGTTTAGCTTTGTTTGACAGTAAGAAACTATCTAAAATATAAATGTAAATATAAAGAAATTGGGTTACATATATTTTGATATATTATGGTTTACAGCAATGCGTGTAGTAAATGCGGTCAATTTTGGCGTAGATAAAACTTTTGGAAGAAACTGCTTTTGACATGATTGTCGAGTTGAACGAATTCAGAGTGATAAACAGCATACATGTTATTTTTTGGCTTATAAAGTGTTCTAAGTATAAGGGAATCAGCCTAAACACACTTTTAGTTGTTTCCTTTGTCATACTTTAACAATCGGATATAGACTTGCAATACATATATTTTTAAAGTGAATGAGTTTTTTTCTCCTGCACCGTCATAAATCTCCGCTTCAAGCTGCACATACAGACACTAAAGTTCACAGATTTATTCATGTCTATATTCTGAAGGTTTCCAAAAAGGTTTATAAGTAATTTGTCTAATTATAGCTATATTATAATTGTTATTATTATTTATAGTGATAAACAACAGACATCTTATTGAAGGATAGATAAGACACATTGACTATCAACACAATGAATTGTTTTGATTCACTAAAGCGAATCAATTAAATCGATTCGTAAGAATGAATCGCACTACCAAACGAACGCACAGTGTTTGGATGAGGCGCCTGCTGCTCTCTGTTGGTGAATAATAAGTACTGCAGGTGAGAAAAAAAGCTTAACTTAATTATACAATATCATCATTACATGTGTTAAATTATTAAATATATCTCAATACAAAAAAAACTAACATAATCCAAAAAAAAAACAATGAAGTATAACATTCATAAAAATTCGAATTTGCATTAAATTATTCATTCATTCATTTTCCTTCGGCTTAGTCCCTTTATTAATCTGGGGTCGCCACAGCGGAATGAATTGCCAACTTATCCAGCATATGTTTTACACAGCGCATGTCCTTCCAGCTGCAACCCAGTACTGGGAAACATCCATACACACTCATTCACACACATACACTACGGACAATTTAGCCTACCCAATTCACCTATACTGCATGTCTTTGGACTGTGGGGAAACCGGAGCACCCGGAGGAAACCCACGCAAACAAGGGGAGAACATGCAAACTCCACACAGAAACGCCAACTGACCCAGCCGAGGCTCGAACCAGCGACCTTCTTGCTGTGAGGCGAACGTGCTACCCACTGCGCTACCATGCCGCCTGCATGAAATTATCTGGGTAATATTTTTTTACACACACAAAGACTATACAAAATAAACTTTAAAAATATATACAAACATATACCCAGGTTTCAACATTCTCATTTTCATTCTGTTTAATCTTAATTATTTTAATTAAAATAACTATGGGACATTCTACCAGAAACATACATTATCTGTCTCTGAAATAAAAACATAAATACAGTGAATAAAAAGTATTTCATCCCAAAAAGGACTGATGGTTGATTTCTGTGAGTTGTTCTGTAAAGGAATATGTCATTCATTTGGTTCACAGATTTTTTTTCTTTATGAAAAACACTTTACAAAATGTACAAACCCTGTCATTGTCCTTGTCCTCAGCCCATTTGAACCTACAGATTTAATAGTTTTGTTATGCTAAAAACTGTTATTTCGAGAGAGAAAAAACTTCAGAAATAGCAAGTTTAAGTTGTTATCGTTCACATCAATTGGTAAAAAACATGAAATTATAAATAAATTCTACAAATAAATACTACAAATATATAATACAAATAAATTTACAATTGTCCCCATATTTCAGTCAGTCCTGTCACATTTGCATTAAATTTAACCTATAATGAAAATCATCTATTTTAAGCTGTTTGGACAGAACTGTGTGTAGGTATAGTGTGTCCACAGTCATATTGGGGTGATATAAAAACAATAAGTCTCTTTTTTTAATTTCTTGACGTTAAAATAGCATCCAAATCCCTCCCATTTTGAGGCTGACCGCAACTTGACGTAGTTTCACCGAATTGATTGACAGCTGCATATTACCGTGTATAATCATATCAACAAGACAGGACGTGCGCAAAGCAACCGGGAATAAAAGATCTGTTCAGTTCGCTAGGATCATCAATCATCATCAAATGTGATCAAGAGTGAGTTTTACAAGTTTAACACGTTTTTGAAACAGTGCATGTTTGTAATGAATTACAGCGATTTTACCATCTTTATCACCACAGCCGCGTGTCAGAACAATTATAAAAGAAGACGCTCCAATCCCGGTTTGTGGACGTTAAATCAGGTTTATTTTGTACATTAACATAACGGATATCCATACAGCAGTGGATATTAATGTGTATCCTGTCACATTTGCCGTGCAAAAACAGTGCAAAGCTAAACGCGCTGTCTGTGTGTGTGTGTGTGTGTGTGTGTATCTGTGTGTGTGCGTGAACTTTGTAACGACTATGTGTGTGACTCATCATTGCAACTCCACAACAAATACATCAAATAATCATTGGGAAAGTTCTTACTGTAATATTTCTCACAAACATTACGTGAGATCTGCTTCCTTCATGTCTGTCTGTTATCTGAGGCAGCCGAGGGCGGAGATTGAGGCACACTGACAGGCACGTGGGAACGGTGGGTGGGGAGGACTAGCATTAAAGGCACAGTTAGGGGCGTAGCAGACATTTTAAAAGTGGGGGGGACAGCTGAATGAGACCCAAACGTTTACGTTCATATAATTATTAATCACCTGTTTCTAAATGGTCTGGCTCTAAAAGTGAGGGGGACGTATCCCCCCGTCCCCCCTGGTTACTACGCCCCTGGGCACAGTCCACCAAAACAGCTACAAGATGCTCAGAGCTAAAAAAGACAAACTTCTGAAAGGTATAATAAATAATCTGATGGGTGTTTTGAGCTTTGAACTTTACAGACACATTCTGGAGACACAAAAGACTTATCTTAAGTCTTGAAAAAGGGGTAAACTATGTGCCCTTTAAGGCTGTGACATGGAAGTGACATCATTTGATGGAGGAGAAGCTGACAGTGATTAAGGATGCGTTCTATCATTGAATTGTATGATTTTATGCTTGTTTTTGTATGATGTTTTGAGAGGACGACAAGCTTAAAGGTCAGGCCCTGTCACGTTTTTTATAAGTGAAAATGTACATTTCTGGTAGAAGGTCCCCTATAACAGAAATTAAAAATAAATCTTATAAAAATAGAATTCAATTACTAAAACTTTAACAAAATTTTAAACAAAACATATATATTACATATTAAATAAAAAAACTATAAAATCTCAACAATACTAAAACAGCCTTGGCTCAATGGTCTCAAACTCAATTCCTGGAGGGCCACAGCTCTGCATAGTTTAGCTCCAACTCACACCTGCTTAATAGTCTCTAGTAGTCTTGAACACCTTGATTAGTTGCATCAGCTGTGTTAGGGTTGGAGCAAAACTGTGCAGAGCTGCAGCCCTCCAGGAATCCAGTTTGAGACCTGTGGCTCACAGGGGAAAAAAAAAAACACCAAGTCTACTGTTCAACAGAATCTCTTTGCATTTATTAATAAATGTACACTACAACAGCGTGTTTAGTGTTAATGAAAAGCACGTCTCTTTATCTGTCCTCTGTGCAGACTGACGCTGAGCACTCGTGATGCCCTCAGGAGCAGGTGCACACCAAACACATCAGGTCTGTTCTTCCCTCAACACGGGTTTCCAAACAAACCTTCATCAGTCCATGAGCAGCATCACTCACACCCTGCGCTCAGCATTAGTTCAGCTAATCCAGCACATTAGAGATATTTAGGAAGATCCTTCTCCACCACCTGAAAGAGAAATGACATTTACAGATGCAAATATTTACAGATGCAAATATAATTAATGATGAGAAGAAAATGAGAAACATACGCTTGGATCCTGCAATGGGGAATATCTCTTCATAACCTGGCCTTCACGGTTAATAAGGAACTGACATTAAGACAAAAAGGAAAATTATTAATTAATGACAATAAATAGTAATCGTTTATTTTGATTTATTTGAATTAAATTTAGAACATTGTTTAATTTGTCTTTAAAAGAAATGTACAAACCTTTGTGAAATTCCATTTGATGCCACTGTAACAGAATAAAAAAAAGTTTTGTCGATTTACAATGTATATCATAATTTTAACTTGTGATAATTTTTTTATATCATTATTCTGAGTGTTCATCTGAAATAAATGTGTCTTGGTTTTCATAATTATGACTTGACGAAATGACAAAATTGTTGAAAATATATTCTATGTTGAGTTTGTTTTATAAAGTGCTTGTTTTTAATCTCAAAATTCATTTTTTTTATATCATTTTGATGTCTCAAATTATTTTGTCAACAATAAATTGCCAAATTTATTGCCATAATTATGACTTTTTATTCATTATTACGATATAATTCCAACTTGTCACAAATATGAGTATGCTGATAATTTCAACGTTTTTCATAAATATGACAGCATTCTTCTAAATGTTTTATCCTAAAGAAGAGCCACAGTTAAAAGCTAAAAGCATATTTTTTGTCATTTTTCAATCCCATGTTTTTTTATAAACGATTTAGTATGTCAAAATTGCAATGTTATATGTCATAAATAAAAATAAAGATATTCTAAATATCTTACTTTATATTCAACAGAAGAAAAAAAAGTTATGTGTTTAAAAGTATTATTGTCATCTCTTTATCTAATCATTTCAACTTTTTATGATGCAAATAGAACAAAATCAAGCAAATCTTTGTTGTTCAATAGAAGAAAAAGGCCAATTTTTATGACATTATCTTATGAGTTCAACTTTTTCATACAGCCAATGTTTTATCTCAATTTTGATTTAGTACAATGTTTGTCAAAATGTACTTTTATGTCATATTTATGAAAACATTCTTTAAAATATCTTAAAAATACCACATTTTTTTATTGCCAAACTCACTTTCCAAGGAATCCTTTTCCATTGGGCTGATCCTTCAGCCACTTCCAGAGCGGATGAGCCCCGTCGCCATTTACATCGATCTTACTGAACATCTCAAACTCTGCGTTGTAAGACTTGGCGAATTCCTTGATTTGGGCATTAGTTCCTGGTTCCTGAATAAAAAATATCATTAGATAATAGTATGTATTCATTTGAAAAACGCTAAATAAACAATGCCCTTTTTTGGAAATAGACCCATTTCGCCTAGAGTTAAACAACAGTTGAAACCATTCAGCCAATCTCTGTGTCTGGCGGGAGCACTTTTAGCTTAGCTTAGCATAAATCATTGAATCGGATTAGACCATTAGCATCTCACTCAAAAAATGTATAAAAGAGTTTCGATAATTTTTCTATTTAAAGCAACTTTAAATAGAAAAAAAATCAGATATAAAATAGGATAATTATCAAAACTTTATTGTTGATTTTTGAGTGAGACGCTAATGGTCTAATCCAATTCAATGATTTATGCAAAGCCGAGCTAAAAATGCTCCCACTAGACATGGAGATCATCTGAATGGATAAAAAAAAATGGTAAAACTCAACACTTAAACTCTAGTTGACTTTAGTTGACTCTAGTTTTAAAAGGAGCCTATTTCCGAAAAAGGTGGAGTGTTCCTTTAAAGCATTTTGATGTCCATACCTGACGTCCAAACTGGTTGGAAGGGAAGGCCAGAATGCGTAAACCTCTCTCAGAGTACTTGGCGTGCATCTGTGCAAACTGAGAGTAGTTTACTGGGGTTTTACCTCATTTGGAGGCAACGTTTGTGATGATCACAACTTTTCCCCTAAAATATGTAAATATGAAAGTAAATTAGTGTCATTGGAGCAAAAAACAATATGCTAAAAGGTTAAAAATACTGTAACATTGTGATGATTAAGTTGTTTCTAACACAACAATTTGGTTCTAGCTGCTAGAAGATGCAAACTATGTGTAATGAAATTGGTGCACAATATAAAACATGCTTGATATCCTCTGATTTGATAGTCTAAAGTAAATAAAAATAAAAATGAATCATACTTCTGTCAAATCTATAGAAGTCTTATTCTAAAAAACAAAACCTTTAAACCATTGACCATAAATATGATTTTTATGGGATGGTGAGTTATAAATATGAGATAAAACCATAATTATGACATTTACATACTAAATCACACCATAAAGATAACCATAATTTGGGAAAAACATGAAATGATGATTGACATGTCATAACTATGACATAAAGGCTGAAATTATGAGATAAAACCACAAATATGACAGAAACATCTGGAATAGACATAGTAAAATAAAAAAGACAATTTTAAATAATAAAATAATATATTTATTTTTTAAAGTGTCATATCTCATAATTATGACCTTACATTTGAGTTTTTATATCATGACCTTTTTATTCTAAACATTTTTATATCCCAATCCTGACTTTTAACTCATAATTATGACTTATGTATATCATAACTTTTACTTTTAAGGTGTAAATGGACTTCCACACAAATCTATAAACTCTCAAAATCTGCAGACTGTAATGTTTCATTTCATCATAAACAAACATTCTTCATGCTTTGAGGTCAAAATAATCAGCAACTGTTCTTCTGCCAGCTCATTTTCATCCCTCACCTGTATTTTTCCAGGGAAACTTCATTTCCATCTATATCTGTGACTGTGAATTCATAAATGGATTTGGCCGTCTGCCAGTCCTCTAGTTGTGCAGACTGAGAACAAAAACACCACAACATATTTGAATAAACAAAAACACTTTTCATCACAAACATTACACAAACAAGCTAACTAAAAACCTGCTAATGCAACATTTACATTCAAATAAAGGGCATATCTTATCATAGCTAACATGCTAATTCCTGCAACACTGAAAAACAAAACAATCCTGGTTGCCTTCATTTTTTTCAGTTGAATCAAATTACCCTTATGAGTCATATTAACTTGAATTACATTAAAACTGACTTAAAATGACCTGTCTAACAGAGAAAAAGGTTATAATTAACCTAAAAACACACGTCACGACTTATTGATCATATCATGTTTTACAGCATAGCAACATACTAATTCATGCTATATACATGTAAGCAACATGCTTATTATTGCTAGCAATGTGCTAATGTATGCTAGCCACTGAAGTCCAATGTGCTAGCCTTGCTAGAAACATGCTAATTGAGGCTAACAGTATGTAAACATACTAGAAACATGCTAACAACAAACTTTACTCAACTAGTTCTAACTTACATTACATTAAACTGACATGAAAGGTTTGTATGACTTAAAAAAATTAAGTTGAACCATGGTTAACTTATTTTAGCAAGTTAAATTAACATTAAAAACATTAGCTGTCATGACTAATCATATAATTTGTTTACAGTATGCTAATCCAGCGTTTGTGTTCAAGTAATGAGCATATCTTACCAGAGACTGCAACACTAGAGAGAAAACGACAGCGGACCCTAAGAAACGCATGACTGCCTTTCAGTATTTACTACTGAAACGGCAGACAGCGAATTACATTAAATCCTCTTAACGCCCCTGAACTCCCACAACACTGCAGATTCCTCATATATATAATGCTTCAAATAAACATTAACTCGACCCAGAGGCGGTTTTATTCCCTATAGGTTGAAGTTCTGTCGACTAAAGGGCTACGTGTTGAGTGTTTGACTGTAAACTGTGATGATAATGGAGGATTTGAGGTTAAAGGTCACTGGGTGACGATCTTGCACAACTGAAAGAACTGATAGCTTGATATGGTGCCATTCGCTTTGCATATTAGATAAGCTGTGGAGTGTTTGGTAATGCTAGAATGGCAAACATAGGATCTGTTTGACTTGGATACTGGCTTCAGGGATGAATTCGTGCCACAAGGATATTATGAAATAGAAAAAGTGGGATAAAAATGAATAAAATTAAAAAAACCTGACTTAAAATTTGACATGAATTGTAATACTAGTTCTAAATATATATTAAAACGGACTGTGAAACTGTCACATTATGTCTTAAGTCTATGACAGTCAAGACATTAAGTCTTAATTTTGAGAGTAAGGTTGAAGTTATGAGATACTATGTCATAATTCTGAAATTAAAAAATGACTGTCACTATGTGATTATGAGAACAAAGTTGAAATGATGAGATACTGTCATATTTCTATAGGTGAAAAATTTGACTTTTTACATCATAATACATTTTTCTACATCATAGTTTGACATTTTGTCACAATTATTGACTTAGAATGTTGTTTTTTTTCATAATGAATTGTCACTGTTGGAATATCAATATTTTGACTCATAATTGGGATTTTTTTTATCATGTAAACTCATAATTTGTACCTTTTGTAATAAAAATGTATTATGCTTTTTGTCATAATTTAGATTTTTAAAGTATGTTACTCACAATTATGACTTGCTATGTCACTATTTTCACTTGTCATATGTTTTGTTTTGTATCAAAATTGTTATTTATTGTCACAATTACCTCTTATTATACGTTTTAATTTTCACAATTATGACCTGGTATGTCACTGTTTTGACTCATTTCATAATTGTGACTTTTTAATATTACAATTCAACTTTCTACATCATAGTTTTGTTTTGTCATAGTTGTGTCTTTGGCATTTGTTCATTGCATTTTGGACACGAACCAAGGTTATAATGTTTTTGGACATTTGTTCGAAGTAACATGTATTTAATTGTCATTTTAAATATCGAAATACAAATCATTACAATTTCTTTCATGGTGCTTTAAGGTATATAATAGATACAAAAATGTAATCAAATAGAAAAATATGATCTATTAGGAAGCAGATTTTTGGAGCAACGTTTTCTTCTGACGAAGCCAAGTTAATTAATTGATGTATTCATTCATTCATTAGACAAAACAACTATTATTAGGGTTTTATGGTATTATTACTATTGTTGTTCTGGTTGCGCTTGCGCATTGTTTATATAACGGAAAAAGGTAACAGATCTGACACAACGACCAATGACCTAATACACAAAGACCTCTCATCTTGAGTAACAGGACTGATTGTGTAAACAACCGATGATTAAACATTTGCAAAACCCCGTAATTACGCAGCAAATAACACCATAACGTTATTCGCCATTACGTAATTTTTTTAATTTGCGAGTTAAGTAGTATAACTTTACAATACCGCTGCACCAATGATCCCACTGCTCGATAACGCCCCGAACAGCAAAAAACGATGGATGAACCCCATATTCTGCTCTTTTTCGCCTTGCAAAATTCAGTCAGTTGTGGTGTCGAACTCCTATAGAATCGTTCCTTTGAGTCGATTCTTTTCAATAAATCAGATGAACCGCTTCGCCGAACGATTCATTTTAAAGTGATTCTCGATAAACTTGAGTATTAAAGGGTCACGAAACCTGAACTTTGACTAATATTAAAACCCTTGTTAGCAGAAATCGCTGTCTATGTTCGTAAGCTAAGGCATACTAATATGCTAGGGCAAAATTGTAGGGCGTATCATTTTGTGAACCGTTTATCAAAACAATTAATTCATTGTTCTTAACGCTTTTTTGTTAACTGTTTTTGAACACAAACAGGCATAACGCCACAATAAAATCTACTCAATCAAAATCCTCTGAAATAATTGCTAATGTGATTTTTTATTTTATACCCTGTAACATTCTCTAGGGACGACGCTCTACGCGTCAAAATGAATCGCCGAAACGCTTTGTGAACCGGATCTTTGAACTGTTCGAAGGAATCTATATTAAAATCTTACGCATTTCCCAAATGCTACACAACCATCTTCCCTTCTTCATTCATTTAGATAAAAGAAAAACACATTTAAAGAAAACGATAGCTGTGATATTGCGTAGAAGCTGTAATACAATCTAAATAACTGTTTTGTGTACGAAATAAAACTGCGCACTGTATCTACGCTGTGGCGTAACGTCTGACGTCATATAGGCGCGCCAGCAACGGGAACCAAACGTGTAGTAGAAGCATCACATAAGTGGATTGTTTGGATCGTAATATTTTGTATTAATTCTATTTTTAGCGCAGTATGGATGACGAGGAAGAGACATACAGACTATGGAAAATTAGAAAAACTATAATGCAGGTAAAGGAAGAGATTTATGCCTTAGTAATAACGTTTCGTAGACAGTTTGTTCCGGTTCGTTGTTGAATGAATTTTGTGTATTTTAAATTAAATTTAATAATAATAAAATTAATAATTAATAAAATTTAAATAACAGAAATTATGCGATGTAATTATAATATTGATATTTACCCAACAGCTTTGTCACGATCGTGGCTATTTGGTGACGCAAGATGAATTGGACCAGACTCTTGATGAATTCAGGAGTCAGTTTGGAGATAAACCGAGCGAGGGTCGACCACGACGAAATGACCTGACAGTCCTGGTGGCCCACAATGACGACCCGACCGACCAGATGTTTGTGTTCTTCCCAGGTATGTTGTATTCCGCAGCAGCCCCATTTAATTAAACTAGTACGAGATAACGAGGAGTGGTTGATCAATTTTGGATCTACGTTAAAGTGTTTAAATATATCTAAACTCTAATTTTCCTTGCAGAGGAACCAAAGGTTGGCATCAAAACCATAAAGATGTATTGCCAGCGCATGCAGGAGGAAAACATCACCCGCGCCATCATTGTAGTACAGATGGGCATGACACCCTCCGCCAAACAGGTGCAACTTGCGCATTTACTAATGTTTATAGTACAAATGTCGCACACTTTACAAGATAATTAAGTTTTGTATCTCTCTCTGTCACATTTCAGTCTCTGGTAGACATGGCGCCGAAGTACATACTTGAGCAGTTTCTTCAGCAGGAGCTTCTAATCAACATTACTGAACACGAGGTGAGGAGACTTAAAGGGATAGTTCACCCCAAAAATGAAAATTCTGTCGTCATGTACTCACACTTGTTCCAAACCTGTGAGTTTTTTCCCTCTGTTGACAACACTATTGTAAAGCAGCAGCCATTGACTTGCTATAGTAATTGTGTTCCTGTTAAGGAAATCAGGGGCTGCTTTTTTCCCCCAACATTCTTCAGAATATCTTATTTTGTGTTCAACAGAAGAAATAAATTCATTAAGTGTTAGAACACTTGAGTTTTGTTTTTGTTTTGTTTTTTCCACAGATTCATTCACACCAAGAAAATATAACTAAATTACCATACAACCCAATAAAAATGTTTTATTATGGATGCCAAAGAACAAAAACAATTGCGACAAAAAAAAACAAACGCATATGAAAATGCTGCAATTTCCTTTAGTTTGTTTGTTTTTAATCTACTGGTGAAAAAAAGGCCACCTAATTGTTGTAGTTGCTTCACATACTGTTAGTGCAAAATCACATCACGGAGAACAATTATATTTCTAGCTGATGAAAAAATAAAAACAAATCCACAGGCAATCAGAATCCACCAACTTAAAGAGACAGTTCACCCAAAAATGAAATTCAACTTGTTTCTAGCCTGTATAAGTTTCTTTCTTCTGTTGAACACAATGGAAGAATGATGAACAAACATCCATAGTATTTTTTTGTTCAGTGTGAATGGCTGTTTTTTTCTCAAATTCTTCAAAATGTATGGTTTGATTTTCTTGATCAGAGATGCCCTAGGTGGTTTAGATCCAACTTGCTTCAGCGCACATGCCTGGAAGGCTCTAGTAGACCGAGTAAGGCCCAATACCAATTCTATTTTTCTACCCCTTGGTGGCCTACCCATGTATCATATGTCATCGCGATCTCTTGCTTCATATGAGATCAACAATGGCGACTGCTATAGTTATTCCAGTTATGTTATTTTTTTTGGTATTTATCTTCAGGAAATCACCAAAGGCAACGATATCATGTTATCATAACGATATAATGTGGCAATAAGATCGTAACCGTACTGAGCATTTACACGGTGGCCATATTCATCTATGTAAACACACGAAAACAACATTAACATTATACCAGACACTGGAAAAAGGTAATTCAAAGCCACTAGACTTTTCTGACTGGGTATTCGAGTGACAGTGTTGTGGGACTACTATACAGGAGTTATTATTAGGGATTGTAGATGGCGAAATTTAGCGGTTTTTATTTTAGCGTTTTGGTTTTTGTTAAACCATGACGGTAAAACACGAACGCGGTTATGAATGTTTTAAAACATATGCTTATTTGTTGTAAAAATTCATAATAATGACAAAAAAAAAAACAATTTGTGCATCTCCTGACATCCGTGTGCAGCCATTCTGCCATTGTAGATGGTGTATTCTGGGAAATTTTCATACCCCTTGGTTTCGAGTGTGGTCCTGAAAAATTTCCATTTCAAGGGGTATCTAGCCCTTCCCCTTAGCCTTACGCTTTGAAGCTAAAGAGAATTGGGACACCCCTACCCCTTTACGTGAACATGGGCAAAAGGAGAGGTAGGGGGAAGGGCTAAGGGGTAGAATTGGGATTAGGCCTAAGACCTCGAGTAGCTGGTTCAAGGGTTGGAGCTAAATTCTGTAGGGCCGAGTTTGGGCACTTTTATTCTTGATAATAATTATTATATTCATCATTCTTGTTACGAGCATGCTTGTAAGATGCTTAAGACATTCATCTATTCATCCTTTGCAATAACTATGGTTTAATTTCTTTCAGCTTGTTCCAGAGCACATAGTTATGACAAAAGAAGAAGTGACTGAGCTGCTG
>CAIGQV010007757.1:11876057-11965917 GCA_903798115.1 Danio jaintianensis | reverse complement strand
CCGCTGTGGCGACCCCAGATTAATAAAGGGACTAAGCCGAAAAGAAAATGAATGAATGAATGTTCTAATTATTCTAAATATATTAAATAATATTTTAAAATAATAATAATAAAAAACGTATTTTAAATAATAATAATAATAATGTTGGGTGTCACGGTGGCGTAGTGGGTAGCACTATCGCCTCACAGCAAGAAGGTTGCTGGTTCAAGCCTCAGCTGGGTCAGTTGGCATTTCTGTGTGGAGTTTGCATGTTCTCCCATTGTTCGCGGGGGTTTCCCCCACAGTCCAAAGACATACAGTGTAGGTGAATTGGGTAAGCTAAATTGTCCGTAGTGTATGTGTATGAATGAGAGTATGTGGGTGTTTTCCAGTGATGGGTTGCAGCTGGAAGGGCATCCCCTGCATAAAACATATGCTGGATAAGTTGGCGGTTCATTCCGCTGTGTCGACCTCAGATTAATAAAGGGACTAAGCTGAAAAGAAAATGAATGAATGAATAATAATGTCTAAAGCTAAAATATTCTTAAAATGTAATTACGCTAAATATATTAAAGAATATTTTAAATTATTATTAATAATTATGATTATGATTATTATTATTATTATTATTATTAATAATAATAATGCTAGAATATTCTTATAATTGTTCGAATTATTATAAATATATTAAAGAATTTTAAATTATTCATATTAATAATATTAATAATAATAATAAACAAATAATATTTTAAATAATAATAATAATAATAATGTCTAAAGCTAGAATATTCTTATACTTTAGTTATTCTAAATATATTAAAGAATATTTAAATTAATAATAATAATAATAATAATAATAATAATAATAATAATAATAATATTATTATTATTATTATTATTATTATTATAAATCATTATAAATCATCCATCAACATTTATTATGATTTTCAGACTATTCATAAAAGTCTCCATATTCACTACACTTTTCTGTATTTGTGAATTAGTAAAAAAAAAAAAAACATAAATAAAAAAAGTACCCAGCTCAGATGAATCATTCCATGTGTGTGACCCGTGACCCGAGAGGTTCTCCATAGACTGGATAATCAAGAGAGAACACATGTAAAACATATGCAACATACACATCTGTTAAGCTGGTTCAGTGTGCTTATTTCAGTGAAGATTTGCTTTAAACACAGAAGTGCACTTTCAGGAAGTAAAAACCCTGCTGCCAACATCCGCTGTTCACAGGCACTGAAACAACACACACACGCACGCGCACACACACTTACCCTGCTTTTCTCAGTGGGCAACACTGACAACAGTGTACTACTGTCCACCTCTCCCATCAACAGCTCCGACACACTGACAAAACACAAACAAAACATCTCAGCTCTTCCTGAAATAACAACAACAAATGACTACTTTTGCTCTCACAATTGCCTTTTTGTGTTTTGCAATTTCAAGTTCCATATCTTAATTCACCAGATTTACATTTTTATTTAATGTAATTCTAGTGTTTATAACTCAGAATTGCAAAGAAAATCCTACAAATTTGCATTTGCAAATAGAAATTAAAATAGTGTAAAAATCTATAAACCTACAACTGCAAGAAATAACACCACGATTCAGATTAAAGAAAGTGCAAAAAATGAAAAACAAATCTTTTCTATTTTTTCTATTTTAAGTCCCGAAAGGCAGAAATGGATTCTATTATGACATTTTAAAGGTTCCTTATTTTGTTTCAGAGGCTTCCTACGACGTTTTCATAAATCCAAGTATAAAAAATTATTGTAATTAATGAATAAAAATAATTATATCATAATATACACAGCATCAGCTCTTTTCTTAGTGTCAGAAACGGTTGATTTAATGATTATGTCTCTCCAAGCCCTGCCTTTCAAAGAGCCTACTCTGTTCTGATTGGTCAGATGACCCAGTCTGTTGTAATTCATCAAAACTAAATGACCATTTACATATCTAAATTTCTCTAGAGCAGGGGTGTCCAAACTTGTTCCTGTGGGGCTGTTGTCCTGCATAGTTTAGCTCCAACTCCCTTCAACACACCTTCCTGGAAGTTTCTAGTATACCTAGACACCGGCCCTCCAGGACAGAGTTTGGACACCCCTGCTCTAGAGCTTCCTCAAAGCTTAATGTGCATCCCAAATCGCATACTTATGCACTATTCTATGCCATTTTGTAGTAGAAATGTGTAGTGCAAGTAGTACATTCACATTGAAAACTTTAAAAAGAATAAAGTGCACTTTAAATACCTGGATGATACACTTATTCAGCGGTTAAAATGAAGTGTGAATGTTGGACACTTCACGCACTCAACGGCCGCTGCTTTACTCACGTAGGGGAAGGAGTGGAGTTTTCGATCACTGATATTGGATTACTTTTTTTATTTTGGCTTGTGAAAGCTAAATTCTGCTACGAGAGTGATTACGCCGCCTCCTGATGGTGAATGCGGTTATACTCATGGCAGGTATTATTTGGTAGTTTGGACATTTATTTCACTAATTTGGCAACAGACATACTTCATCTGGGAAACGGTTTGAATTTCCGCTAAGTAAAAAAAACCCGTTAGTGTTCCATTTGGGATGACACTACGTACATATACTATGCTGTTGAGTAAGTGCATAAGTACATAGTGGACAAGAGCATAGTGTATAGTGTGCCATTTGGGATGCAGCTTTAGGTCTTTTATTAATTACTTATTATTAATTCATGTTGTTCCAATCCCCTGAGATCTTCGTTCACCTTCAAAATACAAAGCTCTCTGACCCTCAATAGACCAATAGTCGAAGCTCCAAGAACACTTTTGCGCACCAAAAAATAAAATAAAATAAAAAAACACATTCCATATCAGCTCAGAGTGTGCATTTACTGTGGTCAATACAATGCTTTTACGCTGCTGACAAAAACATTGTGTTGCCCGTAGTAAACGACGAACAAAGTTGTTTTTCGTTTTTTGTTGTGCCACACAAAGTGTTCTTGGAACTTCGTATGACTAAAGTTGAACCACTGAAGTCACATGGAAAGTTTTGACAATGTTTTTGGTCTTTGAATGTCTCTGGGCTGTTGCTGTCTTTAGAGTATGAGGGAGCTCTCGTATTTAATCTAATTCAATTCAATATGAACGGATTGAAACTACACAAGGGCAAGAAATTAATAATGGAGTTTTCCTTTCTGGCTGAATTACACTTTAAAAACACCAATATGAACAGTAATGATGTTGGTTTTATCACAATTCAAAGTTTCATAGCAAAAAAAAAAAAAAGACTTCTGGACTCAGCGAAAAACAAAAAACACTAAACTCTTTCAGGCCTCATATGCATCTAACATTGTTGCTGGAACTGTTAATGAGCAGTAGATGAGGATCATAAGCCGGCAATATGCAAATGTGCTACAAATAGATTTGTTTAGGCAGTAAAGCTGGATTTAATGACGATTCAATTCAGGAGGTCCAAAATCACCTCTAGCTTAAAGGCACAGTTTGTAATTTCCACCACTAGAGGGAGTGTATTCACAACAAACAAAGGCATAGTTTGATGACACCCTGACCAAGTGTGGAATCATGGGAGTTGTGGTCTTCATTACATCCTATGGGTCTTTTCCAGAAATCACTACCATGGATGAACTAAAATATTACTTATTATCATGGTAATTTAAAGAAGAGTAAGAATGAAACCCGTCAAAGCAAAACGAGAGCGCTGAAGCAATTTTTGATGAAAGACGAGAACGACGTGGCATGAAAACAGCTGAGCTTTTATTACTCCACAGTCTACCGATTCTGGTTCATCACTTCATGATCATTTGGGGAAGACGTAGCGCTGTTTTATCATACTAAATACATTTTAAGATTCTGTTATAATGCTACTCTGTGCAGTCTAATAAAACACACAACATTTCACATAAATTTCACACTTTCACATAAAGTGTCTTTGGTGTTTCGCTGAATTTAATAAAACCAAACTGGAAATGAAGGCTGATGTCAAACATGATGTCATTAGCATGGCGTCATTAGGATTACACAAATATGACATCATTAGCATGGCGTTTCATTATTTAAAATTGTTTATTTCACTGGATTTAAACATTCTTCATAACATTTTGGTATAACTTAAGTATATAAGTGTATTTTATATGACATTGTTGTAGTGGTTTTAATGAAAAAATGCCTTTAGAATTGTACCTTTAAGAAGTAAACTTTAAACTTTGCAGATATATTACATTCACAACACACTGCAAAAAAAAAAAATGCCCATGATAAAACAGGGCAGACGATCAGATGAGAGTTTGGTTCACAACTTCCTCTTTTTAGTCTGTTCTTGTGTCAAAAATACGTCACATTGCACTGGTGCATGATTTAATGTTGTGGTCACTGGAAATGAATGCAAGATATTCTTATGAACACTTGAGCAACACTGAACATGTCAGGAATCATAGGAATTGAAATAATAGATGTGACAGAAACAGCAGTTGTACTACAGGAGGTGATAATGATCAGCTGTAAGTCCAAAAAAAAAAAAAAAACAGATCCTTGAGGGTTGAGGGCTGTTTGTAAGAGAGTAGAAGCCACAGATCAACTTCCTGTTGTTTCTGTTGAGCAACGATTAAATGTTCGAGAGAAAGATTTGAGAATGCACACATGGCACATTTTCATTTGTAAATAAATAAAAAATAAATACAAATAAAAAAATGTAACGTCACTTCCCCCTAAATAAAACTAAATTAAATAAATTATGTTTTATTTTCACACATTGTTCGTTTTGATTTTGGGTAAAAAATAAAAATAAAAAGTTAACATGCCATTTCCCCCTAAAAAAAAAAAAAAAAGAATTACAATATAATACTTTTATTTCTGTTATTTATTTTTTTGCCATAAACCAAATGAAAATAGCATATATTTTCTTTGGAATTTGTTAATTTAATCAATTGATTAACAGATAAATTAATTTACATAAATATACAAATTTGACCAATATCTCATCCAGGTAATGCATTCACACAGCAAATTAGTGTGAAAAATGCATACTATAAAATATGCCAGGCTCTATCTCATGACAAAATATTTTTGGTCACAGTGTTGACAAGTGTTATCAGTTCACAACAAGTCCTCAATACTCACTTGCTGCTGAAAGCCACAGCAATGGTCTCAATGGCCTTCTCGAAATCTTTCTTGTCTGTTTCAATGCACGATTCATAGTGATAACCTGAAGTCAAAGGTCAAAACATAAAAATTATGATGAAGCAAGGAGATTGCAGGCAAACACTTCATGCACCTGTCAGTTTTTCAGTTTAATGAAAAGAAAACATCAAGAGCACACTTTCAGGTGTTTCTTTTATCACACTTGATCAATTTGTGCCTGTAGATGTCAATTACAACATATTTTTAAATTTTATTGTAAAAATATTTAAATTTTAATTTAATATACATACATATAAAAAAATTAAAAAAAAAAAAAATAAAAAAAAAAAAAAAAAAAAAAAAAAAAAAAAAAAAAAAAAAATATATATATATATATATATATATATATATATATATATAAATAAATTATTTTTTTTGTATTCTACGTGTTTTTTTTCCCTGGCAAATTAGCACCAATTTAATTAATTCTTCTTTAGCATATTTAAACAATCCTTTGGAAAACTTTTACAACACAAAAGGTTATTTTAATGTAATCAATCAATAGAAGTATGGTAAAAAAAAAAGTCTATTTTAAAACCCAATTCACCAGCAGGTTCTTGTCTTAAAGGGATAGTTTACCCAAAAAACTAGATTTACTTAAACTCAAGTGGTTAAAAAAAATCTTTCATGACTTTGCTGAACACAAAACAAGATCTTTAAAACAAGAGTTTTGAATTTATTGCCATATCAGCTTCTCTGGATATTTCATGGCAGAATCAGATCAAATTTACAACATTTTACAAATATCAATCACTTTTCTGTAATAATAAAAAAGAATTATGACAATAAAAATACATCAACACCAATAAATAATACATAACATAACCTAAAACAGTTTAAGGATTACTTTTGATAAAAATTCACATTTAAATGTTTTTCTTTAAAGTCTCTCCAGATAAAAATGTCTGATAACATTAAAAATAGGGCATTCCAAAATTATTTGTTTGAAATTTGGAAAAAAAGCAGCCATTGTGACAACCAGTAGAGAGAAAAAAAAACAACAGTATGGAAGACAATGGTTGTTTTTCCTCCAACATTCTTCAGTATATCTTCCTTTGTGTTGATGACAACAGAAGTGGAAGATGAGCAAATGATAACAATTTTCATTTTTTGGAGTGAACTGGCCCTTTAAGCATTTAAAACAGCTGCAGAAATGCATAATTCTGGGTGCGAGAATTGAGAATGAGTACTATTTTGAGACCCAGAAGTGCCTTGCTCTGACCTTTGACCTGCGAGATGAGTTTTCCGGCAGCAGTGAGCGTCTCCACGGTGTTGAGCAGCGGGTACATGCTGATGACCTGCCGCAGGACCCGCAGCACTTCACCCAGACACTCGTGAGCCAGCGGACGCCGGTTCTCCTGCTTATCTGACACACAAAAGACAGGGCTGATCTACAGATGACACTCTCACTTCAGTGTGATCTGTCAGCTAAATGACCAACGCCTTCACTTTTCACACTTTGATAATGGAGCAACACTGTAATAACGTCTGTGTAATGTTTCACCACAAACAAAGGGTAGAATGGATAAGCTGGAAAAAATATGTTTGATAAAATTTTTGAAAATGATATATAAAAAAACCTGTGAACAAAACTAGGACCCCCTCTTCTCTCTCTCCCACAACACAACCTCAAAACATTATGCAATTCTGAGTGTGCCTCACAACCACCTGTGGATTGACAAACCACCTGTAGAAACACTTTTCCCTCCATTAAAAAACAAAACAGTCCCTGCTTACTATAGCACTTAATTCTCTGAGCACAAACAGTTCTTTTGTATAAGCACTTCTTGTGTATTGCCTCTTCTTGTTGAATCGCTGAATGCCTCCTCAATTGTAAGTCGCTTTGAACAAAAGTGTCTGCTAAATGACTAAATGTAAAATACATAAGTGAAGAGTAAAAAAAAAAAAGTGATTACTAAATTACACAAAGTAAAAGGAAATTCCTTGAACAAATACATAAACGAAGTAACAATTCATTATTTGAAACAATAATAATAATAATAATTATAACTATAATTATTATTATTATTATTATTATTATTATTATTATCATCATCCAAACAAGTGAGTAGAAATAGGGGGGGGGGAACAACAATAACATTTAAATTATTACATTTTTTTTAACAAATACATTTGTTTTGTTATAAACAAGTTTAGAAATAAAGTGTTATTTAAAGGAAATTAATATACATCTGAACAAAAACAATAGATTTTAAGATTTAGAGTCATTAAAACAAAATAAAATGTTTACAAAATACACAAATCACAAACAAGATAAACAAACTAAAACGAAAACAGACAAATAAATAAGGTGTCAAAAAAAAGACAAATACACAAACTAACAAATAAAATAAAGTTTACAAATAAAACAAACAACAAGATAATTAAACGTGAATTAAAACACAAACAAAAACAGACAAAATAAATTAGTGGTTATTAAAAAAAGGGACAAATACACTTTGTACAAAATATTATTAAAATATTATTTAAGTTGTGTGTTTAAATACACACAACTTAAAGTAAGCCTTATACAACCGAACAAAAACAATAACAAAAGGATGAAAATATTTCTACATTAAAATCTAAACAAATAAAGAAAATACTCTATTTATTTATTTTTTTAAATCGCATCTCCTAAACTGACCTGGTTGATTCTCTGTGAACCCACTATCTCTTTACTTAGTGTTTAGTGTCTGTCATGAACTGGAGGAAACTAATTAAATCTGCACTGATCCTAAAACAGTGAAGATGATGCAAGATGTTTGTTTACTGCGCTGCACTGCTTTCACATCTACAACTACCACTACCACTTCCTCCTGTAAAATACCTACAACTGCTGTCTGTTCTGTAGACTGACCTGTACAGCGGTGGAAAACATCAGCAACTGTCTTTTTAGATTTATAAGAGAAAGTGGGACCATACGCCCTGAAAAAATAAATATAATTAAAAATAATAATAATAATAATAATAATGATTAGGAACTGTAAAATAAATGTATTATTGATAAAACAAATAAATGAATAAAAATAAACACACAAAAACAAATAAAGAAATAGCAATAAATTATTGAAAATAAATACACTGTTTAAAAAAAATTACGAATATAGACTAAATGTATAAACATTTTTAACTATAAACAGAAACTTAAAAATAAAATAAACATGTAAAATGTGATGTTTGATTTATTTTAAAATTATTTCTGCTAGCTTTTTAAGTAAAAAATTCATAATTAAAGCCTAAATGAACATGGATACAAAAAAGATACAAAAATCTTACAAATACATTAATATCTATAATGTATGAACAAAAAAACTAATAGATTAACACAAAAAATTTAAGTGATAAACATCAGTTTATAAAAAAAACTTTAAAAAAAATAATAAAAAATTAAAAAGTGCTAAATTGCAATTTATTAAACAAAAATAGCCAAAAAATAAACAATTATAATAACGAAAAAAAATAGAACAGTTTTATATTAAAAAGGTGTGAACATGTTTGAAGGCTCTTGACATATTTAAATAGCTTTACAAAAAATATCTGAATGTACCATGGTATTAGCAATGTTGTATCATGGTAATGGTATCGTAATCTGTGTGATTAGGATTCTCTTTAGAGCAGACTGTTTCATCTACAGCAAGTTTTGGGAAATCATTGTATAAAAACTGATTTGCATAATACAGTGTTTGAGAGCAGGTTTGCCGCTGAATGACGTTGTTTTACGGCTGCTGTGAGCGGAAGAGGTGTTTTCTGAGTTTCCTGCTCCAGTGTGGTAAACCACAGGAACTCGACTGCACTGCACACACAGGAAGAACAGGCTCCGCCCCTTTCGCTTCTGCAGGGTCACATGACCCACAGCAGACGATGATGTGAGCGGCTCGACGTGCAATCTGTCATGTGGCCTACTAGACTTCAGTTCTGCTCTGGGCATCAAGGTTGAAAAATATATTCCAGGAAATAGTCAAAACGTTTTCACAATGTTAAGGATACATTTTTCGAAATAAGGAAACATTTTGTCAACGTTTTTTATATTTAAGCCCTAAATAATCAACTTCAAATAGATTGTCTGAAAACTAAACTATCTTAGCTTGCCTGCTGTATCTCAGTTGACAAATAAATACCAGGAAATGTTTAAAAATCTTTGGGAATGATTGGAAAACATTAAGAAAATGTTTTGAAATTCATTAAGGAAACATTTTGGAAAATATTATGGAAATTCCTTTGAAACAAAACATATAGAGAACTTAAAGAAAACATTTTGGAATGGTTTGGAAAATGTCACTTTTTTTAAAAGACATGTTAGGAAAACTGGGAAACAAAAACACCTGTATAGATATTTTGACAAAAACAACTAAATATTTTGAAATGGTCGAAATTTATTTAAATAAAAAAATTTCTAAAATTTTAAAACCATTTCAAGTCTATCTTTTTGACTGAACATTTTGGAGACTTTCAGCAACGTTAAGGAAATATTTTGGAAAATCTGAAAGTGAAATTTTTTTAAAGAAGTGCAATTATAGATTTCGCAGTTCTATTTGATCGTGGCATTTAAAAACTATTTTGGAAATGTTGATGAAATTTCTGGAAACTTTTGGGAAATAATTAAAAAAATCCATTTTGGATTATGATAAATATAGTATTTATTATATATATATATATATATAGTATTAATATAAAGTATTTTTCAATGAATTTAACATTTTTTGCAGTTCATTGTGACAAATTCACATTTTGAGAACTTTAGGAAAACATCAAGAAAATATTTGGAACCATTTTCGAGATGTTAAGGAAACTAATCAGAAACATTTTAAAAACATTAGGGGAAATTTTTTGAATTATGTAATTTTTCAAAAACGTTAAGGACAATTTTTGAATGTTAAGGAAACTTGAAATTTTTTTAAAAGCATTTAGAGGACAACTTAGGATTTTTTTGCCATTATTTTACAAATTAAAAACTAATATGGAAACTTCCTGAAAACCCTGAGGAACATCTTTGGTAACTTTTTTTTAAATGTTAAGGAAACATTCCAAAAACATTTTTCTCCATCACCCCCAAATAATCCCCATCAAAACACATTCTTTCCAGCAAAACCATTCTTTTACCTTCAAGCACGACATCCTTCAGTTTCTCCACCGCTTTGGCAAAGCGCTCCACACTGCGCAGCAGAGACGGGATGTCCTCTACCTCGATGGCCACTGTGGTCTCAGCTGTCTCTGGCGAAGGGCTCGGGGTGATAATGGATTTTCCTGCACCCTTGCTGAACACCCAGGACTGGATGGGAAAGCCAGCGGCGCTGGGATTGCGACTCAGAGAAGTGGGCCGCTTCAGGGTGCCCATCGGAGATGGGCAGCCCAGCGCCTTTGAGTGCTGGGTCAAAGGCGTACCTGGACAGGACGATGAGACCTCTACGATAGGAGGAGACAGACTGGAGGATGTTTGGGATGAAGAAGTGACACCGTCTACTGCATCTTTCCGAGGCTGTTCTTGAAGAGCAGACAGCTGGATTAAAAAGACAAAAAGGAGATGGTGTGAGAATACATGGCACACAAATGTTTAAAGTCTGTATGAACTAGACGTTGCTGAGACTTATTTCAGTATTTTGATGTACTTCCAACTAAACGAAATATTGAGTAGGGGCGAAACTTTTGTGCATCATTTCCTAATAGCAAACTAATGGTAAAACAGGCGTGGTAAAGAACATTGTGGCTGAAGCCGCCACGAAAAGGGTTGCCACTCCAAACGCAATGATTACCAAAACACTTTTTTTTTTTTTCAGTGGATTAAATCAACACGTGTTAATTTAACCTTAAGAATAACAATATGCGCTCGCAAAATAAACTTTGTAAGTTTCACACAGAGTGTAAGTTAGAAAGTGGACTTTGTGGATGAAGCGCAAGATCAGTGGTCGACTACAATAGACGGCTGTTAGTAAACAGAACTTCTTTCACAAGTGTGATTGTGTAACTGTGGCCTACTTCCTGTCACACCCCAAAAAACTGATGCCACACTGAACTGGTCTTGCTGAGGCCTAAAAACACGAACACCAACGCATGGAGAAGTAACTGGAAATATAATCAGTTCTAAATGTTGCAAATGTTAAGGAACCGTTAAAGAGTAATGTGTGGACATGTTTTGAAAATGTAGGCATATTTATAGAAACATTTTGGACTTCTGGAAGCATTCATAAATAATGAACTATACAAACTAAAAAGTGTCAAAAGATCCCCTAACAGTAATATTCCAAAATATAAACATGTTAAATAAACAAAAAATGACAATGACAGACGTTTAGCCATAAGAAAACATATCTAATAATTTTACATTAACCTATCCCACCAACGTTTGACTAGTCAAATATACAATTACATCAAATTAAAAATTACACATAAACGTGCAGATTTAGCAGTACCACATAGACACACATCGCTTAAAAACTCCACAACCCACCTGTTTGAGCCAGATGTTGGGTTTACTTGGTAAAATGTCCAATTTCTTTTTGCTGCTTGATTTTTTCACTCTCTGACTCGTCGCGTAAGGACTGTAACTTTTGTTACTCGACACACGTTTCAACATTTCCAGCTACTGTACGTTGAAAATCTATCATATATCATAATCATAAAGTAAGTAAAGTAGATGTATGTAAAATCACAAACACAGAGTAAGGCAAAACCTGAACTCCTTGCACCTTGCTGCGCCACATCACCCTGAGGAAGTTTAGTTCGTCCTTTTCTCATTTTAGGTAATATAACGGTAAAATGTCATTAATAAACTCCCCATTTCGGTTTGAAGGCTCCAATATTTGGACCACGTCGAAAACGAGGCGAAACCCCGAGCGCGAGAGTGAAATGTCAATCAAGTTGATTGGCAGGAGGAAAAGGCGAGAGATGCTGAAGACTTACTGATGGAGAGCTGAGATGAGCTGGGCTGCTGCTTCCTGTTCGGCTCTTCTTAGACATCGAGTGCGTCTTTATTAGCTCCCTCGTCTTTTTGGAGAACATCTTAAGCTTCAGGTGTTTGGACCGGACTCGTAATTCGTTATATTTACTCTGCAAGCCCCCTGCCCACCCCCCGGCTCCCCATGTCAAAGCGCTGATGCGAGGTTTGCTCAGTGCGAGCTGGAGCTTCAGTCTCACTCGAACAAAACGATCATCGCACATTGAGCGAGTCTACTGACACACTTCAGGCGCATCCGCTTTTGCTTTTCTGTTTTTTCTCTCTCGCTGTGCTTTTGACAAGTGAAACTGCGCTGCCGTGAAGAAACATGTGGGCTGGACAGCTTCATACATTCTCTCTGAGAGTTAAAGCAACGTACATGAGGGGATTCACATCATTTTCTTGCGCGTAAAAACAAGATTCGTTGTCTGCCACACAGCACACACGTTGTCGTTAATGCTAGACACCTGCTCTTTAATTAAATATGAAAACACCGCCCACTTTCGTGGAAAAAGAAACTTCTTAACTTTTAGTTTTTAGACTGACATAGGAGTATTAGCAAATCTCTTTTAGTCTTTTTAGTCTCTAAAAACTAAAAGCTAAAGACTGCCATCTTAACTTGCCTGCCTGTATCTCAGTCGACAAACCAGGAAACGTTTAAAAACATTTGGGAATGACTGGAAAACATTAAGAGAATGTTTTGGAATAACATTTATTAATAACATTCATTCATTCATTTTCTTTTCGGCTTAGTCCCTTTATTAATCTGGGGTCGCCACAGCGGGATGAACCGCCAACTTATCCAGCATATGTTTTACGCAGCGGATGCCCTTCCAGCTGCAACCCATCACTGGGAAACATTCATACACACTCATTCACACACATACACTACGGACAATTTTAGCTTACCCAATTCACCTATACCGCATGTCTTTGGACTTGTGGGGGAAACCGGAGCGAACACGGGGAGAACATGCAAACTCCACAAAGAAATGCCAACTGACCCAGCCGAGGCTCGAACCAGCGACCTTCTTGCTGTGAGGCGAACGTGCTACCCACTGCGCCACCGCGTCGCCTACTAATAACATTTTTACGGAAATTCTTTAAAAACCATATATTTTGAGAACTTAAAACATTTTTGAACTGTTTGGAAAATGTGATGGCAAGTTTATTTTAGAAAGACAAACTAAAACAAAAAAAACATGTAGGCTAATGCATTTTGGTCATTCATTTACAAAACTATGGGGTTTTAGGGACTTGAAAACTCAAACCTTTAAAAAATAGGTTCTTCTTTTTTTTTTTTTAAATGAACACTCCACTTTGATTAGAAATAATCTCATTTTACAAGTCACCTATGAGTTAAACTGTTGAGGTTTACAAATTTGAATCTATTCATCCGATCTCCGGGTCTGGCAGGATCACTTTTAGCTTAGCATAGCATAAATCATTGAATCAGATTAGACCATTAGCATCTATTCTGCGGTGGAAAAAAAAAATTGATTTTAAAATGTCAAACTATGAAGGCTACATATCCTTGCAACATTTCAGTCTTTAAGAACAATAGATTGCCGATTACGGTGTTTATTCTGAAATGTAATTAAATCTTTAAAAACTTATTTTGTTATATTTTCTCGTATCAGAAAATATGGTGTATTTTCTGTAACAGTGAGCTTTGACACTCCTTAGGTTTTGTGATGCATTGTGGCATTTATTGTAGCAAACTCATGGTAAATTAGTTTTCTTTTTTTCCCTACTAACAGATCGATTGGAATCTATAAATACTCTAGATTAATTTCTCCCAAGACTACAGTTTTGCAGCCTTCAAATCATTGCAAAACTGTATATGGGTTGTTGACGTAGCGTTGCATTTTCAGTCACACGTGACAAAAAAATTATATAATTAGTATTGTCATCATTTAAAATGCAGTAAATGGTTAAACATTTCTTTGTCTTCCATTTCTAGATATATAAACTTCTGTGTTATTAATAAAAAAAAAAAAAAATTGAGCCAAATCTCCAGCATAGATCAATAAATTCTTAAATAAATACAACTCTTATAAATTAAAGTAAAAAGAAAATAGTAAAATCATTAATAAATATATCAGGCCTAATTTTACAAGTGGCTATTTTAGTAAATCCCACTAATTGTTTAATCCATATATTTCTAAAAACATAGGAACTTGATACATTCGGTCACTGAAAACCATGTCCTCTGGTGTGACACTGTATATGCTAATTTTAAATAGGCAATTCCACCAAAAACTTTAATTAGATGAAGGACACCATTTAATATCATGTGACTGAAGCTCCCTGTGATGCCTATGATGTGCACCTGTTAAGTTTTTGTCTGAGAATTTTCCACATATTTTAACATTTTCTTCCTAATTTCATATAAAATAAATAGCACTATTTGAAGATGTGTCCAACAATCACGAATATTCACTCTCATGCTATTTGCATAGTATTAACAATTGTTTTTCTTAACTTTTGCTATGTCATACCATAGGACATTTTTATGGTATACAGTGGAGTAAAAATGTATAAGAATTGATATATATTTTTTAAAATATCAGACTTCAAACTACATAATTACAACATTTGTTTTTCTCCAAAAACGGTGTTTTACAAAAAAAAAAGAAAGCATTATTTATTGATTATTTGTCAGCTACCCATATTTACATAAACCTAACCAACCATCCCATTTGTTGCTTGGGAATGTTTAAGGAACCTACGTATAAAAAATACATTGAAATTTCATTTGATAGCATTTTTAGTGTCGTTAAAATTAAATTAAGAGCGGAAAATTGTGGAGAATATTTAGTCAAAATAAATTCTAATGCACTTCCCAACATTAATCAGAGCGAGAGCTTAAATGTTTTGTTCCATTTATTTCAATATACAAATAAAAATTATATTTAGTTAGTTGCTGAAGAGGGTAACACATACCCAAATGTTTTTCTTTTATTTTAAAACAACAGGAAATATTTCTTTTCGAAATAATCCTGAGTAAGACCTCAGCACATACATTAAAACAAAAGGAAGCAATTCAGGTCACAAATCTTCCAAATCGATCCAATATTACGAAAGTCAATACAAAACACTGAAAATTAAAAATTTTGGTTGTGTGAATGTACTGTACAGGTCCAGATTAAAGGTCCATGTCCCCGTTTTGGGTCTTAATGTACTGTAATCCATGTATATTACAGCTCTGTAGCAGGTCCCCATTCAATGTCATCGGCTTCATCATATTCATCTTCATCTCTGTCGTTTTCGTCGCTGTCACTGTCACTTCCTCGTATTTGCGTTCTCCGCATTTGCATGGCTTCGTGATGTGCGAGTCTAAATAAAAACATTTATTAATACATTTAAAAATTAAAAATAAATACGTTGGCAGACCATGCAAAAAAATACTTACACTATAAAAGAAGGGGAAGGTTTCCTTTCTTGTTCTATCTGTTCTGCCATACGAGCCTGAAACAATAAAATATATGCAGTGATAAACAGCTCCGAGGGCTGGGCAATCAATTGAAATAAAATCACAAACATGATTGAGCAAATCTGGAATTGTCATGCACATCTTGTCAGAAAAGCATGGTTCTGTTCAGTAGTAAATCTCCTCCGAATGCCAGAGGGCGCTCTTGTGCCGAAACTCCAAACACCCACGAAAAAGAAACTCCCCATAGAGTTACATTATAAACGTAAGTTTTTAAATGCCATCATTGATTCAGCGTGACTAATAATCACATGAATATGGAATCATCGCACAAGGAATAACTTCAAACACTTAACTGAAGTTATGAAGCGAGTTTGGAATAATTTACTACACTAATAATTGAATTTACTACACAATATACTTAACCACACCCCTCTTATCTTTAGTGAATGATGCGCAAAAAGATAGCTCTGTCCCCTACTCAAAATTCCATTTACATGTACATCAACATACTGAAATAAAAGTCCTAGGAACTTCCGGTTCATACAGACTTTAAGAAATGGGACACCAATTAAGGGTATAGATCCAGGAATATGTCCTAATTAATTAAATCATGTTGTGCCTGATTGAACAAAACATTGTACCTGTTGTAGTCTCTCCTCTATGGCTGACAATGGAGGGGTCTTTGACTGGACTTCTTTGGGATCTGGTGCCCTAAAGTTGGGTGGCGCATCGGAAGGTGTCGGAGGTGCAACCCCATCATCATTGCTGAAGTCTGAATCCGTGAAACTGCGCTGCGAGGGCACATCCTCTTGTTCTTCAGGTATTCCAGCAATGAGGCGTGGAGATCGGGGCTCTGGAACATGGAGGATGGGAGGTACTTCACTGGGTGGTAGGGTGTACTCTGGCTCTTCCTCCTCCTCATGTAGGTTGTAGGGAGGTTCAGGACTAGGATTCAACACACTGGCGGGCTCCGAGGAACGGGCCAGCGCAGAGCTGCGGTGTCTGGCAATGCCTCCTGAGGGTTCCTCCAGGTCTTCGTTGTCCGTGTAGGCTTCACCATCTGTGAAGGCCTCACCGTCAGTGTCCTCGTAGTCACTTGCACCGCTGAGGTAGTCTGAGTTGTTTGCTCGATTAAATGCATCAAGATCCTCTTCGGCGCCTCCTTCCAACTGGACAGACACAAAGCCCTTGTTAATAAACTCAAGTATGGAATGCAGGTTCTGAAGTAATCCTCCACTGTAATTTTGTCAGAACAATTGTAATTAAATAGATAGTTTGTCCAAAAGTCATTAATTACTCATCCTTATGTCGTTCTAAATTCGTAAGACCTTTGTTCACCTTCAGAATGCAAATTCAGATATTTTAGATGCAATCCAAGAGCTCTCTCACCTTCCATAGACAACAAGGGTCATGAAAAAATCAAAGTCCAGAAAGGTACCAAGAAAAGGGTCAAAACAGTCCAAGTGCCATCAGTGGTTCAATCGAATTTTCATGAAGCTACAACAATACTTTTGTGTGCTCCAAAATAAAAGCATGGTCAACACGCATCCTGAACACACATTCTGTCATAGCTTTCAAAAATTTTGATCGAACCACTGAAGACACGTGGAAGATTTTGACGATGTTCTTGGTACCTTTCTGGGCTTTGAATATTTCATGACTATTGCTGTCTATGGAGGATCAGAAAGCTCCCACATTTCATCAATAAAATATCTTAACTTGTGTTCCAAAGATGAACGAAGGTCCTAGGGTTTGAAATGACATGAGGGTGAGTAATTAATAACATAATTTTTATTTTTGGTTGAACTACCCTTTAAGACAGGGGTGTCCAAACTCGGTCCTGGAGGGCCGGTGTCCTGCTGAACTTAGCTCCAACTTGCTTCAACACACCTGTCAGGAAGTATATCTAGTATTTCTACCTGTACATTTCTAGTATATCTAGTAAGAGCTTGATTAGCTGGTTCAGGTGTGTTTGATTAGGGTTGGAGCTAAACTCTCCAAGACGCCAGCCCTCCAGGACCGAATTTGGACACCCCTGCTTTAAGTGGTCCTAGGTATTCAATACAGATTTGATGCCACATTGATGAAGTTCTGTACAACAAACACAAGTTTTCAACATGACGCGAGTGTACAACTTAGGACTATAAAATTTGTCTTACCGCTACTTCAGAAACCCAGACAGGTTTAGACTGCTGTTGCCGAATCTTGTCCTTCAAAACATCATACCACATGTTTGTATTTGGCTGAAGATCAATGCGTGCTGTGAAGGGAAATCAAAGAATCAGAGGTAATCTTTTTCAATACAACATTTAAGAGAAGAGTCCTAATTTAAGAGGCACTGAAGGTTTACCAGAAAACAGAGTGCTGTAGTTTTTCCTCAGCTTTAAGGCCTGGGCGTAGAGGCGTCGAGAGCTCTTGCTGGAGCCTGGCATGTATTTTTGCCTCATAGACTTCACGTCCTTCCGATTATGAGGATCTAAGAAGAGCACCATGGGATGGTACTGGATATAATTCAATCTTTCTATGGCAGTGGGTGTAATGTCCAGCAAGGGATGCTTGTCCTGAAAGCAAAAACAAGTCGCTTAGTTGCCTGAACACTAATTGGGGTGGTTTAGGTTTAGACTCGATTACCTGCTCTGCTATCCGCCTTACTGTGTCCAGTTTGATTACACTGGATGAACTATCATTTCCACTCCTGGGTACCATTTCTACAAACCAATAAAATGGAAATATAAGATTTACACAGTGAATTACATGATTAGATTGACAGTGAATACATTCTTTATTCAAAACCCATATCCAGTTTTACATACCTGCAACTTCAAATTCATCAGGCAACTCCCGGGCCAGTTTCTCATTGGCAATGTCGTTCAGAGGACCCAAAATGACGATAGGTCGTTTGAAATTGGCTGCATATGAGCAAGAATATGTATGTTACAATCAAAGACACCACATTTGCCATTAAGACTTGTCATTTGTGCTTAGGTATCTTTAATTTCTCTGCAAATGTCATTCTTGGGAACCAAAAGCCATTCCACTGTCTTCTTCTACAAACAAACTAACCTTCTTTCAACAGGACTTTCTCGTATGCTGGAAATTTGCCTTGAATCGTCAACTGCAGTAGGTCATCGCGGGTTCTTCGGTTACTCTTTTTGGCCCCTCTGAGACCCCGTAGCTTCCAGAATTCAGCTCTAGGGCCAGATGCCTGGCGTTCAGCTGCACTAATTCTCTGCGCCTGCTCCAAATTGGCCAGAGTTTCAGCCCTGATATATAAAAAGTCAAACAGTTAGAGAACCTATAGGAACTAATGTATTTAACAAGCACACAACATATGAATGAAGTTGCCACTATTACCCCTTTCCACCAAGCCAGTTTCAGGTTCAGATCCATTTCTAAATTGGTTCTTTGTCTTCCGACACCCAACGCACCAGCTCTGAACCAGAACCCCCTGAATATAAAAATGAAAACTACAACTTCAACAAACCTGGTCTGGTTAGGAATGGTGCCTTTGTCCAGCTCGTGTAAATCATTGCCCATGCGCACAGCTAACCAGGTTCCCAGCTTCCCTCGATGCATGGTGTCCACCACTCTGAACACCTCGCCTCTGGTGAAGCTCAAGCCGACGCTGCTGTCTGCCACGTGATCATAGTGCGTGCGGATGTAGAAAGAGTCTCCAAGGTTGGACTTCAGAATCTTCTTGTAGACTAAGATGATGAGAGCAAAAATTAGCTTGGAAAGGGCATTTGTAACCTGTTTTTACTTCCCTAAAGCCACGATGTGACGGCACTCACTGTCCACTTTGTTCTGAGTCCGCATGTCGATACGCTCTCCGCCACGGATGTTCATGAGGTACATTGCTGCTTCTTCTCTGGTGAAGTGGTTAAAGTCCATACCATTTACCTGTAATGCAGAGTTTTTAAGAATGGAGAACAGAAAAGAGTTGGATTTTGTATGATGATGTAGCCGATCTTTTGATCCTACCTCAAGAATCTGATCACCCTCTGTCATGCCTTGCTTTTGGGCTGGACTGTTAGGCTGGACACCACCGACAAAGATGCCAACATCATTTCCTCCCACAAGTCTCAAGCCGACACTGCCTTCCTTTACAAAGCTGATGTGGTTCTGATCGGAGCTGTACCTGAGATAGAAATTAAATATGATATGCATCCTATAATATTTTGTGTAATTTGCAAATATTTAAAATATCTAAAACTTTTACTTAATTATAAATCATATTTACAAATTATTATTAAAAATATAAATAATCAAATGAATCTTTAATTACATCTCTACTATTTAAATGTCTAATTATTTTTGTCTTTTTTTATTAATTATAAATACTTAAATAGTTTTGTTGTACATTTTTTGTAAAAATTTATATAAATTACATACAGATAAAATATACTTTATGGTAGAACAGTTGTATTCACATCATGTACATACAATACATATTACAACAATTAATAATAATAATAATAATAATAATAATAATAATAATAATAATAAATACATTATATATAAAGAATTTACACAATTTGTTTTACTGCCTTTATGCTTATTCAAACTGATAATAAATATTTGTAAAAAATTTTTTGTAAAAAAGTAATTAACAAATTAAGTACTTATACTTCTGTATTTTATATATCGTGTATTTCTGTACTTTATTGTCTTCATGATATATATATTATATATAAATAAAAAATATATATAAGATATAACAAAATAAATTCCATATGCAAAAATAAATTCTTATTTTCTCCCTTTAATTTGGGATGAAATATGGACCAGTCTTGTCTTTGTATACAACGAAATAAACAATTTCTCACCCCAGATTTGGTGTTGGCACTGCGTCTGGTGGAAGCACATAAAGTGGTTCTTCTACAGCTTTAGCTGAAACAAAACAGTTACAATTAAGTACCCGATAGTCACTCTGGAAGCTGCAACGCATTGCGGGAGTGCTTTTGGATCGCAGATACTCACAAGTAAGCGTGGTGTGGTTGGGGATGGAGACGTTTGAGCGGAGAGTCCCATTAGCACGTGGGAAACTGAAAGAAATTTCACACAATAAGTGACTGTGATCTTGTACAATGTCTTGAGGACTTGTTTGTTGGCAACCACAGTGTTCGCTGACTCTATTCCAAAACAAACACACCTGTTCTTCCCAACGCTCACTAATGTTGACACATACTTTCCCACAGTTTCACTACGACAAAATCTGCCATCTTAAGTGTGGATTATATACACATTTATACTACTGAGCTGTGGAATGTCTGATTGGATGCTGAACATTCTAAGGTGTGGACAGCTTAACATCAAAACGACATCAAATTGACATCTAAAACTGGCGTCAAAAATCAATTACAGGACTGTCATAAATTTGTCATTTGTAATTGAAGATCTCAGATGAATAAAAGATTTCTTACATTACAATATTTTTGTGTCATTATTTTGGTGGTCAAAAAGGAATCAATGTGTGGATGTCAAATAGACATCAAGGTTTTGACATCAAATCAATTTGCATTTTTGACATTTTTTGGTGTCGTTTTGACAATTGTGTTTTATTATGTTGTTTTGTCATCAAGGTCCCCACTGGGATATACATTTAAGATATGTAAAAACTTTTTTTTTTTCTCCAGTCAGGATAACGAGCAGAACTGAGCAGTGATCTTTGTGAAATTTAGAAAACTGGAGGTTGTTCTCTAATTTTGACCTCCACTGTAAATGAAATGAGAGACATTCTGAACCTGTGATCGCTGTTGTGACTGTCAGATCTCCTGAGAGGTGACGGGGCTCTTTCTGAGTCAGAGGAATCTGCAGAATCAACCAAAACAACAATGCATGTACTATTACACAAAGGAAAACAAAGGAACATACACTCAACTTTATAAGGTACATCTGTGCAGCTTGCTTGATAACCAATATTTAATCAGCCAATCACATGGCGTAGCTCAATGCATTTAGGCATGTAGACAGTGGTCAAACGGACCATCAGAACAGAAATAGTTTAGTTTACCCCAAAATGAAAATGACCCCATAAATTACTCACCCTTAAGCCATCTTCGATGTATATGACTTTCTTTTTTCAGATGAACACAGTCGGAGTAGTTCACAATTTTATCCAGGGTAGTGTTGTCAAAAGTATCGAGTTCGGTACCAATCGGTACTGAAATTTTAAAAACACCCATTTTCAGCTAACATTAGGGCGCTGAAATGAACGAAAATAATTTGAAATGACTGTGATTGGCCATAATGGTCATTAGTTCACCATTCTTCATCGCTGTTCATCATGGACACTGCAGCATTTTAAAGCTGCTTAGATCAACTGGTCCGCACTGCTTTGAAACGCTCCAGTGTGCATGTGTGTGTGGCTGCGTCTGAAATCGCATACTTCCATACTATATAGTACGTTAAAAGCCTGTGTTTGCACTTGGTGAAGAGTGGTGAACCGATGACTTTCACGGCCAATCACAGTCATTTTTGTTGAGCACGTGAACAGAATGGCCAATCAGTGTCGTTTAAGTATGCGCTCAAACGTTAGCGGGAAATACTTTTGACAACCCTAATCCTAAAAGTGAATAAAGCTGTCGTCAAACTAACCCATACACCTCCAGGGATTTAAACATGTCTTAAGAAGCAGATTAGTGCGTTTCTGTAAAAGAAATAGTTCTAGTATTTTAATTCTAAACTCAAATCAGGGACTTCCAATGGCGGAATGCACATTTTTTCGACAACTTCTAATGCATGGCGTAAGATGCATTCATACCGTAGAGTAAGAATGATACACCGTTACACAGCAATGGTAAGCCAACTAGTTTTCTTGTTTGTCGTCATATTCGGTGGTAAAGAAGAAAGTCACATACACAGAGGATGGCTTGAGGGTGAGTAAATTATGTCTAACAACAGGATTTAAGGAATATTTAAATAGAAGTTCGGGTGGTGGAAGTTTTGAACAAAGCAGGGCATGAAGAGATCATAATCTACATGATGCGTTTTATAATGACAACCAATTGAGGCCACTACTATTTGATGAAGTTAGATCAAGATATAATTGCATGAATATCAGCTGCTCAGTAGTAATACTGAATTTTGGGTAATGACAATACTATGCGTCACTGTAGAATGCTTTTACGAATGTGTGCAATCTTCCCATTCTATATGAATGATGATATTAGTTCATTTAAAAGTGGGGGGAAAAAAAAGATTGTCAAAAAATATGGTTTACACTGAAAGAGATATAGAGATCTGGGTAAGATATTAATTTTCATAGGATTTATTCTACCTCCCAATGATAATGGTAGTGGATTCCAACGTTCAAAGTAATTTTTTTAATGGAATCTACAAGTTGAGGGAAATTTACTTTGTACATACGCTTTTTGTTATTATTATTATTGATCCATAATAAATATAAATATTTGTCTTTAGATCATTTAAATGCTAGCGAGGGAGTCAAAGACAATCTGGGAGCAGAATTAACGGGAAAGGAATAGTAAATTATGGGGTAATTTTCATTTTGGCTGAACTATTCCCTCAAGTGACCAACCTGGTACTAGCAAAGTGTACCTAATAAAGTGGCCAGTGAGTGTCTAGTCTGTGTGTTTATGCAGAAATATTTAATCTATTAGTGAATGTTTCAGACCTTCAGGAGGTGGTCTGGCAGGAGCAGCTCTGAGTGGAGGATCCTGTCGGATGCTGGTGATTGGCATTTGCATTTCAGGCCTGAGGCAAAGTGAAGATGCAAAACAATATGTTACCTTTACATGCATGATATCAATAGGAAATAAAGAGAAGAACATTAGTAGCTCATACCCTTTCATTCTGGAGTTTTTACTGACTGGAGACGGAGCTTGTCTGGGTGGAGAGTTGTAACTTCCATCTGATTCAGATTCTGAGGGAGCTGATGAAATATATAGTCAAGTTAGACACCATTATAAACCATTTAAATGTTTTTTTAAATGCAATATTTTAATGGCCAATGACATTCAATATGACCTAAGAGAAACGAATATTGTGCAGTATGATGAAAAAATTATAGCATTTACAGTAACATATATAATAGACACATGAATATATGAAGGTTTAATATTTACACAGGTAAAAAATATTTCATGGCATGAATATTTATATATTTTTAAATAATTAATATTTGATTTTAATATATTTTATAATATAATTAATACATTAATAATTAAAAATATCCTACCATTAAATGTTTAATTATAAAACATTTTATTAAATAATATTTAAAATATTCTAATTTAATGTTCTACATTAAATGACAGAAAACGTATTTTTGTAACATCAATATTCTATACATTTTGTTAGTGTTTATGCAATAAAACAATACAATTATTATTTGGCAAAATATTTATATTAACGTTAATATTAATATATTAAAAATAATAACATTAAATTAAAAATAATATTAACAATTCAATATATTTTTAACACTTAAATGATTATAAATTGTACTACACTTTTTTTTTTTTTTTTCATAGGATTTGTATTTCATATTTAGCTCAGAATAGTCACTTCATGGTTCTCTCATACCTCTCTGTACAGGCACTGAGGGTTTCGCCCATTTTGGGGGCTCCATTACTGCTGCTACCATCACCTCAGGGGGCGCCCTGAAACAGAAAGAGGCCAGACAGGAGGATGAGCGCAAAAAGGACACTAAATGATTATGCTTGTCCATAAAGAAAGTAGAATCTAACGTAAAATCATTGATGATTAGGAACAGAGGAAGATATTCACCTCAGGCTTTCTCTCTCTCACTGAAATGGGGGCACTTTTCACTTTCATGTCTAATTATATGACCAAAATTAAGTCCCAAAAATCAATGATTCATATGGACAAGTAGAAATTACTCTACAAAACGTATTAAAAAGATTAATATGTAGATCTCTAGTCTCCATTACACCATTATAAATCTCCCTATATAATGTGTTTATATAGTATATGCTGTTTGTGGTACTATGTGATTGCATACTTATGACTGACTATCCATATATTTCCAATTAAAAGTGACAAATCAACATACTACAAGAGAAAGCGGGTTGATTCTGTGTCTTTTATTTTTAACACACATATCACATTTCCAGAGAACACAATGAAGCAGAAATACATGAACGTATACAAGCAACATAATCAAAATAAATCAAAAACAACAATGAACGTTTCTTTGTCATCGTATGGAGGATGATGGTCGGCCCTACAGAAAGAGCCTGATGGGAGTTGGGGAAAAAAGTGGCAGTGAGGCGTCCCTCATGTGTACCTGTATCTATTGCGGGACTCTTGGCTGGCCGGAGTCCCCTGTCTGCGCGGAGGTCTGGCACTTTCGTCCGAATCGGACTCTGATACATCTGTATGAAAGCGACATGCTCTTAAATGAATGTGTTAAAAGGGCAATAAAAATTGTGAAACAGAAGTGCACTAAATCCCATGTATACTTTGGCTTTTGTATGAATACATTAGTATGGAAGGCCATTAGAACCAAAAGTCAACTGCTACTTTTTCGTTGTATTAGGACAGGACTTTTGAGAATGTTTTTTTTTTTTTTTTTTAAATCTGTGTGTGTGTGCGTGTGTGTGTGTGTGTGTAGAAATACACAGCTTGATCATGAATTTTGGCCATTTTGGATGTAGTACTTATGTGTAGTTATAATGTAGTTAGTATGTGTAGGCACATTCAGTTTGACCATGAAAAAAAGCCAGTTTTTTTGCACAGTCTTTTGTAGTTTGTTGCTGTTTTATTTCCTATTTCTTGTATTTCTTTTTATCTTTTGAATCATTGTTTGCACCTGATGGAAAAACTAATGATGCAAATGTTTTGAGAAAAAAGGGCTGTATGCATATGGCATGTATCAGGGCCAAAATTCTTTTTTTAATAAAACGCTTGAAGTTTGACAAGGTGTCAATGAGTTAAACACAACAGTCAATTAAAATTACTATCTATAGCTGGGTTTCCATCTTATTCTGAAGCTTTGAATCTTTTACAAAGAAAAAAGTTGTTAGAGAGGCTAACTGTAGTATTGGTAACCAAGCAACAAACAGTGAACAATGCAAGAATAACGGATTCTCATGGGTGTAATGTTTACTAATCAAAGTTTATTCTGCAAATGTGTTTCCATCTCCCATTATTTCAGTGAACTTTTTTTTTTTTCTCTCGCACAAGTCCAAAACCACCTCAAGCATAACTTTTTTTTAAGAAATAAGATTTTTATTTGAAATTTGCCATTTCCATCATACATTACGTTTCTCATGTAATACTTCAATATGCGCATTAAGAAAGGGTGATGGAAACCCAGCTTATGACTAGATATTTCTTATGTAATACAAGGGTGCGCACTGGGATAGATGTATGAAAAACATCAGATGTTTCGCCACCTTAACATAGCCAAACTATATATTAACAAATAACATGACTTTTGGATATGTTGGCCTTCCATAACCATTGATGTTTTTTGTGCTGAAGATGACATTTTCACCACAGGCACTGTATACGCAGCCTAGCATAAAAACCAAATTATACTTTGGGCTTTAGCGGTGAAAATCACCTCTAGGTGGAGGCCTGTAAGGTGAAGCCATGCGGCGAGGGAAATCCTGAGACATGCTGAGAGACGAAGGCTTCATACCTGGAGGAGGGAGATCAGGAAGTACCCTGGGAAAAAAGAAGATTATTATAGAGCAGAAGGTATATTTTTTTGCATTATTAGCTATTTCTCCATCCATGCATATAAGGAATAATGCATGAAAAAATATTATATGTAAAATTATTTTCATCATTTGATTGAGTTTCTTTATTTTGTTGAACACTAAGAAGATATACTGAAGAAAGCTGGAAATCTGTAACCATTAACTTCCATAGTATTTGTTTTCCCTACTACGGAAGTCAATAGTTTCAAGCTTTCTTCAAAATATCTTCATTAGTGTTCAACAAAGAAAACTCAAAGGTTTGGAACCATTTGAGGGTGAGTAAACAGAGTGTCAATTTTCATTTTTTGGTGAACTATCCCTTTAATATGTCACAGAGTATCTGGGCTGGGTGACGTGTATTCATACTTGTATCTGGAGTGGTTGTCAGGTCTGGGACTCTCACGTCTGGGCGGTGGAGATGCGCTGCGGTCTGAATCGGACTCAGAAACGGCTGCTCACACAAAATAAACAGTCATTAAGCTTCTTTGATTAACTCATTGATGACATTTATATACATCATTGTGTGATTCATCGTAATTAATTGAACTATTGCAATCCAGAACTGGTGTGTGTTTGTAATATGGTAAAATCAGAGTGTTTTAAAGCAGACCTCTGCGAGGCCGGGATGCAGTGGAGGAGGTGATGGGTGAAGCTCGAGGGTTTGGCAGTGTTGAGTACCCTGAGAGAACCCTGAAACAGACAAAACAAAAACAGGTGAACATTGTGTCTCATACAAACACACAGAGAAATAAAGAAAACACAAACATAAATAAACAAACAAATAAATAAATAAATAAAATGTAGAAAAAATTTAAATACAGACAGAACAAAGTACTGACAAACAGCAAAACAAAATACAAAAAAGTACAAGAAAACAAAACATGCAATAAACTACACAAACAAAACAATGACATCCAGACAAAACCCAAACAAAAATGCAGACAGAACAAAGGACAGAAACTAAAAAGCAAGAAGCTAAACCAATCAAAAGACTATAAAATAAGTGTTTGAAGTTGATATTTAGTTCCAATTCTTAATTTCTGATCAAACCAAATGCAAAACATCATATACTGTGCAACAGAACTGAATGCATTTCTATTATATATACTTGTTTTTGTGATCGAGAGTGTCATGTCTTGATGGTGGAGGAGAGTTGCTGCGATCAGATTCTGACTCGGAGGGAACTGAACAAGAAGAAAAAATAAAATAAATAATAATAATAATAATAATCAGTCAGACATTACAGACATTCAGTCTGTATCAAATTAAACAGGTTTACAAATGGTCTTCATTGCTTTTCTTCTGATTCAAGAACAAAACCCAGAGAGTTTTGTTTAAGACTCACCTCTGCGAGGAGGCATAGACTGCGCTGGTCTTGTAAGCGTTGAGCGCAGAGGAGGAGATTCAAGTTTTTTTGACACAGGATCAGCCCGGTTTCTATTAATCAATGAGCTCTGTTAACGCAAAGATCACAGTTCAAAGAGAAAGGTTCAGAATCGAGGTATTCACCTGTTAGATCTTCGGTCTTTGCGGCGGGACGCTCGGTTTGTAATGGGAAGGTCTGAATCCAGGTCTGAGATTTCTTCAAGTCAAAAAACAAAAATATTAGGAGTCAATATTAAAATATTTTTTTAATTGACAGAAAAACAGGAGCACTGTTAAACAAACAAACAAAATAGAAAAAAAAAACATGCTAAATAAAAACACACAAAAACAAACGTCAGATCAAAACAAACTTCAAAATACATAAAATAAAAAGCAAAACAAAAACAAGACAAGAAAAAGATGAAATAAAATAAACAGACAAAAACATAGACACAGCGAAACATAATATTAAAAAGCAGAAGAAAACAATCCTAAACTGGGAAAAAAGAAAAGAAAAAAAAAGCATAATAATAAATAAATAAATAAATAAATGATGATCTTCAAATATAAAATCAATATTAAAAGCCCACATTAATGTAGTTCGAACATATTTTTAAAGACCAAATCCATGGGTTTTTTTGTTAATTGGCAGACAAAACAAGAAAAAGAATATAGAAATCTGCGTGTGCAGTAAAATAATAAAATTTTACCCTCCAGCTCAGAGCTGCTGTCCTCCCGTCTCTCGTCAGAGCTGTTTTGAGGACTGTCCTCCACTTCAGGGATGCTGACCAGAAACTTTCTGTCATCTCTCAGCACCAGCATGGTCAGATTCCCTCTGGATTTCTCCACCAGATGCTTGGTCTCCAGCAGGGACAGGTTTTCCGTGGTCATGCCGTTAATCTGGACAGAACATTACACAAGGTTACACTACATCTGTGTATGTTGGGATTATCAATTTAAAGAAAAAGAAAAGAAGAAAGCAAAAGAAAGAAAGAAAGAAAGAAAGAAAGAAAGACAAGAAAATATAACAAAAATACAAAAAAGAAAAAAGGTAAAATCGGGTTAAAAGAAAAATTACTAAAACTAACAAAACAAAAAAAAGTAAAAAAAAACAAAAAACAATGTGAGCAAATAGCAAAATATGTCATTAAAAAGGCATAACAAATAAATAAATGATGAAACAAAAAAATAGACAGATCAAAGAAAAAAAAACAAAGGGGGAAAAATTAAATGATGAAAAACCAAGGAGAACATTAAAAAGAACAAAATAAATGAAAATAAAAGGAAAAAAAGCAGCAGAGGCCAAAAGAAAAGCAAAAAGGAACAAAAGAAAGAAAGGAATAAGCAAAGTTCAAACACTTAAATATTTATATAAAAACAATTAAATAAAGAGAAAAACAAGATGGATAGAACAGTCAAAAGAAGAAAAAAAAAAGATTCTTATTTTCTGCTGTTTATATCTTTCAATTGCAAATTATCATCTCACAATTACTACTTTATTCTTTGAACTGACTTTATATTTTTTTTGCTCTTATCTCTTGACTTTTATTTCAGAATTTTGAGTTTGCATCTGTCAAGAAAGAAAATATTAGAATTATGAATGCTGAAACCTTCAAGAAAGTTAACCAATAGCAAAAAACAAACAATAATAATAATAAAAAAAGAACAAGCGAAAAAAAAACCCATTTTATAAAGAACCTGCTTGTTCACCTTTAAAACCAGATCTCCCTCTTGAAGTGAGCCTTCTTTGGCAGCCAGACCAGTGGGAGTCATGTGCTTGATGAAAATCTGGCTCCCCAGCTTCATTCCATACTCTACAGACAGAGAAACGCGGGTAAAAAAAACCTGCCAAAAAACACAAGCTATAATTAATCTCGACAGCAGGAGACACTGACCGTCGGTGGGCTTCTTCTTGATCAGAGTGGTCTTGATGGGTTTGTTCTGGACGTCCTGATTGGGCAGCCGCTTGTATCCGGATGTGATGGGCAGATCGTGGCCGTTGCGGTCAGGAGTGACGCTTCGGGCCCGGCGGGTGCGGCTGGTGTCAGGGCCCCGCTGACCCTTATACTGAGGTCCATTATCGTCTAAAATGTTGGACTGTGAGGCTGAGCGAGTCGGTCTGTTGCTGGCAGGAATCTGGATTGTGCGCGGCCTTTTCACAGTCTACAACACCAGCAAAACATTCACTCAATACACTCACCTGTGTGTTATCATGAGCATTCTATCGAATTATCTTTTTGTTCATCTGTTGTTTTATTCATCTGTCTGTCCATCTGTCACTCTGGCCGTCCATCCATCCATCCCTCCATCTGTCTTTCATATATGCATCAATCTGTCTATTTGTCTGTCTGTATATCTATCTGTCCATCCACCTATCTATCTGTCCATCTATCTATAGATCCATCTATCCATCAATCAGTCCATCCATCCATCTTCCCATCTATCTATCTGTCTGTCTGCCTGCCTATCTATAGATCCATCTATCCATCAATCAGTCCATCCATCCATCTATATGTCTGTCTGTCTACCTATCTATCTGTGCATCCATCCATCCATCCGTTTATCCATTCATCCATCCATCCATCCATCCATCTTTCTATCTGTCCATACTTCTGTGTACCCATCTGTCTGCCTGCCTATCTCTATATCCATCAATTAGTTCATCCACCTGTTTATCCATCCATTCATCTTTCCTTCTATCTGTCCATCAATCTATCTACATGTCCACCCATATATCCATTCATCCATCTACTTCTATCTGTTCATCTGCTCATCTATCTATATATACACATCCATCCATCATTCCTTCTATCTGTCCATCCATCCATCCATCCATCCATGTCTATTCATCATCCATCTATCTACCTGTCTGTTTATCCATCCATCTGTCAATTTGTCTTTGTCTATCCATCCATCTATCTGTCTGTCTATCTATCTATATTTATGCCCGTCTGTCCGTCCATCTTGCTGTCTGTCTGTCTGTCTTTTTATCCATTACTGTCATTTACTCACAATGTTGGCGGTCTTTCCGCAGTTCCTCAGATTCTGAATGGTGTAGAGTGAAGTGACATTCTCCATGGAAACACCGTTCACCATAACTATCTGATCTCGCGTCCTGAGGGCAAGAAATCATGTGAGTCTCACAAAAATCAGCTGCCAAATGGGTTTAGTTTTTCAGTCTTGCAGACAAACATGACAGGTTCTACAGGATTCATGCAGGATGTGGAGGAGGAAGTGAGGAGCAGGACGTGCACTCACTGAAGTCGGCCCATGGCGGGACCACTGGGAATCACATCAGAGACCACCACTGTTGAATCCCCGTTTGCTGGGTTGGGTTTGTCCAGCCCACCTGAGACAGCAAAACCAAAGCCCACCTTGGAATCCTGTGAAAGAAAGAATGGAGCATAAATATATGGATGACTGAAGAAGAAAGTTAAAATGTAAAAACATGAAAAAATGAATGAAAAAACAAGCAAGTAAAAAAAGAATGCATGAAATAAATAAATATATAAACAAACAAACAAACAAATAAATGATTAAAGAACAAAAGACCAAATAAATGAAATAAATTAAAAGGATGAACATGCAAAAATGAACAAAATAATTAATGAAAGGATGAACAAATGAAAAACGAATGCGAATGAATGAGTAAAAGAAAGATCAAATGAGTGGAAAAAAGAAGATCAAGCCAAAAGAAATAAAAACAAACAACCGAATGAACAAATAAAGTAAAATAAACAAATCAACAAAACCAAAACAAACATTTTTTTTAAAGAAAAAGAACAAAGAGAACAAACAAACCAAAAACATAAAGCAAATAAAATAAGTAAATAATATATATAAAATAATATATTTATTTAATAAAATAACAATAATAATAATAATAATTATTATTATTATTAATAATAATATTAATACATAATTATTTTAGACATTATTTTATAAAAGTATGAAACAATATAACAGGCTATAAAATAATGTTTCAAAATACCAAATGAAATTTACACAAAATGAAAAAATGTTGGGAATGATAATTCCTGTTTGCACTTTACACACACACACATTTTACCATTCCAAAACTTTGGGTGTGTCTCAGTGACAGGTGGGAGAAAAAAACAAAACTCCTACGACAATCAGGGTGTCACAATTGTACACTAAACCTTCAATCCTTCTCGGCTTTCAGCGGTTTAGAAAACTGCAAACCCGGTGTCATGTTCTCAGACGCACCTGCATGGAGCAAAGATGAAGGTGTGGATTAAACCTCGCCACTTACTTTCGATAACGTGACCGTGTGCTGCTCCCATATCGTCATCTCCTCCATGACTGACTTCTGCAATGAGAAAACAAGAAGTTAGCTGGATTTCTGCAACAACGATCAAACAACAACAATAAAGGTTTACAAGCTACCAAATCATCCAGACACAGCCCAGCAGTTTTTTTTTTGAGGGCCTCACTTGGTTTTTGTATTTCCAGCTCTCGGCTGTTGTTTTCCAGTCCGGTTGAGCATGAGAGGAAATGAGTGGAACTGAGCATGCTCACACCTGCTGAATTCCTGCCATACAGGTATTGGGGGAGGAGGGGCGGAGCCAGAGTGTGACATCATCGATACCTGACACTTACACTGCACCAACGGCTCAGCAAAAACCAATACACATTCTGACAATACAAATCTCTCAGCAGGCATTCAGTGAGTGGCTAAAATAACTGGCATGCCATTGGATATTGAAATTTGTTACTGAATTTTCAATATATGAGGATTATAAATGCTACTCGCTTATGACTGGGACAGCTATTATCAGGATCATGGACCATTCCAAAGTTCATATTTAGCACAGCTAGTTTGTTTCATCATTGTCAACATATAAATAATTACAAGGATAGTTCTCCTTAAATTGAAAACTTACATCCAAACTTTTGAGTTTTTCTTGTTGAGCACAAACAGCAGCCATTGAGATCTATAGTAAAAAAAAAATGAATACTATGGAAGTCAATGGATAGCATTGCTTTAAAATATCTTCTTTTGTGTTCGACAGAAGAAAGAACCTAGAGTGGAGAGTTTTCCTTTTTGGGTGGATTATTCCTGTCATGAATTGTCTCATGTTGAGTTCCTCACACTTTATTTAAAGCCAAAAGGTTTTATGAGTCTCTACTACTAACAAACACCTGCAAGCGTCCTGACATACTTTGCGAGCGGTTTCTATCAGACCTGAGAATTCCTGGAATGTTTCCCATGTTTTTATTGGCTGCGTTCGGCAAGCAAAGGTCAAAGAAAGAGTCTGTGTTTACAACACTGAGCAAACTTAACTCATCTACAACTTTCCGAGCAATAAGAAGACAACTATTGTACATTTTTACCATTTTCTTTTTTATACCTGTACAATGAAAAAATTATTTTTGCTAAATTGTTGCAAACAATTTATTTGGGCTGAATTTAAACAAATTAAATTAAGTAATGCTCACGTTTGTTTGTTTAAATTCAGCCCAAATAAATTGTTTGTAACCACTTACCTTAAAAAAAATTGGTAAATAACTGGGCGATAAAAATGCAATCTCGATAATTATTTTCCATATTGAACGATAACGATATATATTTCAATATAAGTTATTAATGCTTCCAGATTTAAAAGAGTACTCTAACAATGACTGAAGCCACAAAAATTAGAGGGTCCATTAAATTCAGTACATCTCTAATATCAACACACTTTTAGATTCCCATTGTTGCACATTTCTGCTGTATGATTGGCTCTTAGATCAATATAGAGTAAAAAAGCGCAGAGCTTATCATTGTTATTGACACAAATTTTATTGCGATACGATATAATATAGTTTATCGGCCCAGTCCTAAATGAATCTTTTTTTGTTCAGTGTACATTCATACGATTTTCTAAATGGCTGAAAGGAAGAAAATTTAGTATTATCGCTTATTCTCTTACACATTTCAAAAAGTAAATAAGTATTTTTTTTATTTATATTTTAATCAAAAATATTGGTTATGCTGAATAATATCTGAATATTAATTCAGTCATATTTGGATTTTTTTTCACAACAGTTATTTGAAACATTAAAGTACCTTTGCTTTTAATAAGTTATAAAAAAGTTTGGGGTAAATGAGATATTTAATTTGAAGACACAAATATAATTTTTCATCAAGAACACATTAATATTTGAAGTGTTTAGATGCAAAAACCTCTAAATGCCATTTAATATTTTCTTCTAAAATGAGCATTTTTCTCACTGTTGACTGTAGGCTCAGTAATTTTACTTTTATAGTGATAAAGAAGTTCTTTTCATTGGCTTTAAAGCAAAATAAATGAAGACAAATGTAGAAGGTTGACATTTATTACAAAAAAGCAACAGTTAAGACATTTATACTGTTACATAAGATTTCAATGTCAAACAAATTTGACTTTTAAACATTTGATTCCCAAAAACACCACAGTAAGGGGTGTACAATCTTTTGTGATAATACTGTTATTGCAGTTTCAATGGTGTGCAAGTTGACAATATGTCAGAGTATGTCACTCACTTTGGCTTTTTTTTTTGCTAACATTTTAGTTTTTGCATTCAATAGCAAAAAACATGCCATGTTTAGATTCATTCACAAAATTTTGGATAACAGCTTATAGAGTAGTAAAGTCTTAAAGGTCCTGTAAAGTGCTTTGAAATGTGCATGTTTTTATTGTATGTTTGACGTAATCTCAACTGAAACACGAACAGAGGGTGGGACATAACGTAGCCCCTCCCCTTTAAAAAGAAAAAAAACAGCCTATAGCATTTTGTTTTATCACCGCTCTGCCAGTGAGAGTAGTTGAGCTCAAGTGCATCAAATGTGAAGCGTCTTGAAGGGGGCGGGGCATGTCTGATACTAGAGAGCATTTGATGAGAAACCGAAGTTTAAGGTGACTTCAATAAAACCGTTTAAGCGGAAGTGACAAACTACAAACTACTGTATCTTCTAAATGCAAATTTTGTTACGTTTTTGTTACACACTAGCTTAAAGATATCCTAAAAACTAACAATACTGATACTAACATCTAAAAAAAAAAATTACTAAAATGTAATTTCATGGGACCTTTAAAACTGATTTTTTTCAATCACAACAAATGAAAACAATTCTATTCTGACCAGCTGTCAAAAACAATCCTCTTTTTTTTTGACTTATAGAATAAAGCAAATATAAGCATTTTTCTCTAACCCATACCTAATAAGTCCAGTATATCCAGAGAAACAGAGATTTTTCAAGAGGTTTTTTTTCTCCCTATATCTAGTGACAGTGACGAATCGGACACTAGTAATACCTTGAAATTGCGCTATCAATGACAGCTATGATAGTCATACAGGAAGTTTCTCACACGCAGGAAACCAGGGATGCAAATATCAGCACAAGCCTTTTCTAAGAAACTCCCTGCATGAAACATGTTAGAAGTTCATGTAAGACTGCTGTTCTTACTCACAAATTACTGTGCTGGAGAGTTTATGATTATATGAGATGCTTCACTGAACAGCAGCTCTAAAGCCCTGCTGACCCTAAATCAGTGTGGCACCATTACCGTTTTTGTAATCATTTTAGAGTTGGACAGCCTATGTTTCCATCAATATTAATGTTGTTGTTGTTATTAGTAGAATTACTGTTATTACTATTACTGAGGTAGATTTGCAGTTATTAATATTTACTACAGATTAAAAATATTTATTAAAATTCTAGAATTTAGTAAGTCTGTGAGATTTTGTCTTTTGTTTTTGTGTGAGCTGTGTGTTTTTTATTTATTTATTTATGACTTAAGTTTTTTTGGCTAATTTATGTTTTAGTCACTTTAGTAGGCTACATTAAATTAAACAAAAAATGAGAAGGGTTTTAATTTCATGGTTTTAGTTATACTTAGCTTAATTTTGAAAAGTGCAGTCAGCACATTCCTCAAAATATCTCCTTTTGTGCTCCTTGTGGGGAAAAAAGATTTTAAGTTGTAGTAAATATTATGACTTTTGTCATTTTAATTATTACCATTTATGAATATTTGTAGTCAGTAGAACTCTTTTTAGAACTCTTTTTAGAAGCTACTATGGGAAAAAAATGTCAGCTTTAGTACAATTATATTATAGATTTAGTACTTTATATTTCAACTTAAGCTCGTTTATTTTGTTAGAGCAGTCAGTAACAGTTTTATTTTTTTGGGTTAAATTTCCCATCTAATAGACAACAATACTAACTATTTGTAAAAAAGTTCACATTCACTTTCATCGTGCTAAAACGAGCAGCCAGGATATTCCTCAAAATATCCCCTTTTGTGCTCCACAGACAAAATAATTGTTTGTGTAAATTATCACTTTCATGTAGCTTATCGGGTTCATATAGCTTAAGTCACAGTTTTAAAAAGTAGTTAAAAAGCACAGCAAGCAACTACATAGCCTTGCATACAAATGTGCACTCCATTTTCTGATTTAAAGTATTCAATCTGTATGCAATTTAGGCAATTGTACTCTTCCGTAACTCTATATCAGTAACAAAAGCAGCACACTCAAGAAGAACAGGTGCGGGTCAGTATTTACAGTCTGTGTAAAACGGTCACTAAGCAGCTCAGATGACAACTGTCTAGTAAAGCTAAGCATAAACAACCTAGCATAAACAATACCTACTGTCTCTTTAAATCTCCATTTTGAGACTGGACATTTTTAGAATAGAAATGCAAACAAAGCAATATTTCAGGATTAATGAGGAGAAAAACAAAGCTCCACCTGAGCCCACAGAAAGATCCGCCTACTGCATCTACAAATCATTCGGCAGTTTCTGAAATTCATTTCTCTCAGGAAAAACAAGGATCTTTTTCTTCAAGAGATGATGACATTTTGTGAAAATTAGTAATAGTTGGAAGTAAGGGTGTGCGACTAATATGAGATTTTTATTAGTTGGTGTCAATTTTGAGAAGGCAATCTGGCCGATATGAGTCTGATGGAGTTACATGTTTATACTAAATGAACATTTATTGTGTATAATATGCATGACATATTCTCTGAGGTTTTTCCAAAAAATAATAGCCAGTCATGGGATTTCTGACTGTATGTGAGGCTCAGCCGTCAAAAATTATCGGCTGAAAATAGCATTTAATTTTTCAGAGAGTAAGACAAAATGGGTTGAATATGAGTCCCCCCAAAAAGGATATGTTGTGCCGCATAAAAAAAAAATAATAATAATAAAAAATAAAAAAAAAATGACGTTTGCTGTTTGTTCAAACTACTTATTTAAATTGAGCTGAAACCACACAATTCTTGAGTTTTTTTGGGACAACTTAACTGTTTTATGTTCAATCATTTTAAGTGAGTAAAAACTGATAAATTAACTTACAGCATTTTTTACAGTGTTGTTGCTACGCAGACTAAAAAGCAAAGATTGCACTGTGGTGAAAGTTCAAAATAGTTTAATATTTTGCACTATGGATACTTTGCTCATGTACATTTACACTTATCTACGCATGAAGCACACATGCTCACTGCAAAAAACAAATAATGCTTCAAATAACGCACCGACAGGACATTTCTATTTAGTATATTTGTTCCTGCTGCTTACAGCGCTAATGTGCTTTCATGGCAACACAGGTAAAATGACACCTTGACTTGTTCACTGGTCAAAAAAATGTTACTGTCAATAAAATGTGGTTATTTTATTGGCTTGTTTGTGTGTTTTTTTTAATAAGTATAAATTTACGATATTGAGTTAAATTGATACATTTTACAAAATTATGTTATTTAAGAAAATAGTAACTAATTATTACAAACATTTTCAGTTTTCGGCCTTTGGGCATGACTTTTGATTTGAATGATTCATTGACAAAGAAATTAACATCACATAATATGCTTACTATAAGTAAATTTCCACCAGGTTGTACAAATGACGTAGAATGTTTGAGGTGTTTGCCATGAATGCACAGTATTCGCCTCAATCACATCTTCTGCGCAAGTTCTAATAATTCAACTAAAGCTGAAAATTCACTTGAGGGGAAAAACATTCCATGAGTAAACTAGAGCAAGTGCCCCGGTAGTGCACATTTGGTGTGAACCCAGAATAAGATTAATAACCGCTTTGTAGTTTGCAGTGTCATTTTAGTCATATTATCTAATGTTAACAAATGGAGTCTCATTTTACAGTGTTAAAAAACAATAGGCTTATAAAAATCATTTTCAATCAATATCTAGTGCAGGGGTGTCCAAACTTGGTCCTGGAGGGCCGGAGTCCTGCAGATTTTAGCTCCAACTTCCAAAACATGACTGCAAGGATGTTTCTAGAAAGCCTAGTAAGAGTTTGATTAGCTAGCCCAGGTGTGTCTGATTGGGGTTGGAACTAAACTTTGCAGGACACCGGCCCTCCAGGACCGAGTTTGGGCACCTTTGATCTAGTGCATAGACCAAATTACATAAAATAATTGACGAAAATAAACAGCCTATCAAATCTGAACATCGATCTGAGAACACTCTAAAAGATTATATAATAAATGATAAAAGCACTCCAAAAGTGAATAATTAGTTATTTATTATATAATCTTTTAAAGTGCCCATGATAACAATATCATGGTGTAAAAATGATCAGGATATATTGTAACATTGAATATTGAAAATAATATTAAATGCACTGTAAAAAAAACTGCTGGGTTCCACACAATCGATTTGTGTTGGGACAACATGAAGGAATGAAGTTAACGTGTTAGTTTTTACACATTTAAGTGGATTGAACATAAAACAATTAAGTTGTGCCTCCCAAAAACTCAAGAATTGTTTCCACTCATTTTAAATAAGTAGTTTGAACAAACAGCAAACATAATTTTTTTAATGAGTGTATCATTTAAAAAAAAACACACAACAATGTCTATGATACAGTTGGAATAAGACTTTGCTTACAATATATTTTCCTTTTTTATTGCACGTTTAGACTTTTTATGGTAATATGAATTATTTATATCATCTTGATTTTTTGTACTTAACTTGAATATATGTTTTTTTATTTATATTTAACTTAACAAATTATTCCAATAGGCTTCATTAAGTATACATGCTTTCATTCATTCATTTTTATTTTGCAAAATCAGTGACAATCATTAATGTCACCCGGCACATTGTTAAAACAATAAGTTTGATATTATCCCAGATGATTATTATTGCACACTCCTACATTATGGAAGAATGTGTAACGGTTTAGATACAATCCAAATATCCAGATTTTTTTTTATTTTAAAAAGTACTCTGGGACTGAAAAAATAAACCCAATAGCTTTGTCTCATAACAGTCTCTTACAAACACAAGTTGCTAAAGGGAGCTGAGCTGCACTGCACTTCAGCTATGCTGACAATCATTAAGCCGGTGTGTTAATGATTAATATTCACACTGACCCAGTGAAGGTTTCTCCAGAGATTGAGGAAGGGGAACAGAAAGATTACCACACATTTAAAAAAAACTTCAGCTTGTGAATCAGTGAGTGACAGCACTGAAATAAATCTGGTGTAGAATCAAATGTCAGCCTGAAAACTGCTAGTAAACATGACAAAGAAATTGCAACATATTCCAATAATCTACATTCAGTTATTTTAATATCATTTATAGTTTATCAATATTTGCGATTAATAATTATTTTACATTTTGAATTTTGCTGTTTATTTAAGTTGCAATATTTGTAGATACATTATCTTTTACTTAAAAAAATTATAATTCTATTAACCATTTAGGGGGCAAAGAACCACTGACATTGATCATAAAAGTTCAGAAATCTTGGAATAACGTCCAGAAACATCCAGTGTTTTTTTGTTTTACTTGCATAACTATTTCAGCTACCAAAATATTGTCAGTGTTTACTATAACAACACTGTCCATACTAATATTATGTTTCATATATATTTAAAAAACAAGATATCATTATATTTACACACCATTTACAGCCTGAACTAAATTTGGATTGGATTAAAAAAGTCAAATCTTCTGATATTGAGTGACTTCTTCAGCTTGAGACACACACATTCGTGCAAAAAGTGTCCAAATATCCTCCCTATTACATCATTTCCTGTTTTATGCTTTGACTTTATGCCCCCAGAAAAAGGAGAAGTATCTCATAATAGTTCAAAAATGAATGTAGAATATAGAGGGTTGTATTCATAAACTTCATTCTGAATGTATTTTATTATAAATGTATTACTTATGGGTGGCACGGTGACACAGTGGGTGTCGCTGTCGCCTCACAGCAAGAAGGTCGCTGGTTTGAGCCTTGGCTGGGTCAGTTGAGATTTCTGTGTGGAGTTGGCATGTTCTCCCCATGTTCGCGTGGGTTTCCTCCGGGTGCTCCGGTTTCCCCCACTAGTCCAAAGACATGCGCTATAGGTGAATTGGGTAAGCTAAATTGTCCGTAGTGTATGTGTGTGAATGGGAGTTTCCCAGTGATGGGTTGCAGCTGGAAGGGCATCCGCTGCGTAAAACATGCTGGATAAGTTGGTGGTTCATTCTGCTGTGGCGACCCCACATTAATAAAGGGACTAAGCCAAAAAGAAAATGAATGAATGAATGAATGAATGTATTACTTCTGTTATTGTCTATCTGTTCATAAATTAAAAGCTCTAAATCAAACATTTTCCCTCAGTTCATAGAGCGGCAGCGAATGGTAACAAAACTACATGGTAATCAACATTCTTCAAAATATATGTTGTGTTCATGGTAAAAAAAACAACAAAACAAAACATGAGGGTGAAATGTCCATTTTTTTCATTATTAAGAGCGCATTATTAAGAGAAAGTGAAAACAAAAAGCCACGTGTAATACCTAAAGGGCAGAATATCACAATATCAACAACCCAGATCACCCTAACAACCACATAGCGACCTGCTAAAATCCAGTTTGAACCCCTATTCAGCAAACACAATGTTTCACTACAGCTGTATTTTCTTCATAAAAACACTTGAGCTTCATAACAAAAATAAAACCAGGAAGTGACAAATCTAAGCTAGCTTTTCCCAAAAACCCAAGAGTAGCGAGTTTACAGGAATCATCACACACCCAACACTCTTGACAGGAAATGGAGGGATGATGAACACATGTCAGATACTGTTGTGTTAAGGTGTTCTCCCTCATTCAGTATCTATAAACGCTTTCCCAATAGGGGTTTCTGGTGGTCCTGCCCACTTCTTCAAAACTGTTTACACTAGTTGCTCTGCTTCACGACAGACAACATTAAGAAACAAAGAACATGATGTTTCTACACACCCAGCTAACAGGGAAAGTTCTGGCTACCATGAAAAAGTTCCCCTCAGTGTTATGAATGAACATTCTTTCGGTAACATTAATAGAAAGTTCACTCTTGTCTTTCATAAGGTTCACAAACCAATAACAGTACATACTTTTTTCCACCAGCGTTCAAATTAAAGGGCTCTTTTAAACAAAAGTGAAAGTTTACTTACACTCAAATGGTTAGAAACCTTTGAGTTTCTTTCTTCTGTTGAACACCAAAGAAGATATTTACAAAAAAAAGCTGAAATCCTGTAATCAATGACTTTCAGAAGGAAAAAACAGTAACTCGATACAGGTTTCCAACATTTTTCTAAATATCTTCTTTTTGTGTTTAACAGAAAAAAGAAACTCAACAAGGTTTAGAATCACTTGAGTAAAGTAAATGACAATTTTCATTATTGGGTGAACTATCCCCTTAACAAATATATAACAGATATCAAATATAAAACATTTCAGTTTTGAATGTTCCGGTAACTTTGTGTAAATGTTTTGTTAGGCCGTATAGACCATTTCAATATGGCGATATCATTGGCCCATGAATAGCTCCTGCTTGTCATAAAATCTATTTCAGAACTGTAACAAGAGGCGATTCAGTCATAACTAATGTTAACACGGCTGTCAATAAAAAAAAAGTATCAATATGTGGAGCTTTCTGGATTCTCAGAAGCTTTGGAAATGAAAGGTCTGAAACAGGAAATACATTAGAACCATTGTTATTGTTTACAACCCTTAAAATGGTCTATATAGTTTGGTTTGAAACTGTGCCACAATGAAATTTCAAAGACTGAATAAAGTCATTTATGCTAACCATGCTAATTAGTCCTGTTCTTAACTCACAGATTGACATCCAGCGATAAAGAGAAAGCACATTCTCGAAACCACAGTGAAACCACAAAGCATGTATTGACTCCAATGAGTTGCGGAACCTGTAGAGCCAGGTGAGGCTTGGTTTCTGCAGCACTGTTTGAAAAATTGGTGTCGTTCTCGCGACTCGGTTCTTTCGAACAAAGATTAAAAAGATCCGAGACCGTAACCGCAAAAAGTAGATTTAATCGTACTTTAAAGTACATCAGTATTATCAATTGACTAAAAAAATGCAATATAATCCAATTAAGAGTAGGCGATTTCCCAAAACATTGTTTAATTCTCCGTGTTACTACTGACTCCATATTAATTTTTCGAACAAATCATTCAGAAATGTTTTGTGAATCGCCTCAACAGATTCGACTCAAAAGAAAGATTCGAACAAATCAGACGTTGCCATCTTATGATGACGATATTCACAGTTAACATTAATTTAATATATTAGATTAATAAGATGTATCGAGTCGAGGTTCACATTTAGCTGTCAAGAAGTTTTATCGCAACTTTCACAAAACAAACAAAGACTCAGAATTGAAAAAACGGTTAATCACATATGTTCTCAAATGAATGAGGCGAATCAAAGTGCATCAACATAATTCACATGTAACTGTCAACAAGTTTAAATTTCCTAAACGCAAATATCATAGATATATATCGCATACGGACCCTGAACAAGCGTCAATAGCGCCGCCACATTTGTACAGTGCTCCCAGGACAAATGTCATTCAACCGCACTAGTCGAGACAGTGTGCCAATGTGAAGATGCTGGACTTCAGCGCTGCTTACGGGTGTAGTAACGAGTAACAAAGAAAACAAAGGCAGAACACTTCATAGGTAAGATTTCGTTTTTTGTATGTTACAAACTTTTGTGCTCAACAAGTAACGTTATTGATGATAATACAGTCTCTTACTGCACTGATCATAAGGCAAAGTAGCATCAACTTGCACTGAATTCTAGGATTATGCTAGTTTTGTTGAATAAAATCAGCAAACAATGAAAAAGAAATATGACAACAAGACGCTGCGGTGCCAGAAACTTGTATTATTGTCGGCTAAGTGAACGAGTCATTCATAACGGGGATTCATTCACAAACGAATCGCTCCCTCCGTTAGAATGAGAAGTGAAAGTAGGAAGAGGGGATGTGTTTCAGGACACGGATTAGATCAAATTTAACAGGGAGGGAGGATAATACATTTCCATGCACACAAACACACACTCTTTATCGGCAATGCCCGTGCGGTCACTTATCCATTGATGTAGAAAAGTGATGTAAAATTATAATTTTCGTAATTTAAAAAAATATTTGAGTATTGACCACCGGGGAAAACTTCCGATCATAGATATGTATATATGTGTATATCTCTGGCTCTGGATGGCCACAGTCCTCCACTGCACCTTGGTCCCGCATTCATTTCAAAGGAGCGCTACCCTGTACTAAAATGGCGGCTCTATTGACGCATTCCTTCCAATAGACAACAACAGGGTAGGCGACATCTAATGTAAATATCTATGCGCAAATATTACGTTACACTTCCTAAAAGAACCTCAGCAAATTGTAATAAAAAAAAAGAAAAGAAAAAACTCAAACTGTGATTTTAAAACAAACAAACAAAAACTAAACCTTAAATGAAGAAAAAAAGCTTGAGCAGATGTAAAAGTAACACGATCTTAAACTTAAAACTTCAGAGTCGTGTATGACCATAAGCAGGTTTAACAGTTTAGCAGGTTTAACAGTTTAACAGCAGCAAAAACGTGAAATGCGACCCAGGCCAACACAAACAATCGATTAACAAAACAAAACAGCGCAAGGAAGAAAACACTTACTCACCTTATTACGCACCTCTTTAAAAAACTAACCCTAAAATACACAGTTAACTCCGTATCGCAGGCCTTATAGGGCCTGACACCTGCAGATTTCTAAAAAAGCTTTCGTTATATTGTCCTGAATTACTACAGCACCTGACCATGTACCTGTAAGCAGGGGGAGGAGTTTAAGACAGGTTGGGCAGTTTCGTCATCAAGCTAGTTTCTATACACACAACAGAGGCATGTCGGTCTTATTTTCCATTCGATGTCAGTAGATAAAATTGATACTTGAAATAAAAAAAAAAAAGAAAATGTTACAAAATAACATTATAGACTCATTTGAGGCTTTTTTTGTTTTATTCTAGTTTGCCGGAATGTTTTGGATTTTTTAGTTTGTAATTTGACTCAAAATGCTTAAACGTGTCTCTGAAAACAAGTTTGTTGTATTTAGAGAAAAAACAAACAAACTAGTTTTCACTATAGTAGCGTCCCATAGATCTATGGTAGCGTCCTCACTAGAGAAAGCGCGGGATTAGCGTGTAGTCGTCTGACTGATGCTAGTTGTTGAATAAATTCTCTACTAAACACGATAAAAAAAAGGTAAGATTATTTAAAAAAAAAAGAGTACACACATTAGGCATATATAAAAACAAGGCATTATAAACGCTGTCAAAAACCCCATTTAAGAAAGCTTTATTTTAATCATTTAGTCTGTGAGGAGTCTATTAGCCTATGTCTAATTTAAAATCATTCTCTAAGACTAAACTAAACGTTGGTAGTCTTTGGTGCCACACCTCTCCATATAACACAGTATAAGTAGTTTTATTCATTATAGTTTTATGATGACATTCAGTAGGCCTATAACCTTACAAAAAGACTGTGCTACGATATATCTATCTTGTCACTGTACCATGGTAAAACCATATTGTGATGGTTTTGGTACTGTATGGTTTTCTTTTGCATGCTTTGAAGTACCTCAAGGGTGACCACTAGGTGGCCTCAGTAGACTACTAAAGCGAAAGCAATGTCTTATCAAACTTGTTTAGCATTAAACGGATAGTTCAGCCAAAAATGACAATATAATGAACATTTGCTCACGCTCAAGTGGTTGTAAACGTTTATGAGTTTCTTTCTCCTGTTTAATATAAAAGAAGATACTTTGAAAAATGTTGGAAGTACTATGGAAGTCAATGGTTATCGGTTTTCAACATTATTCAAATATGTTGTTTTGTATTAACATGCAAAAACAATATTAATAATTTTAAAAGTTTGTTATTCCTTCAAGTTAAAATGTCAGCAGTGAACAAAATTATTTGTATGGGCAAGCATTTTAGTGTTGGGGTAACGCATTACAAGTAACGTGAGTTACGTAATAATATTACCTTTAGTAAAGTAATGCTTTACTTATGAAAAAAAGTAATATTTGAGTTACTTTAAAAAAAAATGTAATGCGAGTAGCTTTTTAGATTATTTAAATAGCTTTTAAATAATAAGTTGCTGTGTTAAAAATTAACATAGTCACATTGAATCACGTACTGGATGAGAGAATGCGCTCCCCACAGGAACAGACAGAAACCAAGATGGCTCTGGCTTACATTTCTGTGATGGAAGTATTCTCATTATTCTGAACACATAGAAGAAAAGGAAAGGGGGAACACAATGGTTTAAACTTTCATCAATCTGTATATATGGCATGTATAGCTCTGGGGTCAGGAAGTTCTCAGAAGATAACATTATCCTAAATTCATTCATTTTCCTTCAGCTTAGTCCCTTTATTAATCTGGGGTCGCCACAGCGGAATGAACTGCCAACTTATCCAGCATATGTTTTACACAGCGGATGCCCTTCCAGCTGCAACCCAGTACTGGGAAATATCCATACACACTCATTCACACACATACACTACGGCCAATTTAGTTTATTCAATTCACCTATAGGGCATATCTTTGGACTGTGGGGGAAACCGGAGCACCCGGAGGAAAACCCACCCGAACAAAGGGAGAACTTGCAAACTCCACACAGAAATGCCAACTGGCCCAGCCTGGACTCGAACCAGCGACCTTTTTGCTGTGACAGTGCTAACCACTGAGCCACCGTGTCACCCTATCCTAAATTATATATTTTTAATGTTTTTTAAAGGTAAATGAAAGTTATACAATGTGTTGTTAATAGCAGAGCTCCTCTATTAAAAAAGAAGAAAAAAAGCCCTGCAAGTTCTGAAAGAGATCAAGTTCAGCAAAGGTTAGGAAAAGTAATGCAAAAGTAACATAAGATTACTTACCATAAAAAGTAATTAAGTAATGCAACCAGTTACTTTTTTGGGGAGTAACTCAATATTGTAATGCATTACTTTCAAAAGTAACTTTCCCCAACACTGTTCGCAAACATCTAATGCAACAAATTCATCGAAAGCACAACACAAAATCAGGAATCTGAACATTTTATTTATTTGTTAATAACAAACTGTAATAAGTTCCTTTCTTTAGATATGTGTAGAAAACAATTTCTTTAAGAAACAGTCGAAAGGCACAGTTTGTTTTTGCAATATATACAACTGGATCTTAATCATAAATAAGCCTATAGAAAAGCATAACAAAAGCATAACCAATAAGAACACAGGAATAAAATGTTTGGAGATACATACACTCAGTAGCAAGTTTTCATTCCATAGCAATAAATTACATAAATGCCATACTGATATAAAAGCGAAGCCAATGAATCGAGATGTTTACATTCCCATAAAGAGCTTTGAGCAAACAAACATGGCAGAACTGGATCACACACCAGACAGAAACACAGTTATGCACATTTTAGTGCAAATCATACACAGAGCAAGACAAATGCATTTTTAGTTAGTAACAGAGGTTAACTTTGACTTTGTCTAATTTTAATGGCCTCATCGTATAGTGCTTAAAATGCAAGTCTTTTCTATGAGAGGCACTGAGACACCTGGAAACACTGTGGATCACAAACTAATAGATTCTCTAAAATAATCAAACGTTTTTTGAATTTCATTCAACACAATGGGAACTACACACACTGAGTGTGTATTAACTACATGCAGGAGAAAAAACTAACTACTGATATTACGCAAATGTTTTCAAGTGCAAATGTATCACAAAATTTCCCTTGATGAACAGAATTAAAGAAATCTGTGCAGACAATAAGCAACGGTGGATAAATAAATAATATTTGATCTGTGTCACTGACAGGATTTTACATAGAAGAACTTTCCTTTTATGCATACGTTAAACATGGAATACATCTGATTTAAAGTTATATATCTATATTTATATTTATAATAAACAAACATTTTGAATTGTTCATAAATTCCATCCTGAGATAGGGAGTGGTTTTGACACCTTAGAGCATGAATATTTGAGTTTCAGTTCTGGATATTGCAGTGGAAATATTTAAGATTGTATAATTTGCATAAGGATTAGGAAACCCCCCCCCCTAAATATTCAACTCAGTGCAGCAGAAGGATAACAGCGATATCATTTAGTCTAATTTAGTTTTGTTTGGAACTGTATGTTAAAATGAATTACTGCATCAATAACATAAAACAGAAACAAATACTAAACATGTCCCTTTAAAATTAAATACAAATAATCAAGTAATTCGTATACACGTTAGACGGATTTAAAATACTATATATATTATTATTATTAACCTATTAAATAAAGGGCTTGAATTCAACTAGATACAATTTTATTGCCCTTTCTTGACTGTACCCTGGATGCATTTCACATTGTATCGAATGCTCTATTCGAATATTTTAGTTTTTTACACACTGGATTCCAAGAAAAAAAAAAATAATTACAAGGATGAAGTACGAAGTCAGCTAATAGATGTTACCGCTTTGTCTTTTTACATTGCGAGACGGGGCACAGCAGGATTAGACAGTTCTGTTTCAGAACAAAAGAGAGACAGCTGCACAGGTAAGTGATCTGTAGGTAGTTACGCTCTTCTACTAGCACAATTGATTCAAGGTCTGATAAATAAAGGCAATAAATACATTACAAACATCTGCGCGTGAACGGCACAGGAGTATGTGATTACGTCTACATTCCACTTTTATATTCCGAAGGCAAATTTCGACAGTAGCCTGTTCTCTTGCTCCTCAGGTAAAGTGTTTTGTTTAAAAGAAGTTTATGATTGTCTGGGTTTAAACTCATCACCGAAATGCACGTTGTAGTATGCCTAGCATATCTGAAGTAAAATGTAAGAATATGTGTGAATCTGTGGCCATAAAATCTTTAGTATAGAAAAAAGACACTTGAGGCACCATTTGGGATTCCTCAGGACGTCAAATTGGCAGACTCCTTTAAAGAACCTTTAGGCACACTCAACAAGGAAGAAAGCCAGGAATGTTCTCTGAGGAACCTACAAATAGTTCCTTTAGTGACTTTAAAAACAGTTTCTTCAGTGACCCTATTATAAAAGAAAGTCTTTGAGGCATTTAAAACACACACTGAAGATCTTAGAGGCACCTTTAAAGATGCACCAGGTTCTCCAAAGGGTTCCTGCAGCGAGGAACAAAAACGTTACCTCAAGCGTCTTATAATTCCTACATACTCAATCTTAAGGAGCTTACGCACAATATACTGTCTGAGCTGGATTGATATAACTTAAATGATCTTTGGTAAATCAATACTATTTAAAGCCCTAGTGTATAAAACTGATGATGCTAAAACTGGGACATTCTGTCAGGGTGTATGGAGACAAAACTGTGTAAGGATTGAACTTCCTCCATCTTGTGAAGCCAGTGGTGGAGCAGGACACCGGCAGTGGTCCGACTACGGCCCTGAGTATGTGCATTTACAGGAGAGTCTGACTTGAGGGGTCTCATTCGGGTTGTTGGTACTGAATGACGGACTGGCGTAGTTCTGGTCCTCGCAGCATGCTGTTCAACACCTCCCGTGCATTTATAATGGCTTCAGAGCTGCTGTGGCCGTTGGGTAATGGGAGCATATGCTGGTCTGTAGGGGGGAGAGAGACTTGCGATAACGAGGAAGACGATGAGGATGGGGTGATTGAGGGAGTGAAGTGGGACAAGGAGGAAGAGAAGGAACTTGACACAACCATAGGTACAGATGAAGATGCATCTGAGGAAGAAGATGCAGGGACAGTCTGGGTAGGTGTTGTTGTTATGAATGAGTTAAAAGGCAGCAATATGTCTAACAGGTCATTGTGTTGCACTGAGGTGCTTCCCTCTACGGGCTGGCTCTCCTGCTGTGGTTGCTGCTGCTCTTGAATAAATTCTTCGAAGTTAAAGTTATCCACTAAAGGCTCAGTTGGCCTGGAGAAGTTGTCTACATCCAGAGCAGCTTGGGAGGAGGGTGAAGAATTGCGAATCGTCAGGTCCAGGATTTCTTCCAAAGGGTTTGGTACAGAAGGGAACGAGGGGAAGGAGATGTATGAAGTTGTCAGGCTGGGAACTGCTAAAGACCGGGTGAACAAATTCGAGAAGAGCTCTTGATGCTGTTGCTGCACCATGAGCCTCTGATGCTCCTCAGCCTGACGCTGCTCCAGCACTTGCTGCTCCAACGCTTGCTGCTCCTTCTCTCTACGTCGCTGCTTCACCTCAGAGTCCATTCTCAACAACTCCTGATGCACTTTTGTTATGCAGGTCTCTGGGATTTTTATACCTAGAAAAAACAGGGAACATTGATTAGAAGATGCTGACTTCCTTTGCACAAACTCAAAGGTATCTGAACCTATAACCTTTTGGTTGTCAGTACAGAGGATAATAATCCACTAGTCAGGAACACTTAAAGTAAACTCAACGTGTTGGTGCAAATAGCCTTGTGGACAGTGCACCAACAAATAGTGCCACTGCACTTTGGGAGTCCTGAGTTTGAGTCCTGGCTTGTGTCCTTTGCTGATCCTGCCAGCTCATTCCTGTTTTGCTTCTTATCTAAATACAGTCCTATCGGAATAAAGGCAAAAAAACCGCAAAAAAACCCCCTAATGATCCACAGGTTGACTCACCGACTTGTTTGTTACTGTCTTTGGTCTTGAGACGGACAATCTGAAGAATACTTGAGCTGGTGATATCAGCAACAACATCAGACACACGTTTCCACACACGAAGCAGAGCACCGCACAACATGTGGTACTGACGCAATCGAGTCCCCATTGAACATTCATGACCATCGTCTATCCTCTTGCACCTCCCATTCCTGCAGGACACATATTTTCATGTTAAATTCGCTCAGTTTGGCTAGTACCAAATCAGAAGCCTGGAAGATGTTTTTTTTTACTTACTGGTTAGCATGGCTGCATTTTCTTAAAGAGAAATTGAACTGGTTTTCCCAGCTGTCCTGTACATCTCCTGGAGTGACCTGAAGCAAGCGTAGAAAACGTCAGCATCTTAGACCCATAATGTTCACTAGATGGCAGCAGAGGCATTTTTCATTGCATTCCTGCAGCTACTACATTAAGGAAGGTTTCTGTTGTTCATTAGCATAACAGGGTCCTCTCATTTTATTTGGAGAATGTTACATTAGAGTATGTTGATGAGGTTGAACCCACCTTCCGGTATTTTTGTTGGAGTTTATCAATGCTTTCTGGTTGGACTTGCTTGCCAATGTTTGGTTTGTAGAGAATCATGTTGCGTTCCTTGCCCTGCACGGCTAGCAGCACACATGGGTGGTTACCTCTCAACTGCAAAGACAGGCACCAACATGTTCACCTCAGACAAATATGAAAGAACTCTAATGACACATGAACCCTCCTTCACCCCTGAACAGGAAGGTTCTTCCAAGGAAGCATCTTTCCTTTGTTAGTAAAAGGAAACTACATGCAAATTTTGAAAAGATTAGATTTTTTTTCCCTTTCACCCAAATACTCACTCTATAGGACATGTAGAAGCCTTCATCCGGGTTGTTGAGGGTTTCAAACTTTTCGAGAGCCTCCGACCAAGGCATGCCTCTATCTACACTTATCTGTGCAACAAAACAAACATAATGTTTATCAAACTGTCCACAATGATTGGACAAGTGCCCAACATGTTCAGGCTGTGAGTTGATCCAAAATCTAAGCAAAAGAGAAAGTTCTTGCAGTGCGGTTTACTGTTGGTCAAAGAACTACTTGACTGGTAAACCGGCTGGGAAACCAGTTCTTATTGCGTAAGCTGTCAAAATAAGCTTTCCGCTTGTGGAAGGGATTATTACCGTGTTTGTAGCATGCATAACACATGAAACTCCAGTGCCTTGGGCATGTTTTCTGTCATTAAAGAGCAATTTTGTGTGAAACTCTACATGAAAATATCAGCCCAGCTTGGTGAGTTTTTAACTTTCACACTTTAAAAAAAAGACAAACCTTATACAGGACAACTTGACCATCTTGAGGGTTTCCCGCTGTCAGAAACTTTTCCTGCGTCTCTTCATAGATCTGATCATTGCCTGGAGCCAGATCTAAGACAAAAAAAATACTTGGCTGTCACCTAAAAAGATTGATCCAACTTAAAAGTACCACACCAACAAAAGAAGCTCTGCTTACCCAGTATTCCCAGATCATATTTGCCCTCTTTTTTGTCCATTTCAATCAAGTAGTCAAAATTGTCCGTGAAGTACTGGAAGAGGGAGTTCTGTTTGTGCACCTCAAGACCCAGTATGCGGTTGAGGAACTTGGTGATATTGCAGTCTGACACAAAGAGGAACCACATGGTCAGAAGGAAGATGTGGATGCATGCACTTAGCAAATAATGTAACAGAAGCCTCACCTTTTTCAATGTTGATGCCCAAGCGGGATTGACTGCACAGCATGCCTACATCCATCATACCATACTTCATATCTAAGATTAGGAGTCATCAAAAGCTTTGGTGAGATTAGGGTTCTAGCTAATCCACATCTTAAGAGAGTAATGGACAAACAGAGCCCTTTTACCTCTGAAAAACATGGCGTCTCCACCAGGATAGTTCTTTGGAGGAGATACCTTGCTTTCAGTCTGACCAAGGATGGTTTTGGTGATCTTATCTAGAGCTTTGGTGCCGTACTATGAGGAACAGCCAAAACAATGTGTTATTCAATGACTTTTGTTGTACTCTGTGTTACTGTGTTATGTGAAACAGTGACTTACTTTATTTTCAAAGTTGTATTTGCTCAGGTCTCTAGACTCTGTGGCTCTCCTGTCGCCATGAGTCAAAGCTCCCTATTAAAATGCAAATGAAAAGTCAGCACCAAAGAACTTGTTTGAACATGCATATAAATGAATAAATGAAATGGGTTAAGAGTTAATCAGCATGTCAGGGACGCACCAGGCTCTCCAGCCTCTTTGCCACGATAGATGCAAAACGTCGCTCGCCTGCCAATTCGGAGATAAGGAAGATGTACTCCGGTGCATTGACTTGGTTGGAACGATGTGTTCGCCCTGAGGAATAGAGTGAGTTGTGAGCTAGTGGTTGTGGTATGGTCACACTCTTTATAGTAAGAGAGCTTTGATGGCAAGGTTAGAGGTTGTGGCTGATTGATGCAGGTGGAATTATTGATGCTACGTTGGACTGGGGGTGTAGACAGCATAACCACTTTTAACAGCATCAAAGCATTGCAGTCTAATCTGACGACTGTCCCACTTAGAGTAGTCAAAATAACTGGTGCATGGCCACAAATTTTATAGGTTTGCATGCTACTCACCAAACTGCTGGATGGCTCTGTCTGCACTCCAAGGCAATTCCAGGGTCATGTGAACCCTCCGGCACTGGTTCTTAACCCTTCTGTCAGCTTGAAGTGAAATCCCTGAACTGGCCGCTTCAGAAATGATGGCTACCAACTGAAAAGAGTAAGGCAAATTGTGTTTCTGGATGCACCAATGAAATCAGAACCTAAAAGCTTCAGATTCCTTCATTGAGTCTCACCTTCTCTCCATTCATGAACCGATCTTTTTCTTTGATGTTGATTTGGTCGATGGTGTGGCCTTGCTCAGCACGGGACTCATATCGGACACTGCCATCAGGTCGACGTACCACTCTGCCTTTCCGTCCCGTCATCTAGGCACATAAACAATGCATCTTTAGGGCATTTTACCTGCAAATTTAGCTTAATTACAATCAGAAATCTATAATTTAGGACCAGCCTTGTATTTTGAAGACTTTGGGCTCTATTTTAACGATCTAGGCGCAAAGTCTAAAGCGCAGGGCGAAAAAGCATTAAGAGTGTGTCCGAATCCACTTTTGCTATTTTAAGGACGGAACAATATGCTACGGTCTGGTCTAACAGGGTTGAGCTTATTCTCTTAATGAGTTAGGGGTGTGTTTTGAGAATAAACCAATCTCCCATTACCTTTAAGAGTCAGTTGCGTCACGCCATGGACTCTGTGCTGGACTTTAGACCTGCTTTCAGCTGGTCTACTGCACAGTCTATTTTAGTTCCTCAAAATAGCAACGCGCCAACAATGGGCCTTAACACACCTCTTTTCTAGACCGGAACACCCATGAGTCCACAAAGTAGCGCAAATGGATTTGCTATTTAAACAATGTGGCGGAAAACGGGAAAATTAAGGTTGCGTTGGTCTGAAAATAGCAACATGTCGGGGCAAGCACGTCTTGCGCCAGGTGTATGATAGGGCCCTTTATCTTAGTTATGATAACTTGCTTTAATTTTCCCCATTAAAAAAGCTCCATTACACCTATACTTGTTCTTTAGTTGTTGTTGAAACAAGTCACCTATACTTGCTTTGTTATGTTTTGTTGCAGTAAGCTTCAGTATTTTCAAGTAACAATTTTGCATTGTAGCTACTTCAAGTCTTAATTTGAATAAAAAATTGTGAACAATATGCAGTGTGATCTTGATTTAATTTATACTATAATCTTGTTTTAATGTAAAATGCTTTTGATCATTTTAAGACAGAATATATAATGGAAATTCTTAAATGAAGAGGAATTCTGCTGTTTAGTCACTTTTAAGTTAAAACTTCCCTAGTTATAAGAACATTTCACACACAATAAGAAAATCTAACTGTTTAAAAAGCTATTTAAAAGCTAGTTTTAAGAAAATTTGACTAAATACATTGCTTTTAAGTAAGTGATGTAATATTTATTTTATAACATTTTTTTTTACTACAGCCTAGGTAGGTTTTCTTATTTCAAGAAATCTTACCAAGTATTATTGTCTTACTGTACTGGCAGATCATTTGACTAGTTTCTAGCCTGTATCTTCTAAAATTGTTTATTTATTTCTCATATTAAGATTTATATTTATACTGCAATATTTTTTGCAGTGAATGAATAGATAAATACTGACCTCTGATACTTTCTCTGGCCCTCCGAATTTATCAATGAGCTCATCCAATGTGTTGAGAGGTAGTTCTTTTCCCAGCTCGGCGATCTTGTTGAGAAGCCCTTGTTTCATCTCCTCTAACCGTGCTAAGGATGTGTGAGATGAAAACTGATTGCTTAAGCTGTCATCAAAGACGCTGTAACCTACTTAAGATCTTCAGGGTAGATGGAGATAATATACAAAATAGTCAGCATACCCTTTTGATAGCTAGTTTGATCAATGAAGATGACATCGTCGTTATTGTCTTGAATTGAGTCAGGTGAAGAGTTGGAGTCGCTGTCCATGACGTCGGACTCAGTGCTGCTGTCATCGCTGATGTTGATCACTGCTGTGTCAGTGCCTTGTCGGGGTTGCTTTGATTGCCTGGCCCGTGGCTTACCTGCAAGAGATTGTCCAATCATGAGGCTCAAAGACGGACAATTTATAATCGATGATTCAATAGCACGACACTACTCACGTTTCCTCTTATTACCCGCTCCTTTTTCTCTCATCTGCTTCTCTGACGGAAAGTGTTTGAAGACCAGAGACTGAAAAACACCCCTGTGGAGCACACAAACACACATTGTGTTAAGGCAGAAAATGCCACTTCTGAAAAAAGTGCCTTTGTGGCTAATGGGCTCAAGGAAGTGGTTCTTATCAGCAAACACTTACTCACAGGTTTCAGAATGATACATGGATTGCGAGGTGACCACAGTAACGCAAATATTGAGAAACCTTTCTATCATTGTGAAACTTTGAGATCACTACTCTGGAAAGGAGTAGTCATAAAGTGGCTGGATATTTAAAGAGTGTCAGATCACCCAAACATTTGAATTCCGTCCTCTTTTATTCACCCTCCATGTTTCTTCATCTTCGGAACACAATTAAATGTTTTTAAGGGAATCTGAGAGATCTGATGCCCAAATTCCACTTACTCAGCAGCAGACACAAATCGGTCCAAGTGTCCATCATTTTCGTCAAGGACTTCTCTGGTTCGAGCCTCACCTGTTGACTGAAGCCCTATTACGACACACTAGAGAGAAAAAAAAAACAAGTGTAAAATGCCTATAGCAGCAAACAATCTGTCATTAGAGACAGTTATGGGGCTATTCACACAGAGCACGTCTTTGTGTCTAAAAATGCGACATGCAGCGCTCAGGAATAGTTTTTAAAAAAGTGCCTCCTCCTCCATGTTGCAGTTGTCATGCCAACAAGCTGCTTTAAACAGAACTGGAAACGATTACCCCGCCTCTGAGTTTGTCTGATTGGTCCCCTGATGTTGATGTGTGACATAGCTTGACATGGCATCTTAAGTGTGACACTCCTTGCAAAATATGCGATATGTAAGCATAACGGCCATCCAAATCCATCTAACACGTTTACATAGAAAAATAACAGAAAAGTAGCACATTGGAATGGAAAAAAAACACGTTTGGTGTGAATGGCCCCTAAAAAGCTCCTAAATATGACTTACCTTTCCTGCCTCCAACTCCTTTTTGGCCAGTTCCACCAGGCAGCGCACCTTGGCGGCGATGCAGAGGTATTTAAAGAAACGTTGGTGGGATGACCAAAACTGGCCCCACAGGGACTTTCTGGAGCTCATGCAGAGTTCGTCGGCGGCCTGCATGAACACGACCAAAGCTTCTGCCCACTGCAGAAGAGAATGTGTTTGCCACAAATTCAGACGCTTGTATACTTTCTGAATTTACAAATACAGTTAACCAAAACCATGTCAGTTTGGTCATCATTTACTCGCCCCCGCACTGACTATATTTACATGTGCACCAAAAATATGTTTATTTCCAGTAAGCGTATTAAGTAGGTGTGTTACTGGCTACTGTTTAATCTCAGCAAAACACAATTCTATTTTCACTTATTGAAAGGACAATCAAAGTTATAAACATTGCAATGATGATTGTGGTTGTGCATGCACTTGTGTTTTTTGCTCTCTGGATGCAGATGTGGAGCAGAGATTGCACAGCCAATCGTGTTGGTTGTGGGCCAATACTGTTAGAGTAGTTATAATAATGTGATCAAATCTGAGTTTACATGTGTGCCACATAGATTAATGCAATTATCATTACTATTATGAGCTTAACTGAATGACATTGATTGAAGAATTGTTTACACGTGGGAACATTTATTCGCGATAAAGTCAGAATCCCATTATAATCTACCTAAGAGGATGTGTTTATATGTAGTCATTGGTTCAAACTCATATACAGTATCAATATAACTAAAGTGACTGGGGAATGTGCATTTAAATGTGCTTTTAAAGTATTGTTAAAGAGGTTACTACTATTGCACTCTATTCAATGTCTTCTAATGTCATTTAATAGCATTCTGTGAGGAACGGACATTGACATGAACAGACATGTCATTTTGGATGCACTTTCGAGTCTATTTATATATAAATATACATCCAAAAATGTACTTTTATTATATTTTAATGATTATTTTTGCTGTTTTGATGCTTGACAATGAGTCCTTGTACATTTTCTTTACATAAACAACTTTTTTTGCAGGGATTGCACCTTTTTGACACGTGTTTTGTGCTTAATAGAATACAGGAAGTTTTAATGTACAGTCAAATGGCTGGGGTTAGTAGTGTTTTTGTACTTTTATTCATTAAGAATGCCCTAAATTGAAAAGAAATATGTGCGTTAAGCCTTAAAAATGTCCGCCGATCAATGGGACTTGACAGTTATGTACCTTAAAGTAAAAATAAAATAGCTTAGATTGCAAAGATTCTTCTTGTAACTCACAAGTTTAGCAGCTTTGTTGTACACAAGCTTGAAATCGTTATCCAAGCTGATCTCTTCGATGCGGAACGAGACTCCTGAGAAGCTGAGCTGGCGAGCGATGTACATCCCACTGACCTTCATATCCATGGCCACAATCTCCATTGCCCCGACACCCCTGCCAATTATTATTATTATTACTATTTCATTTATTGTAAAATGATGTACAACATGACATGCTGTGCCAGAGTTAGCTATAAAGCTAATTTGCATCTGCAGTCCCTGGATGTTGTTATAAATTTAACAATATTCACATTACAAATGATACAATAAACACACATATAATAATATCACATAATCGTGAATAAAAACATTAAAAACAAATCAACAATTATCTATTTGAGTTTCCTTAAGCCAAACTTAAAGTGTAATTTTTAAAAAAGTTAAACATGGTACTTTATAATATGGAAAGGAATAAAATCTTTCTGCAGCTTGAAGTGAAAAAAAAAAAGATTATCTTAAATTTAGATGAAATAGTCTATCTAGTATTGTCTTCACAGAAAGTCACACATTGTTTAAGAGGTGGTGGTGCAAGATTATGACACATTAACACACATTAGTAAAAAATAAAGTTATCAGATATCAATAATTTTATACATTTTAATACTATTACAGTGACAATAACCACTTGGCTTTTTAGCTAACAGCTTGTTTATAAATAATATATAATAATTTTAGCGTTTGAACGGGACCGACACGATAAGCTAAATGAGGGTGAATCCTCAATTCAATCAAAATTCATCAATCATTTTCATATTGGCCAGTTCCAGTTGATCGTTCTCTACAAACCTCTTCTCAATTGTGTGGAGGAAGTCTTCGAAGGTCCGGAAAGGAGTTCCTTCTCCCCAAATCCCCAGACGACTCATGTAGATCATGTTCTTTGGCTCCGAGGCACCTGATGAGCACAGGGTCTTTTATTTAACATTGGTTTTTGCTGTAGTGATGGGGATTGTTATAGTGAATGTGGTAGAGATGCACCTGTGGCACTGGCGTACACCACTCTGGCCAATGGTAACTTGTTCTGGAGATCCAGCACCGCTTTGCCCATCTTTGTGGACGTTGCGTTTTTTGCTTTGTGGCATTCGTCAAATATAATCTAATAGACGCTCGTAGTCAAGGGTTAAAGCAGTTATGTTGTTTACAATCATATTTTTGCTTTGGAAAGACTTTTTAAAAACCTAACTAGAAACAGAGCCCTAAAGAAGTATGAAAAATTTTGGGTTTTCCCAACTAAATCTTTAATAATTATTTATATTATACTACAATATTTTAGTGCGACAAAGAATAATGGACTGAATTATAAGGAAAAATTATATTCCAATCCTGGTTTTAAAAAACTGTATTGTAAATAAAAAAAAAATAGTTAAATATATTATTCTGTAGAAAACTGTATTATAAATAAATAAATATATATATATATATATAAACAAAATAATAATCAAAATATGTAAATTTATAACATAAAAAAATTATGTATATATTTATATTTATTTCTTTTAAACTTCGAGATTAAAGATTCCATAAAATGAAATAAAATAATTCAATAATTATGTATTATATTACTGTTTTTTTACATATACTCTCTAATATATCCTTAATATACTTTATACTAATAAAGTATTCAATTATTTTCCTGAAAAAATTATACATAAAATAACAAAAGAAATCTTTCTTTATATATATATATATATATATATGTTTTTTTGACATAAAAAATAAAAATTGTCAAATAAAAAATAATATATATATATATTTAATAATATATACACTTTTTTCCCCACAGTGAAGGATACGACTCCATCAAACTCAGGCTCGCACCAGTCTAGGATCTGCTTGAGTCGTGTTCGGTGTTGTCCACCCGCCTGACTCTCCCCAATCAGTGCTGAGTAGGTCACAAACAGGACCCCTTCTGAGGTAGCTGTGTCTCCATACTTAATCTGCACAAAAACAGCCAGAAGTGAGAAAACCCTAGCAACATGACCTGCGTATTGAGCTGCACAGTAACACTGACCTTATTCAAGGCATGCACTCGTATACTGGCTGCACCGATGTCTTGGAGATCTCTCTCTGCGTCATATTTCAGGTCATTGGAGACGCTGAACCTGCACGACAGATCAGCAATAAATAGATTCGATGAGCACGTTTGCTTGCACAACTTACATAAAAATTTTTTTAAAAACTGAAATTTAAGTAAAATGCGGGTTTATGTGCTGTTCGGGATGTTTTCATCTACTCTGGGGGGATTTTGAGTCTTAATTTAGCCACAGCTTTCTCTGTGTTTCAGCAAATGGAAGGATTTTTGGTGACAAATCTTATTTTGACATATTTTGTGAAAATGCTTTGAAATTTTTTAAAAACACAACACTATGTTGTATTGTTGTCTCTCACCATAGTGCTTTTTTCCTTCCCTTTAAGTTGTTTTCTAGAATGATACCAGCCACCGTCCGGCCTTTTCCCACACCAGCGCCATCACCGATGAGGAAACCTGCCCGCTCGTTGTTCTGCAGGATCACTTCATGTTGCTGGAGAATGAAGTAAACAAGAGATGTATTATTATACTGGTATGAGGAAAAAAAGCATGTCTGATTATGAAATTATGATGGTTAGGACAGTTCAATTGAAATTGAATAAAAATAAATAAATAAATGAAATAGCATTTTTTTTTTACCAGATTAAATAGCAAATTAATTCAATTAAATGTTTTCTTGTAGAATAATTATTATTTTTAAAAATATTATATTAATGAATTAATTAATTATCATCTCAGGTAGTAGTTCACAGTTAATAAATCATTTTAGTCACAAAAGTTTTACAACTGAATAGGCTCAAAATGAAACAAAAAATAAAATAAATGTACCGAATATAAAAATAAATAAGCAATTTATTAAATATTTGAACTGTTCGGCATCAGAACAATAAGAAAGTTTTTTAATTACCTAAAAATAAAACAAATACATTTAACATAAAAATAATAAACTAAATGATTTTTTTCTATTTAAATATCGTAAAAAAAACAATATGTAAAAACTTAAATAAATAATATTTGATATTTATATTTATAAATAAAAATAAATAACTCTATAATAATACAATCACTCTACAAACAGCACCACAGATAAATAATAAAACAATACATGACAATACAAATAATAAATTAAACAAACTTAAATTTTTCCAATTTAAATATTGAAAAAAACAAACAATATGAACAAAACATAAATAAATAAATGAAATGCAAATAACACCACTGCAAAAAATAATGAATAATAATAAAAAAAACAAATAACCAATATTAATGAATGCATTTTAAGCGTAACACATTTTATAAATACAAATAAATAATACTATAATAATACAATAACTCTACAAACAGTTAAATAATAAAACAATACATAATACAATAATAAAACAAAATAAAATGAAACGATAAACACACAAATCGACAACTCACTACCTAAACAATTTACAAATGGTTCGGAAACACCCTCAAAATCAAAACAGCAAAAAATAAACAACAACAACAACAACAACAAAAACAATACCCCAGACACATTTGCCACAGTATAAAGAAGTGCTGTGTGTTTTTGGAGCACCTGACAGGCGTATGTGATGGCCTCGAGCTGCAGCGCTGACAGCAGACCAGCGTTTATGGTGTTTTCTGGGATGGAGAGGGTGTAGGTAATGTCTGGAGGAGGAACGCTGGATAAAGTGTTGGTCTCCACCACACGGTCTGGATGAGATATTCCTATTTTGGCTGAGATGCATATTACAGAGAGCAAAACATCAGTAATAATAATAACAATAATAAGAGTATGTGTGAAAAAGCGGAGGGCTCACATTTGGAGGGTTTGTAGTCTGCATAAGTGTCAACATGACCGAGCTCTTCTGCCTCCTCTACGTCAACTTCCTCTTCCTCCTCAGGCTGGGTTTGGGGTCTCTGTGTCAAAACAGGTTTATAGGAGTGAGAACGGAAAGAGAGATTTCGCTGTCTGACTTTATTATTATCTATTATCTATTATGATTAACTTTATTATAATCTATTTATTTATATATTTATTGTTATCCTTTCATTAAGTAACTAATAATGTTAAATAAGCAGCAGGTATTTTCAGACATTATGAACGTGTGGCTTACTTCCAATGCAACAATTGTCAAAACAGGAAATGTATAGGCATACAAAAAAACTGAAATGATACTAGCATTTGTTGTAACTTTCATTATAAATGATATAATTCCAGTAAATACATAACATTTTTCGTCAATAATTTAAAATCAGAATTTTTAAAGCATTTGCTGATAAGAACAATACTACAAATACATACTACTTTAAAAACTTTTCCTTAATTCTGTTTTTGTGTTTATTTTATTTTATAACCTTAACAAGTAACAACAATACTAATTATATATATATATTTGTATTTTTATTTCTATTAATTAAAGTTTAATATTGTGATTGTCATTACTATTAACATTCATTATTTGCATGCATTTAAATATAAAAAAAAACATAATATATGATATATGATAATATTTTTATTTCTATTATTAATTGTATTTGTTTTGGTATTTAAATTTATAACCATCACAATACTAATTATATATTTTTCTAATACAACAATGTAATTATATTAATTACAGTTTTATATTATTATTATTATTGTTATTATCATTATTAACATTTATAATTTGAATGCACTTAAATATAACAGTAATATAATAATATATTAATTTGTATTAATAATTTATGATTTTTAAAAAAAACTTATAGTTATTACATAATTATATAACTATATATATATTAATAATGTTGTGATATATTTTTATTATATTAATATGATTAATATATTATAATATATGATTAATATTAATAACAAATAATAACAATACTACTAATGATGGACTTTAACATTAATTTATCTTAAATATTTTTATCATACCAATTATTGCTATTATTATTATGTAAGTCCTTTCAGGTGATTAAAAAGCATTACTTATGAAAGATATTATACTTTTTTTTTTTCATTTGTATGATTTTATTATCATCATCATCATTTGAATGCATTTAAATATAAAAACAATAGTATGATAATATATTTATTTGTTATTAATTGTATTTTTGTTTTGGTGTTTTAATTTATAACCATAACAATATTAATAATAATATATTTTTCTACTACAAAAATATGAATTTCTATTTATATTAATTACAGTTTCATCTTATTGCAGATATATTATTAACATTTATCATTTGAATGCATTTAAATATAATAACAGCAATATAATAATATATTAATTAGAATTATTGATTGCATATTTTTAATTTAAATAATATATTATAATATATTATTAATATATTATAATATATCATTAATATTAATAACAATTAATAACAATACAACTAATGATGTACTTCATAAACATTACTTTATATTAATTCTTTTTTATCATACAAATTATTATTATATTGATTCCATAATAAGTAAGTCCATTCAGGTGATTAAAAGGCATTACTTATGAAAAATATTGTACTTTTTAATTTTTATATTTGTATGATTTAATTACTCTTTTTGTAAATGTCTATTATTAGTATCATCATCATCATTATCATTACCTGATATCCTCCTATGGGTGGTGTATTAATGATGGCTGTGATGTCATCCAAAGAGTTCAAACCCTGAAACCTGTTGGAACTCTGAGAAGGAAGAAGGAAAAAAAAGAAAGAAAACAAGCTCAAGCCAACAGAAAGATCACATGCTTTACTATCAGAGCAGGAACAAAGGTTGACTTTTACAGGCGTGCCGCTCACAGGCGTGGTTTCTGGTAATAACATTCAATGCAAAAAACGAAAAACCTCTCAATAAATCATTGTTGAACTAACTGGTATAAGTGTGTGAGTGTGTTTGAAGAGTGAGCTTCACCTCTTGGACTGGTGCTGGTGTTTTGATGTCCCATATTGTGGGCACATTGGGCGCCATATCAGCATTGAGGAAGTTAGTACTGGCGTATTCTGATAAAGAGTCATTTGTAGGCGAGAAGATCAGCTGATCATCTAAACAAGAGAGGTCCTGAAATAGAAAGAGAGAGAGAAAAAACATAAATTTATCAATCACTATTTAGCTTGCTGACCTGATCAATTCACAGAAGATTACTGAGAAACATAAGGCTCCTTGTGATTTTTCAGATATGGCTGTGGATCATGTATACTGTAGCAAAGTATACTGTGTACAAAGTTTTAAAGCTTTAATAAAGTGCGAATATATTGAGGTTTTGTCTTTTTACAAGTGCAGCAAGTACTATTTTAAGTGCTTTTGATCACAGTGTCAAAACACACTTGCAGCCAATCAGAAGTAAGGGGCGTGTCTACTAACAAAAGTGGAGATCAAAAAGAGGTGGGGCCTGTTGGGTTATGGGCATATCATTGAGTTTTGGTGCTTTCAGATATCATTGTTTGGCATACGGGAGCGGTATGGGACAGTTTAGTTCAGTATGGTTCACCCTGATCAGGCTTGCGTTTCCACTGCCAACAGTATGGCTGCGTCCGAAATACTACTCGAGTAAGTACTACATTTGAATTTACAACACGACTATATAGTCGTGAATGTGAGTAGTATGAATGGAATTACTAAATCCGCCATTTATCATAAATCACATGACCTAACTGCATCAGTTCTGTCACTTCACTTCCATTCTTAAATTCTCTCACGTGGCATCCTGGGATAGCGTAACGTCAATTGAATGCACACTACAGAATCTTGCCAGAAGTTGTAGGTCATCTGGGTACTTTTCACCAACTGTTTTTCAAATACTATAAATTCGGACAAACTACTCGGCTGTTTTTCACATACTAAATAGTAGGAAAGTATGTGATTTCAGATGCAGCCTATTTACCCTTAGTCTGTGTCTTCATAACTACGATGTGATGTGATGTTGCGACACAATAAAAGCAATATTTTCCATGTTAAAATTAGATTTTGTTCTAACCATCAATGAAATTTCTATTTTAGAAACAGTTTCTATTTCTGCGACGTCACGGCTGAACAACAGCACAAACCACTATGACAATCACAATCACAATCACCTCAGGTGCTGATTATGTGCTTTATTCAGTGTTAAATACTACCAATGTGAGTTTGAATACAATTTTATGTGACATTTATTGCCATACTAGTAAAAGGAGCAGGAACTAGCAAAATGTTTGAAAATGAAAGTCAGAATTGGATTAAAATGTTTTTGTCCTTGTGCATCTGGTGCAGACAGACAAATTGATCATCACTGGAAACTTGTTGCATTGTGTGAAGAATCACATCAGTAAAACCAGCTTTACTTCTTGAACAAACTTATGATGGTTTGAAACTCATTTGCATATTCCAGCATATGATCCTCATTGGCTGATCTCAAATAATACATCAAACACTGTGGTTGTATTTGAGGCCTGATGTTTATATTTGACAAGTTGAGAACATGCTGTTTTCTGCTGCAAAAGCACATTTCCAAGGAACGAGAACTAGAAATGATTCAGTAAACCTCACGCAATGGTTATCATATCATGGTGCAAGTTCTGAAGAAGCTGAAATTCAGGTATGTTAATGTGCACTTGGTTTTAACCAATCACAACAGGCTCATCTGAATCTCACAGAATCATCTGACCAATCAGAGCAGAGTAAGCTTGCAGAAAGGCAGGGTTTAGAGATACTGAATACTTGAACCAATTCAAACTGAGAAAAGACAAAATACGACAAATTTAAAGTCTTTTGACCTCATATGGATGTAAACCTACCAAAGGACACCAAAATAAAATTATAAACCTTTAAAATAGCATAATGAGCCACTTAAGATATTTTGAAGGGTAATAATACTGCAAATAATGTTTAATTTCTTGCACAGATCGAATGGTTCCCTTTATAAGTTCTCAATGTATCATCAGGAGCCACGGATATAAATTTTATTTTGCCTGTATGTTTTTCTGACTCTCGACTTGCATTTTATGAACCACCAAGACCATGATGATTTCAGCTAAAAATCTTGTTCAACTGAAGGGGAAAAAAGTCATTCTGAATGACCTCAGGGTGAGTAAATCAACAATAAATTTTCATTTTTGGGTGAACTGTCCCTTTAAGACCCCTGAATATGAAGATTAATCCTAGATGTAAATGTGGTGGAGATTGTGGGATTGCCAAGCGTAATTATGCCATTAAAATTGCACAATTACTCCAGTAATTTGCCATAAAGAGCAGTACACACAAGGATTCAGATCAGCGTTAAAGACATTGTAAATATATGCACAACAAACGCACACTGTAAACTACTGAACCATCAATCTAATTCCAACACAGTGTATTAGGCAGATGAAGTGCAGCATGCATGATATGGTTATGGATTTGAAGGACAATGCACTCAGCTAATCATAAGTCTTTTGTAGTAAACGTGTTTGTTTGCACTTGAGGAATGTGTGAGGGCTCGAAACGCTCTGTGCACAGCCAAGACTTTCCAAGAACTGTTCGCTGTTCGAAGAAAAACAGTGAATAGTAAACAAGCAGACATTGGAGGGTGTCCAGAAGCCATGATATCCGATCCGTTTCATTAATGGAAAGCTTTTTTTTAATGTTAAGAAGAAAAGTTGACTACAAAATGAGCTTTCCATGATGTATTTTTTTTACAAAATATTTCCTTGATGCTTTAAAAACCTGCATTCTTTGCGCAAAACTGAACAGGGCAGTTTTTTGGAGACACATGGAAAGTGTGTGTGTGTGTTTTTTAATGGTAGTTGGATCACAGCAATATCGTGAGAACAAAGAAGCTCATGATCTTTTATGATGATAAAAAAAAAAAATCAAATGCATTCTAGTTCAAAGTCATTGTGCTTCCTCTAAACTTGATTATGGCGATAAGGAACATTGATTAAAAAGCTGACAAATGAAACCGAGAGTGGAAAACTTGGCCATCTTGCATCATTACTTTTTGCATCTAAGATCTTATCCATGTCTTTGTTTATTTTCCAGTTTTACACAGACGTATGAACGAATACTATTAAAAATGGGACACCATGTACTGTATTAATATTAAGGGATTTTTCATCATTATTTTTCAGGTGTTTTACCTGCACTCCTACTGTAGGGTTATTAATAGTCTACATCAATATATTATATATTAAGTTTGTATGAACTTTTTTATAATTTTCTTAGTTTTTATTATATACTTTTATTATATATTTTTTAGTTTTTAGTTAAATTTTGTTTAACTTTTTCATTTAGTGTTTGTAACTTTACAGTCTTAAATAAAACGTAAAATTTTTTAATATTAATTATTTCCATTCCTATTTGCAGAAATGATGTTTCAGTTAACTTGAGTTTTATTTCAAGTAACAAAAATAATTCTTGCTATATTGTTTTAGATTAAACACATTCAATAAATGAAAAAATTATTATAATATTATAAAATTTAATTACATTATATTTTTCCATTATTTATCTACTTTCTATTTTCTAAATAAAGACAAGGATCATTAAATATTAAATATTGTAACTTTTTTATGAACTGTAAAATTGAAATAGTTTATATTTTTATTTTTAAAATAAAAGTTTTTGTAATTGTATTTATTTGTTCCTTTTTATTAGTTTTCATTTCATTAAAAAAAAAAGCAAAAACACTTCTCCCAGTGTTATTTGAACAAAACAGAATTATTGAATTATGCCACTCATTATAATACCAGATGAGCTTCAAACATTTCCTGGTGCTGTGTCAGCCAGGCTGGAGTTAAGGCCTACTTGACATCAGGGTAATTTGACTGTTTAAGCAACAGCCTGTTCAGTCTCCAGGCAGCGGTTAAGTCGTTTTTCCGCATTCAAATGGTGTTGCTCATTGATTTCATTGTGCTGGGAAGGATGAAGTGCTTGTGGAAGACAGAATGACTTGACAACACACAAAAAACTCATCTGTGCCCATATATAGAGCGACCACATTCCTTCAAGGACCTGATAGAGACCGTCTCAGCACTGAAAAACATCAACCCACACAACTAGCCCGTTTACAGTGAACAAATGACAAACAATACAACGGAAGTCAATGGCTGAACACTCTTCAACATATCTTCCTTTGTGTTCAACGGAAGAAAGAAACTCAAGAAGAAGTAAATGATGGCAGAATTGTCATTTTTGGGGTGAACTATCCCTTTAAGCACATATTTGTGTGGTCAAACGAACCACAGAATTCCCAAAAGTCAACTTGTTTCCGACGAGGGAATGAACAACAAGCGCTGTTCTGCTAGTCGTCTATGGGAAATGACTTTGGATGCTGTTTAGTCAACTGGCGACGGCATCGTTTGACTCGGGCAAACCGCAAGGAACAAGGCAAGACTTCCTGGAAGGCTTTCTCCACTCCTTTTTCTCCTCTGCTGAGCCAGCAAACAGGGATTCCCCTGCCCGAGGATGACGGAGACCCGCTGGAGACGTGAACGCTAGCAATATTTCTGTTTGCCTAAGTCAAAATGGCAAGAAAAAATAAACTACCAACGCGAAACGTTAAAAAACAATGGAAAACCAGCATAAAAAAGAGAAAATTGGGCACAAACACAAATTCATTGAACCCACTATCGAGTGTCCTTACGTGAACTCAGTGACCTTAAACCGAATGAGAGCATCTTTTGTTCCTGAGCGGGAGGGTGGATGTTTGCCAGACTAAATCCAGCTCTTTTACGTGATCATGAAGTAAAAAAAAGAAAAAAGCCCTGTAACCGATCAAGCCTCAAGGTTTCCGCTCGTGTTTGAATCAAGATTTTTGCACTGTACCATGTAGTAGAAAATGTCTATGAAGGAAAACACATGTACTCGTATTAAATGCAATTAAACACTTCTTGTGGATATATCTCTGTGTGTGCGCATGTGTGTGTGCGTGTGTGTGTTTGTAGAAAGACACCAGAAAAAGTAGCAAACAAAAAAAAAACATGAAGAATGGCAAACGGCTTAAAAAGAGAAAGATGACAAATGTTTGTAAGAAAGGAAGAAGGCAAACAGAAAGCAGAACAAACAGAAGAAAAACAGAATAAGGAACAAATTAGCAAAGGAAAGACTAAACAAACACAAGGACAAGCAAACGAGAAAGAAAGGCAAAACCTGAAATAAAAAATTAAGATGGCAAAGGAAATGTCAGGAAAAAAGCATTCAAAAATAGTCTAAAGAAAATGGCAAACAGAAAGAAAAAAAATATTTGCGTATGTGTAATTGACATGGGTATACAGTAAATAATAGCTCATAGTAACGTGTGTTAGCTACCTCTTCGTAACTTTTTTTAAAGCATGTTTGCGAGTTGGTTGATTTCAACTGGCTCTCTGGTAAAGCACAGTTTCATTAAAGGACTTTATTGCATACCTTCCAGCCAATCAGAATACATAACTAAATCAGAATTATGTATCAAAATCAGAATTACGCATTAGATTGCTGTAAATAAGTTCCAATATTTCAATATTATTAATATATTATTGTCTGATAAAGAGCTGGTGTGCTCGAAACGTTACACGCTCAGAGCTTTTTTAAGCAAATAAATTTGATACTTTTGGAGCCTTTTCATTCAGTTGAAGTGAGAATTATTAGCCCGCCTGTATATTTTTTCCCTCAATTTGTGTTTAACGGAAAGAAGATTTTTTTCAATACATTTTTTAACATAAAAGTTTTAATAACTCATTTCTAATAACTGATTTCTTTAATCTTTGCCATTATGACAGTACATGACATTTTACTTGATATTTTTTCAAGATACTTGTATTCAGCTTAAAGTGATATTTAAAGGCTTAACTAGGTTAATTAGGCAAGTCAGGGTAATTAGGCAAATCATTGTATAATGATGGTTTGTTATGTAGACAATCGAAAAAAAAAACATTTCTTAAGGGGGCTATTAATATCGACCTTAAAATGGTTATAAAAAAATAAATAAAAATTGCTTTTATTCTAGCCGAAATAAAACAAACAAGACTTTCTCCAGAAGAAAAAATATTACAGGAAATACTGTGAATATTTCCTTGCTCTGTTAAACATCATTTGGGAAATATTTGAAAAAGAAAAAAAAAGAAAAAGAAAAAAAAACAATTTTTCACAGACTTCAACTGTATATACTTTTTGTTTGGCTGAACACCCAGTAGAGATTGATGTGCATGCTTTCGTAAAATTATTTTTAAGTGATATTGTTTTAAATCCTTCTTGATGCCAGAGGATGACTGGAAATGACTGAATAATTATCATATTAATTAAGCCTCAAAACAGCTGCTAGTTGCAACCCTATCCTTGTGCAAGCATATAAATGTGGTCATCTGCTGATAATACTTCATGACCAATGTGTTCAACAACGTGCATTTACAGGAAAGCAATGCGGTCGTGTGACCTGGGGAAAATCTGTTCATTCATTTCTATTCATCTTGAATCCCGCTGCGGTTTCATCCACAGGACGGGCTGACCTGAACTCCGTAACCTGCAGTCAGGCAATGATTTTACACTTTCCAGCATTTATGAATGGACAATCTCAGTTCTGTTCCTGTTTTGTTTTGTTTTTTGCTTTTTTGCGATGTCTGTAAAACCAAACTTTCTGAGGTGTCTGTTTGGATTGGGTGAAGATGGTAGAGTTTCCCAAAATCTTTTTTATTTTTTCCATTCAGCAGGAGCAACCATGCATTGTCAGCATAAACATTTATCAACCAGAAGCAGGAAATGACAACAACAACAACAACAACAACAACAACAACAAAAAGTAGATTTACAACAGAAGAGCTTTGATAATCACTGGGGGGAAATGCAGACAAACCCGGTAGAGATGAGGTGGCATGGTTAGTCTGTGGGGACCACCAGAAATGCATAATTTCCTGTAAGTCTGCATAAATGTTTCCGGTATGAAATATAAGGAAAAAAGATGCACCTGCGAGACAAGCTGGTGGCCGCACTCTGGTGTAAGATGAGTAAAGCAGGCGTGTACAAGGAAAAAAACACACACACAAACATCTCCTGACACTCCCGTACTGTAATAAAGCCTCGTTATTACGACAATGTGTCAGGTTACACCACAGCATGACACTTATTGAACCTTTCCAACAAGCACTGACGGGAAAACTGCCGACTAGCCTGAAGCGTCACTGCCAGATTATCACATCCAGCTTCCTGATGCGCTTTATCTCCTATTTATTTCATTTAATGTGGAGGGAGATAAAGATCAAGGAACAAGATGGGCGGAAAATAGATGGCAAAGGACAAGATTAGTTCATTAAAATAGAAAGAGAGAAAGAAAGAAAGATGATAGATAGATAGATAAATAGATAGATAGAATAAAGATAGAACAAGACTAAACTAAAAAGAAAAACAAATAATGAACAACTAAAAAAAGCAAAACATTGGGGGCAAATGGCACAAAAGCATTAAGGGCGTGTCCGAATCCACTTTTGCTATTTTAAGGATGGAAAAATATGGTTTGCGCCGTGGCGCATGGTCTAACAGGGTTGTGCTTATTCTCTTAATGAGTTATAATCAGAGTCTCATCTCCCATTCCCTTTAAGAGTCAGTTGCATCGCGCCATGGCGCATTTGCTATTTACATGGCGGACTTTGTAAGTGGAAAAACTGAATGCTTCACTAGTGAGAAGCAGTTAAAACAGTTTTAATTTCCAGCAAACTAATAAACGAGCAGTAATAACGAAGTGTGGTCAAAAAGTTATATCCAAACACACGTCCTATACCCCATATGGTCCAAAACCTGACAGGTGGAGAAATCTAAGCTTGTTTTTAATAAAACATATATATATATATAATATAAATATTCATATAATAAATAACACTGTTAATAATAATAACATTATACAAATGCAAATTGTTGTGAATAAACTGAAAAAAGCCCCCCGAGATGAAGAAGGCATGGAGGCAGTGGTTTTTATATTTATATAAAAATAATTTTATATATAATATTTTTGTAATATTTTAATCCTTTAATTTTTTTTTATTTGTAAAGATATTTGCGTATTGCTGTACATCCTGTGTGTATTAAGCAATGTGTAAGCGAGGCGCACAACTGACGCGCTCTGCGCTGCACTGGTCTTTTAGTTCCTCAAAATAGCAACGCGCCAACAATGCAACAATGCAAATGGATTTGCTATTTAAACAACGTGGTGCAAAACGGGAAAATTAGGGTTGCGTTGATCTGAAAATAGCAACACATCGCAGCAAACATGTCTTGCGCCTTATTGCGCCGGGTGTATGATAGGGCCCTGGAAGAAAGAAAGAAAGAAAGAAAAAAAGAAAGAAAGAAAAATAGGAAGGATGGCAAATGGTAAAAAAAGATAAAAAAAAGATAAATGAGAAACATGTCAAATAGAAAGAATAAAGAATTTACAAACAAATTAAGGAATGAGAAAATGAACAAACTACAAGAAGGCAAAACAGAAGAATAAATGACTGCAAGAAAGTAAAATGACAAAGAGAAAGAGAGACCAAACGACTAAATGAAGGAGAATGACTGTGAAAGATAAAGAAAGGTGGTGTACCAAATGGTGTAAAGAAAGAAAAAACCCAAAACAAAACAAAGCAAAACAGTAAAACAAAACAAGGAAGACAAAAAACAATACAATCAATGGCAAACGGAGAGAAAAAACAACAAATGACTCAAAAAAACAACAGAAAGAGGGGGATGGGAAATAAGAAATGCAAAGTAAATTAACTACATGATAAAATAAAAAGAGAATAGATAGATAGATGACAGATAGATAGATAGATAGATAGACAGACAGACAGACAGACAGACAGAAAGACAGACAGACAGACAGATAGATAGACAGATAGATATATAGAAATTGTGTTTAAACAACCAGCTTTAATGCTAATAATCCACCTTATTCGTATTATTCCCTCCACTGTGACATCACACACAAAGCTCCACCCCCGACTGCTGACAGTCTGCTCAATTAGCATACAGTAGATCCGTAAGAATCACTGCATTCAGGTAAGAAATGTATTTATTAATCTGCTAATGCCATTCAGTCAAGAGCAGTGAGCGATTTCACTGTTTTTGTGATTTTATAAAACGCTAAAAAGTGTATTACTCCTGCGTTATGTGCCGTCTACCGGTCATCTTTCTGTGTGCTTCAAATGTGAGATCTCAGAAAACAGTATCAGGAGTTTAAACTGACAAGGCTTTTAAAATACATTAAGCTAATAAACTTTAATGTTGATGAAGAACTGCAATGTCAAGGTCTGAGGAAAAACAAAAGAAAGAAACACCAAACTAATGAAAGAAAACAATGGAAATATAACTGAGAGACTTAGAGAACGAAAAATAAGAAACGTAAGGCAAATGGCTTAAAGAAAGAAAATAATCTGAAGGACAAAATGATAGGCAAGCAAAATCAAAGACAAAAAAATGAAAGAAGGATTAAAAAATAAAAGAACAAACAAACAATGGCAAACAGAGAGAATGAAGGCAAACGAAAGAGAGGAAAAGAAAGACAAATAGCTTAAATAAGGAAAATAGATAAAAAGGACAGACAAACAAAACAAGAAACAAAAGAATCAAAGAAAAGAAAGAAAAGAAAGAAAAGAAAGCCTAAAGGAAAAAAGAAAACTGAAACAAAAGAACGGAGAAACAAAATAAGGAACAACACAATAAAAGGAGCATCAAACAAGTGAAAGAATAAACAAACAATGCCAAACAAAGAAGAAAGGCGGCAAATGACCAAAATAAAGAATTGAAAGGAAGCAAAGGTTTAAAAAAAGAAAATAGACGGACCAAACAAAAACAAACAAGCAAGCAATTGCAAATTTAAAACAAAGGTAACAAACAACTAAAGTAAGAAAACACACAAATAAAAAAAAAAACAGGCAAACAATTTGAGCAAAACTAAACAAAAGAACAAACGAACAACCAAAAGAAAGAAAGAAATCAAAAAAACAAAACAGGCAGGCAAAACAACAGAAAAAACACTAAAAGAAAGAAAGATGAGAAAAAAGGAAACGTAAAACAGGGCAGATGTGGTCCAGGTTGACGGATTGGGAAGCGAAGGCTGATTGTGCCCTAACAGCACTTTACATCACACTGTTCCCGTAAAACACGAGTGGACCCAAAATAGAGCTCAAACCCGTCTGATAACAGACAAATTCACGATGACCGGAATAAAGGGAAGTGTTTTCCAGCACAGCCTCATGCAACACAGGACCTCCTCGCATAAAAAAAAAATCATTGCACTGCTATATTTCATATGTGTGCACGAAAAAAAAAAAAAGCCTGTCAAATTTCAAAATGTTGCGCTGTGGTTCATGCATTTCCTGAAATTGACGCAATCATTAGTGTTTTGGTGATTTCAAAAGCAATGCAAACCCTAGTGCAAACTGATGACCCAGTGCAAAATAAATAAATAATACAAAATCGCACCAAATCCCAGAATCACCTGCGTCCAGCCTCTTACTGGAAACCAGCAGTCATGTTCGTCATGCTAATTGCAGTGCAACCAATTTCCATTTGTAGTCAGAATGCTCCTGGATGCATTAATGAATGCAAGAATCTTCATCTAGTAACTGACATATAAATCATATCAATGAAAAACGTGCAAAATTTGTTACATTTACAACTAAATGCAATAATGAATATATAAATCATATTTACTCGAACTGTAGTTGCATTTGCAGAGCAAAATGCGTAAAGAAAATTAATTTTAAAAATTAAAAATCAAAAAAAAAAAAAGGAGGATGCTTTAGGAATGTCTCAAAGGCTATATTATTCATCAATATATATATATATATATATATATATATATATATGGAGCTATGGAGCTTTTAATACATTTTAAAAATGCATTTTAATAAATAAATAAATAGAAATATAATAAAGAGAGCACTATAAAAGGTTCCTGAGACAAAATACTTATTATTATTTGTTTGCTCTTTAATTTTGTAAAAATAAAAACAAAAGAGTGCGCACAAGTGTATAATATAAGAGTATAATGTAAAATTTACTTATTATCATTATGTTTGTCTGCTCTTTCATTTGATAACAAATAAAATAAAAAAACTAATAATAGACACATATAATTATAAACAAATGACACTTTAACAGAGTAAGAGAATTAACCTTTCTACAGTAGCAGTATTATTACTACTATGCCAGCTCCTTCATTAGATATGAATGACACTAATATACATTCAAATACAATAACAGTCACAACAGTACATATTATTTATAATGCATATCATTTCTCTATAAACAACATCTACGCATTATAAAAACTGTTTCACATGGTTACCAGTGCCAATCTGGAAAATACCTCAAACTGACAGCCTGCCATACTGATCACCAACAACAAACACAGACAAAGATGACAGCAAATGTAATCAATAAAAAAACTATATATAAAACGACAGACCATCAAACAAACACCACACACAAAAGCAAACAACCTCTTATCTTCTCCAAAACCAATAATCTAATCAGCGCACATTTTGTTTGTAAGGTTTTTTTTTTTTTTCCAACAGATTTATGTGCTCTACCTTGGGCGGTGGACGTCCCAGCTGTGCGTATAACTTAGTCCAGATCTGCATGAGTGACATGAGTCCGGTTCCCTATCATTTGCCTGCTGGAAACGACAGATCCTTTCCATGTGCTGGAGTAGAGGAGAACCGGCACTCTGCGGCTCACAACATTCCCCAAAAAAAACAACCTCCAAACAAAACAAAAGCAGGATGAGCCGGATAAAACAAAAAAAAACTTCTAGTGCCCTTACTAATGTCCGAGGACAGTCAGGTGTGCAGATCTGTTCATATTGATTGTGGTTTGGTTCCTTAAAGCTGAAGGTGCTGGAGAAGGAGGGAGGGGGAGGAGGAGGGGGAGGGGGAGGAGCTTTCAGGAAATGATGCGTTTGTTGGTAAGTGACTAGAGTTACTGGCAGTCAGGCCCTCTTTACAGTACATGGTGTAACTCAACCGCACTGGTAGTGTAAACAGTGCAGCGCTGCGCTCCTCCAGAGGCAAGCGGGGTCTGTTTAACGCCTGCCAGGACATTATTTAATGATCGGGGGGAAGATGTTTAGTGGCTCCCGCATGAACAGCGCCCGGGAGCCTTTATGAATGAGCAGGAGTTTGATGGCAGGTTTGAAAAACGTATTGTGTTTGGGATTCCATTAAAAAAGAGAAAAATGTATTTATGTAGTACATTATGGGCTCACAAATGATTTGTGAGGCATTTAGTAAAAAAAAAAAAAAGTTAAAAAAAACAGAAAGAGATAAAGAAGCTTATTGATACAGAAGAAAAGACAGAAGAAAGACAAATACATGAATTGAGAGAAAGTAAGAAAGAAAGAAAGGAAGAAAGGAAAGAAAAAAGAAAGAAAGGAAGAAGGAAGAAAAAAAGAGGGTCCAAAATCAAAGAAAGAATGAAGAAATAAAGAAAGAAAAAAGAAGGAACATGAAGAAAAGAAAGAAAGAAAGAAACAAAGAGGGTCCAAAATCTCTTTAAGAAAGAAAGATAGAAAGAAAGAACGAATGATAGAAAGAATGAATGAAAGAAATAAAGCAAAGAGAAGAGAAGAAAGAAAGAAATGAAGAGGGTCAAAAATCTCTTTAAAGGCTGATTTATACTCTATGCGTCCGCTAGTTCACTTAAGTGCGCGCGGCGACTGTGATGTCATCGCGGTGTTTGGGGAGGTTCACTTTGGGTGCGTGTGACATGATTTCGACTGGAGGAGTGCATGAAAATTTTTCGAACGAACAGTGCGGCGCCGCATTTGATTTGAGCTGAATATCAATCACTTTGAAGAGATTTTGTCTGAAACAGGTACGCTTGTACAGACATCTTTATGATCCGTCCATGCGTGATCATAGGGAGAACCAGATGGCCAATAGTTCTAGAAATTGCAACAGCAGTGGGAAAGGAGGAAAGTTAAAAAGTTTAGAAAAACTTAAGAGATAAGTTTGTTAAAACCAAAAAGAGAGGCCATGGCAAATGGAGACCCAGATGGTTTTAATAAACAATTACAGAATATGTTTTTCCACCATTCACAGGTTTTACACTGATGTATATATTACAATTTTGAATTTAAAACAATGTAATACTTACAAAACTAAAAAGAAGTAACAAACTATTTCTTTGATAACTGGAAAAGACTATTTGATTGGTTTACAATGTACTGATGCCCTGTTTTTCTATTCTTTATTGGTGATAATGTTCAGAAATGTTGGACCATTATTGCCTTTTTAGCATATAAGAAGACACAAACTAGCCAGACAGTAATGTGTGAATTGTGGAGTGGGCTAAATAATAAAAAAAAGTAAGTATTTTTTTTTTTCTTTTATTCTTGCCATAATAAAAATATATATATTTGTAGAGCAACCCATGTTCTGTTGTCATTAATATTTTAATAAACTATAATATGTAGAACGGTCTGAGATATGAACAAAAGCAAGTGATGCATCAAAGTTTGATTTAAAAAAAAATCTTGAATGGTTATAAAAATCTTTATAATCATTCAAATAATTTATAAAAATAATTAGTTAGTTTTAGTAATTAGTTTTAAAATCTTGAATGATATTAATGATATGACGTAGTTCCGGAAACTTCCTACTTCTCTGTTTATCTGTCTGATTTTACGGTTGGTTTCTTTTGACCGCCCCCTGTCGTTTTAAAGAATATCACAACGGCGAATGCGTCAAGTATAAAAGCCTCATCCATTTTGTGAGGTGTGCGCGCAGTCAGCAGAGGTCTGCGACGCGGTGCCAGGGTAAAGTATAAATCAGCCTTAAGAAAGAAAGAAAGACAAAAAGAAAGAAAAAAAGAAAAAAGGACAAACAAAATAAAGCTCTATATGCAACAGAGATTGTGTGAAAGGAGTTTTTTTGAGATTAACATGGAAACATGAGAATCAGTTATTAAGAATCAGTGAATAATCTGATATTAAGTAAGTGGTCATGGCCCAGTATCAGTGGTCCTGAAAGAGTTGCTACCAGGCTGCAAGAGTGCAAAATGAGTCCATATGCGACTTTTTATTTATTGTGAGTTTTCCCTTTAAGAATCAATCTCATCACACACCAGATGTGAAGCACTGCACCGCTCCATGACTTTTAGAATCCTAAACATTGTTTTCTTTGAGGGTATGCACAGCGCCGCCGCCATTTGCCATATGTTCACATTGCTTAGCAATGCATCGAAAAGAATGTAAAGACGAGGTGTGGCGATTGGGCTAATATGCTACATGCTAAAATTCAGCTAATACAGCATGAGCGAGAAAACAAACATCTCTCGAAAGTTTTTCATACTGTTGCAAATTTGTGATATAGATGTCATTTCACATAAATCAACATTCTTGTTCTAAATTGTAAATACTTAACGAAACCCCCCTAACACATGTATCGCTACACCGCTAATATAAATGCATATAGTTCACTGCTAATGTTTATGCATTAAGCAGTGTTAAAGTTGTCGTGGTAATATTGCTGTAGTGTAAAAAGAAACAGTTGTAGTGTAGTCAGAATGAAGCAACACTCAATGCAAAAATACATTAACAAGCTATAATAAATACTTATAAATTGGGGCCTTATGATTAATTGTGGCCTGATGATTTATTGTCTAAGAAAATAATTGTGATTAATTGGCTTTGGTGATTAATTGTCTAAATAATATTGTGATTGCATCTTTTGTAAGTAACTTGGGAGGCAGATATGACTTAAGAATGGGTAAAACTCTGGGTAAGATGAGATTGATGTCAGATTTTAAAAGTATTGGGCAACTGGACGGCGCCCCAAAATGCTTGAGAAGCCTGAGGGAGTCTAATCAGCCACTGTGTGTAAATTGCTGATGTGTGGTGGTGGCGTCAGAGCCGTCGTTATTGTGGACGGACAGTCAAACTGAGAGGTGGCACAGTGGTGCAGTGGGTAGTGCTGTCGCCTTACAGCAAGAAGGTCGCTGGTTCGAGCCTTGGCTGGGTCAGTTGGCATTTCTGTGTGGAGTTTGCATTTTCTTCCTGTGTTTGCGTGGGTTTCCTCCAGGTGCTCCGGTTTCCCCCACAGTCCAAAGACATGCACTATAGGTGAATTGGGTAAGCTAAATTGGCCGTAGTGTATGAGTGTAAATGGGAGTGTATGGATGTTTCCCAGTGATGGGTTGCAGCTGGAAAGGCATCCGCTGCATAAAACATATGCTGGATAAGTTCATTCCGCTGTGGTGACCCCTGATTAATAAAGGGACTAAGCCGAAAAGAAAATGAATGAATGAATGAACTGAAAAAAATCTATTCATATTTACAATCTATACTTAAATGTATTGTTTATAAATTATTTAAAGGGTATAAATAAAATTATGTTTGTAAAATGTAAAATAAATAAAAAACAAATATTTTGCCACAATGTAAAATAAATAATATAGTTTCCATGAAATATAATATTTAGAAAAATGAATCATTTATCATTATTTAAAAAATCTATTTGTTTTAGAAATATATTTATATTTCTAAACAACTGCATAAATGTATTTTAGATTGTATTCTTGTCATATTTAAAGCATATTCCTAAACAAAAAATCTTTCTTCCCTGAAGGATGTGCATGAAAAACGTCTTCCAGTTAGAGCTAAACAGTAATAAATGAGGCTTCGTCTGAAATCCACTTACAGCAACTGTGTTTCCTCTGCCTCCCACCTGAAGCCGTGTGAACATTTAACTGAATCTCTGCAGAGATCAAACTCTTCAACTAGTTCATGCTGAGGAGAAAAGCGTGACTCCTGCATGCAGATCTGTGGTGGAGCTGCGGTTTACAGCTCAGGTTAGAGCTTCAGTTCAACACACACACACACGCACACGCACACACACACACACGAACGCGCACACATACACACATGCATACACACACATGCATACACTCACACACAATCATCCAAACTCAGCAATTACATTACAGCACTGCACCGTTCAGTGCATGAAAACACCTGCTTCTGCATTCATTACAGTCTTTCATGGCCAATCAGAAGCCAGTAAAACTACAACTGACAGATATAACTATGACATCATGCATTCATGGTGCACCTGCATTCAGGATTAATAACTGATCCTTACTTATGAATGCAGGTGTGTGTTTATGTGTGTGTGAGAGAGAGAGTGGGAGTGTGTGTTTGTGTATGTGTGTATTTGAGTGTGTTTTTATGCATGTGTGTTTGTGTTTGCATGTTTTTGTACGCGTGTGGGTTTTTGTGAGTGCCATGTGTGCTCGTGTGTGTACTGTATTTGTGTGTATGTATGTGTTTCAGTGCATGCCTGCATGTGGGTGAATGAGTATGTGTTTGTGTCTGTGTGTGTGTGTGTTTATACGTGAGTGTGCTTTTGTGTGTTTTAGAACATGTTTGCTATGTCTATGTCTATGTGTGTGTGTGTGCGTGTTCGTTTGTGTTAGCATAATTCTGTGTATGTGCTATGATTGCATGCATTTGTGTGAGTGTTTGTGCCCCGCTTAGTGTATATGTGTGTGTGTGTGTATCCTGCACTGCCTCACACTGCTCTACAGCACATGTGACACAGGTCAGGTGACAATTAGAATTCAACCAAAGTGAGGCAAAAAATGAGTTCATGTCAGTGTGGTTTGATGCACTTCAGTTATAGGAAACACACCAAAAACTAAACAAAACAAAAACAAAGCTAAATCAATACTTGGGTTCAAAGGATGTTACTTCACGTCTATCAATTGTTTATTATAAGTACTACCCCTCCCCAAAGAAAAATATATAAATAAACATAAAAGGCTGTTTATGTATATATAGCAATAGTTATTATGCAAGGAAAACTAATCAATTATGGGATCATAATATTATTATCATACACATATAAACTTTAATTCACTTAAAATATTAAAACATACCATAAGTATCATGCATAACAACATCAATAAAAATAATAATAATAATATTATTCATTTATATTTAATATTATTAACTTAATGTTAAGACAAAAAAACTGTGACTGTTTTTATAATATTGAAAATGTCTAAATATAATACAATAAAACAAACACAAGGTCGTATTATATTTAATAACGTATTATATATAACAACAACAACAACAATAATAATAATAATAATAATATATTTATATAACAATAATATATTTGTAAATACAATACAAAAACACTTAATATCATGTTTAATAAATTGCTGAACATTATAAAATTTTGAAAAAATAAACAAAAAACAATATAAATTGTTATTAGATGGAGAAGCCTGGCTATTAAGTGTCTGGAAAGCAGTTTCCCCATCAGTAATGATCAGTGTGTGGTTTGATCATGTTTGATCTGCGGAGTGTCTCTTTACTCTGTACGCGCAGCACATCCTGTAAACAACAACTCGTGTCTAAACAACAAGAGGAAATACTGAGAGCTCACACGATGAGGAACGACATCCTCAACAAACTCACAACCTTTATTTACACCCATGATGAAGAGAGATGAGACGGAAATCTAAATTGACAATGATTTAGTTTGCTATTTTTATTCTATTGTTATTCTTTAATTGAACAATTAATCCGAGCAAGTTAATCCACTGAAAAAAAAAGTTTGTTTTGGTTATCATCAATCAAAGTCTGACCGTCTGCTTCCGCGTTTGGAGTGTCGGTCCTTCTTTGATAATATCAGTTTGACGGCTTCAGCCACAATATTCTTAACCATGCCCCTTTTACCGTTAGTTTGCTACCGTTAGTAGTATTTAGTTTCAGTCGGAAGTACATCAACATGCTGAAATAAAAATCTCAGCAACTTCCAATTCACACAGACTTTAAAGCGAATTAATGTGGACTTGAAAGACATCTGAGATTCAGTTTTTAGTTGCCTGTTCCAGTTAAGTAATTTTAATAATTCATTTGTGTTATCAAGGAATGTCATTTCAACCACTGAATGCTTTCTGTATATGGGGAAAACACTAATATTCAAGACCATTTTGTAAATATAATATTATATATTGCAGTTTAATAATACTGGATGAGTAATATAGAATTATAGTAAAAAAAATGCTGTAAAGAAATACTAGAATATTACATTATATAAAATGTATGTAAAAATACAACATTACATAATATAAAATGATACAATTTTAATTTATATAATTTAGATAAATTCATTCATTCATTCATTTTCAGTTCGGCTTAGTCCCTTTATTAATCTGGGGTCGCCACAGCGGAATGAACCGCCAACTTATCCAGCATATGTTTTACGCAGCAGATGCCCTTCCAGCTGCAACCCATCACTGGGAAACATCCATACACACTCATTCACACACATACACTACGGACAGTTTTAGCTTACCCAATTCACCTATACCACATGTTTTTGGACTTGTGGGGGAAACCGGAGCACCCGGAGGAAACCCACGCGAACACATGGAGAACATGCAAACTCCACACAGAAACGGCAACTGACCCAGCCGAGGCTCGAACCAGCGACCTTCTTGCTGTGAGGCGAACGTGTTACCCACTGCGCCACCGTGACGCCCTAATTTAGATAAATAACATATGCAATTAAATCATGTTGGTCAGCTTTTTTATCTGTTATTCAAGAAGACTGACATAAAAATAATTAATATTTATAATAAAATAAAAGTAAGTTAATTTAACCTTTTATTTTATAAACTATATTTGAAATTTTTGATATTTAATTTTAGTAATAATTATGTATACTTCGACCTAAATAATAGCTTATTTTTTACATTAAGTTGCATATAAAGTAAACAGCTATAAATAAGACAATAAATAAAAACACATATTTAATATTCATTTATATTAATTTTGAATTAAAAAAATTGATAACGATACAATTTATTTATTTATATATACTTTATTAACAACAGGATACAAACAGAAATAACAACATAATAACATATAGATATAGAGTTTTTATTATTCACTGTAAAATATTCTTGTTGCCTTAAATTTTGTTGTTGAATTAAAACTTAACTTTTCTAGTTATCTCAAGTTACATCAATCAAACTGATCAATCAAAAAAATATTAAGTTAAACTTTGTATAACTTAAAAAAAATAGTTGAAACCTGATTAACTTATGGCAGTTCATTCCACTGTGGCGACCCCTGATAAATAATGGACTAAGCCGAACGAAAATGAATGAATGAGTTATTAAAATACATTAAAGCAACATAAAAATATTTGTTGTCTTGAATTTTTGTCATTACCTTTTTTACAGTGTTGTATAATATTGCTGAAATATTTTTCAGGTTTTATCCTAATATTTTATACTTAAAAAAAGCAGAAAATCTATATGAAACTCTCCATTTTAGTGTTCTAAAATATTGTAAAATGTTGTTCCATTTCTATTTGGTTAGTGAGTTTCCCATCATCCCACACTCTCAATCAGGTGACGCTATGTCTTAATCTGGCTTCATTTGACTCTATTTTCTCGCCCATTCAAAGCCATTGAGCCTGAAATAGTCAGATCTATTTAGCCGCTGAGGTAATGTTCCTGTTACAAACTCTCAAATAAACTCAGCCGCAGTGAGGAGGAACCTGAAACCAGCGGCTGACTGATGTTGTCACCGTGTGAGGGCGCGAGGAGATTAAAACACATACTGGAGCCAGAAAACCTAGTGCCTGACGCCTACATAGAGAACAAGGCAGATCCATGCATAGGAACTAATAATGATTATAGGAACCAAACTTCACTAACTAACTGATATTGTTGTCCATTAGTATTACAAAAATGTAAAAAAATATATAATAATTAAAATGTGTATTATATTTAAATATGTAAATGAGGCACTGTTTAATTAAACATAAGCTAATTTGCATACGTTTCTAGCATACACATTTGGACTTTGCATCAGTCTGGTTCAAAATTATTACGGTTTAATTTATTATTATTATTGTTTTTACATATTTGAGTCAAATATTGAGTTTTTACAGGGGGAATTTTAGGAATTTAATCAAATAGCCAGAAAAAAATACTTGTCCATCATTTTCGTAGAATAAAATGTTGTAAATAATCAGGCAAATTATGCATGAACAAATTCCTCAGTAAAACAAACTTTCAAAATATGGAAATCAATAAATATATGTGTATTTTGGATGTTTTATTTACATTAGTCTGAAAAATAAACTTTAAATCTGTAAACTGACAGGTTTTTTTTTGCCTGACTTAAAGCCCATCATGTTATAGTAAACGTGACTGGAATGAAGTGACTGCAGTGAAATGAATCACTTCAGTTGGTCTGTCCTGATTAAGATGCTGCTTCTTATTAAAAAATGAGGTTTCGTGGAAGTGAAAGTGGAACATTGACAGATATAGGAAATGCTATTTAAACCTGTTTAAAAGTGTGATTAATATTTATATTTAGCTTCTTCAAGGTTTCTACACTCATTCAGGGCAATACAGTAACAATATTGTGATTATCATGACCATAATCCTAACCCTTTATATAAAAAAATTACATTTTATTATTATTATTAATATGTTTTATTTATCTTATTACATGTGTTTCTTATTTTAATAACAATAATATATTAGTCAGCTTTTATCTATCAAGATGATTTAATATGATTTACAAGATAATAAAATTGCAATATCTTACTAATGTGGTTCTATATTTCAAGTAATCCATCACAAGATGACAAATAAAGAAATTCTAAAAACTGTCAAAAATAATACTTATTTTTTAAATGCTTATTTCCAAAGTATAAAAATAATCTTTGATCTCAATCCCAACAAGACCCTTTGTGATTATATATATTTTTTTGCCATAATCAAACAACCAAAAAGGTCATGCAGCACCAAAGTCCAATCCACTCAAACCCTTGTTTTAAGCCATTTACACACTGTAAAAAGTGAACAACATCATCAACTTAATATTTAGGTGTAACAAGTTAATTTTTGTAAAGTTTTTTTAATTAACTTAAATATTTCAGTTTTCAGTGAAATGCTGAATTTTTTAAAATAAATAAATAAACAACAACAACAACAACAACAACAACAACAACAACAATAATAATAATAATAATAATAAATAAAATAATAATAATAAAAATGAATTAATTTCTAAAAAGTTGATCCACTGGTTCACTTTTTGCAGTGCATAATACACAAATCCACAACTCTCTTCAGCTTATCTGAACAGGACCTCATTTGATCAAAACCTCCAGAATAAATCATCGTCTTCAAGCACTTACCTGAGGAAGATCCAGACCGGAGAAGTCAAAGTCACTGAGGTCTTGAGGAAGCAGATCCGTGTGCATGTCAGACACACCGTTGAAGCAGTTTTGCCTGAGAGAAAAGACGAGAAAATCGTTCAGGAGAAGTGTGAGGAGTTGTGAAAGATCAGGAGCAGTGTAAACATAAAAAAGGAAGAAGGAAATTCCGAGTTTTGTGTTGTAAAAACACAAGCAGTCACATTCTAGAGATACAAATGTGAATAAAAAATTAACATTAAAATTGACTTGTTCCAAAATCTAATTTAAAGGGGACCTATTATGCAAAAACCCCATTTATAAGGGGTTTAAACACAGCAACAATGTGCGAATAAAGCCAGTTTCTAAATAATAATTCATTCTATTTTTTATAATTACACTTCATAAAAACAATCTTAGAAACACTTTGATTGACATTCTCCCTTTGTACATGTGATCAGAGGGGGAAAGCCCCGTCCATTAGTGACGATCTCTCCCTCATTAGCATAGACAGCCCTGAGTGAGAAGCAGCCGTCCGCCATTACAGTTTTTACCTGCCAAACATAATAGCAGCGACTAAGAGGTGTTATATATGACGAGATTTAGGAGGCACAAAAGAACACTGTAGTCTCCTTCCTCTGAGCCACTTCTTTTTTCAGTTTTTCACACAGATAATGTTAGTCCTGTTTTGAATCTGCTGCTATGCTAATGCACAGGCGTTTGTAGCTCCGCCCTCTTTTGTAAAGATCTCATTTGAATTTAAAGCAACCAAAAACGGCAAAATTAGGATCGAAGCCAAAAAGGGTCCGTTTTAAAGAGATAAGAATTATTTGTGTGGTATTTTGAACTGAAACCTCACATACACACTCTAGGGACATCAGATACAGATCTTTTTAAAAACTTCACAGGTGCATTTTCACATTTTTCCAGCACTTTACAACTGTGCCAAATGACATATTTACATAGAGTATTGAACTAAACATATATAGTTGAAGTCAGAATTATTAGCCCGCCTGTATATTTTTGTTCCCCAATTTCTGTTTAATGAAAAGAAGATTTTTTTTCAACACATTTCTTAACACAATGGTTTTAATAGCTAATTTCTAATAACTGATTTCTTTTATCTTAGCCATGATGACAGTGCATAATATTTTACTAGATATTTTTTAAGATACTAGTATTCAGCTTAAAGTTCAATTTAAAGGCTTAATTGGGTTAATTAGGTTAATCAGGTTACAAGTTAGGGTAATTAGTCAAGACATTGTATAACAGTGGTTTGTTCTGTAGATCGGAAAAAATTGCTTAAGAGGCTAATAATATTGACCTTAAAATGCTTTTTTAAAAATTAAAAACTGTTTTTATATTTCAGTCGAAATAAAACAAATAAGACTTTCTCCAGAAGAAAAAATATTTTAGGAAATACTGTGAATAATTCCATGCTCTGTTAAACACCATTTGGGAAATATTTGAAAAAGAAAAAACAAATAGCATCTGATATATTGTTTAATAATTTGATGGCATGTTTGCCCCAAGCCCAACATTGAATTCCTGTCATTTACTCTTTTAAATGTCATTTACTCACATCTTCAAAGTGTTATCTTTCATCTTAAATGTATACTTAATTTGATTCCATGTCTTATCCATTCATGCAGATAAAAAATATTAATAATAAAATAGGCATACAGGCAACATAAAACGAATACCATGTCTCTTGACAATACACTGCTAAGCCTGTGAATAAAATGAAATAATGTTGTAAGTAATGTTCATTTGAACTGTGTATTTCGATAATAATAATCGCATATAATAAAAAAGATTTAGCAATGTTTTGTCAGGACCCACAGGTATTCTTTTTTGGTTGCTTGTATGGTTTTTTTTCTCATTGACTCACATTTCTTTAATTCTCTATAAATGAAAAGAAAATACCGTGGATGAGTAAACTAACAACAAATTTCAATATTGGGGTGAACTTATTCTTGAATACAGCAAAATAAAATAAATAATAAAATAAAACAATACCAAATAAAACTAAATAAAAAGATGACTAAACTTTACACCCGAGCTCATAAATCTATAAAGTTGAGACATGTGTATAACTGTACGGACAGTGGATCTCATCATGTGACTTTCATTCATTAACTCCTTTGAGTGTCACATGATTGTCACTGCTTTCAGTTCTCTCTTTTTCTCACACTTCACTTTACTTTGGAGGAAAATCACCACACACACTCACATACAAAACAGGAGGTCGACATTTTTATCTTGCACTTCAAGTTGATCTGATAGCAAGCCGCCACAGAGCAAAGTGACTTTTGCTGACCACAGAACTGAAAGTCTGGTCAAAGATGAAATTCCTGGTCAAATAAAATGTTAAAAAGATCTTAAAAGTATATAAATCGCTAGAAAAACATTTGTTTGAATGTCTCTTGTGAAAATTAGATGTCAAATCATGAATGAAATACTAAATACTTGATTCATACTTAATAAAATATACAAAAGAATAAGTCATCATCCTAAAAATTACTTTATTTTATATATATTAAATTATATTATTTAAATTTAAATATATTCATAGTATTTTAATATGAATTTCAAACAATCAACGAAAGCATTGTGGTGATGATGTTTTTTTTTTCAATTGTAATAAATGATAAAACTAGAAAAAAAAGCTCTCCGAATTTTTATTAAATATATATTTTTTTTAAATCGAATTAAAACACAACTGTAAATATGTTCATAAATATACCGACTACTTTTTTAAACAAATATTGCTCTTTTGAGATTTCTATTTATCAAAGAACCCCCCCCAAAAAAAAAAAAAAATATATATATATATATTAGCACCGACACTGATAATAGTGATTACTATTTCTCGAGCACCAAATCATCATATTAGGGTGATTTCTGAATGATCATGGCGTAATGCTGAACATGAATTACTGGAGGATGCTGAAAACAGAGGTAGGAGGGGCTTAGATCCTTAAACCAATCATTTAGGAAAAGAGCTGACACTGCATTATATATTCTGAAAATTTTAAAGTGATTTTTTTACTTTGAACGGATGTAGACTTTTATTGTAGAGGGCTCTAAAACAAAATGATTAAGATTTAAAGGTATATTCGACCCAAAAAAGAAAATTTACCAAACCTCAAGTGGTTTTTCAGCAAAACACAAAAGAAGTTAATTTAAAGTTGTTGGCAACCAGAAGCCATTGACATCAATAGTAGAAAAAAACACTACAGAAATCAATGGCAACCAGTTGTGAACATTCTTCAAAATATCTTCTTTTGTGTTTGACTGAGAACTGAGTACAATTATAAAAGAAGACGCTCCAATCCCGGTTTGTGGACGTTAAATCAGGTTTATTTTGTACATTAACATAACGGATATCCATACAGCAGTGGATATTAATGTGTATCCTGTCACATTTGCCGTGCAAAAACAGTGCAAAGCTAAACGCGCTGTCTGTGTGTGTGTGTGTGTATCTGTGTGTGTGCGTGAACTTTGTAACGACTATGTGTGTGACTCATTGTTGCAACTCCACAACAAATACATCAAATAATCATTGGGAAAGTTCTTACTGTAATATTTCTCACAAACGTTACGTGAGATCTGCTTCCTTCATGTCTGTCTGTTATCTGAGGCAGCCGAGGGCGGAGATTGAGGCACACTGACAGGCACGTGGCAACGGTGGGCGGGGAGGACTAGCATTAAAGGCACAGTCCCCAAAACAGCTACCAGATGCTCAGAGCTAAAAATGACAAACTTCTGAAAGGTATAATAAATAATCTGATGGGTGTTTTGAGCTGAAACTTTATAGACACATTCTGGAGACACAAAAGACTTATATTAAATCTGGAAAAAGGGGTAAACTAGGTGCCCTTTAAATAGCGTAAATATTGTGATTTCAGTGAATTTGCAGTAAAACGCATTTGTGTTTCTCGAAACAAATTGGACCATATTTGAATCTCGGAGGTCATATGGAAATCCCCTTCTTATTTTACACCGCAGACTTAACACATTGATTTAGACACATTTCATCAACACAATACAATTCATTCGAAGCGTCCCATAATGCCTCTGTAATCTTACCCCACTGAGGAAAATCACAGCAAACGGCGGTCCTAAATGAACCATAAAGTCTTTTTTCAGCCTGGTACATAAATGTTAATACAGTGTGTGGTCTCACAAAGCAACTTGTGTTTTTGTCCGACTGTTTCAAACAACACACACTATAGTGCAGTCTAGACACCTTTATAGTCTCAACATTCAACACCCAGGTACTCTTTTATACATGTTGAACAGACTGGATGCTGATCCCTCTGTGCTTGTTGTCATTGAGTTCAATTAAGTATAGAGATACAAGAAGTACTTTTCTTTCCCCCACTGTCCCAGTGGGAGACACTATCACTGAATCTAGAACCAAAAATATAGAGAGATTTTTACAAAAATGTTTATAGAGGGAACACTTTTGCACCTCTGCTCACTCAATAAAAATAGTAATGCTAATGTTAATAATATTACTATTTGTTATTATATTGTTATATTATTATTATTAGTAGTAGTAGTATAGTAATAATAATAATAATAATTATTATTATTATAAAGAGTATTCATAAATATTTTATAATGAATAAAAAATAATTATTATTTATGATCAATAATAACAATATTAATTTATAAATATAATAAAGATAAATATATTTTTAAATTTTTTTATTAGCATTTGTTTCATTTAAAATTATTTGATCACTACTACTGTTTATTATTGTTATTGTATTAAAAAAATATTAATGTATTTGAATAATATACAAATAGTTAATTATGGTTCTTAAAATGTTTTCATTTATTAACACACACTGTGAATAATGATGATGATGATGTATACGTACTGTAAATATATACTTTACATTTGGTAATATTATGATTATTTAATATCCATATATATTAATATCCATAGTAATATATATGGTTAATGGCATTATTGTTGTAAGATATTAAATGATGACATTATTTCTTATCAAATAATATATTTTAATAAATGCGCATTACTTACTCATATTCATTACAATTATTACCAATTAAAAATATAATAACAACAATTATATTTGTCATTTTAAATAAAGAATATAACAACAATCTTGTCTGAACTAATATCAAGAGTTTTGAATAATCTGTTTACATATATTTCAATTGTTGTTATTATTTAATCATTTTAATGATATTTTTACAACTATTAATAATTATTCTCAAAATAATAGGATTTTGTTTTATTATTCTGTTTGTTATTATTGATTATGATTGCTACTATCATTGATTGAAAACATTACAATAATATTAAACAATAATATTTGCCTAAATATTTATTTTTAAATAATTAAATATAATTTAACATAATTGTTAGTTCAATACAACAAAAAGGCTGGAATCCTATGTTCAGCTATATGACTCATTCAAGTGGGAAAACTGGTATCTGATGACTTTCTCTAGGAGAATGCAATGCGCAGTATAAATGGTAAAGTTTGGTATTTTCCAGTCTGTCTGTATAAGGCTTTTCTATTTAAACATTTTTTTTAACCTTTATGCTTAATCAAAAGTTTTCACATTGCTAGCGATGAAATTCTGTGAATGCATTGAGTTGTTTTTCCACCAGGCAGTGGGTGGACAGGATGTAGCACTGACGCTAGCATCAACCACAAACTGTTATTCTTTCTAAAACCGAGACCCTTATTTTGACGTTTTCAAACCCATCGACCTTTGCACAAATATATCTTATCCTCATGATTTGCCTTTGCCATATTTCTTCAACTACATTGCTGTGTGCTAAAAATACACAGAGAGATTTTCCCACAACCTCTGTAAACAAAACTCACATTCGGTCATGTGACCTCTGAAATCACCTGATCACGTGAAGCGACTGGCATAATAAGTCTACATTCATGACACATCATCTGAGATGTACGCATGGTGTATGGCATACATTCTTGTCAGACATTTTGGGAATGAAAGAATCTAAAAAAAAAAGATACTTAACAGAAGTTTTGTACATACAATGAAAGTCATTGGGGTCCAAAAAAAACATTGTTTGGATCCAAAACAAAACAAAACAAAACAAAACAAAACAAAACAAAACAAAACA
>CAIGQV010007757.1:11823366-11876047 GCA_903798115.1 Danio jaintianensis | reverse complement strand
CAAAACAAAACAAAACAAAACAAAACAAAACAAAACAAAACAAAACAATCTTCTTTTGAGCTCACCACAATAACCTGAAGGATATTGCAGCAAAACAACTGAACTATAGAAGTCAATGGGGTCCAACATTACAACATTGACTTAAAAAAAGTTTTTAGGAATTACTTTTGTTTTCACCATAACAGGTGAAATGTCCAAAAAAAACAACTGAACTACTCAACTAAACTATTCAATATTGTTTGGACCCCACTGACTGCCATTCTATGGAAACACACAAACCCAACATTTAATATTTTCTTTTCCATTTACAAAAATAACAAGAAAGGTAACCCAACTAAACTGTTCAAAACGACAATTTTTCATACATTCATAAAAAATCCTTTTTCGAAACATGAAGGATTACCCAACTAAACCAAAAACAACACTGTTGGGACCCCATTGACTTTTACTGTATCCACACATACACACACACGCGTGCACTGTCAACCAGAATAATACAATCCAACTAAACAACTAACTATCCAATAGAACCCTTCAATTATACAGCAAATCAAATCCCATTGACTTTCACTGTATGAACACACACACACGCACTCACACACACGCACGCGCACACACACATGCACACGCACACTTAAAACCTTCTTTTTTCTTCACCAGAATAATATGAAAGATAATCCTGATAAAACACACAACTATCCAAATAAACGTTTTCGTTTTTCTGTTTATCCAACTAAATATTTAAGCTAAACCACTCAACTATGAATCTCATCCAACTCAACTTGGACACAATGAGGGATAACCCAACTAAACTAATGAACTATCCAAATAAATAAACCACTGAACTAAGTCAATGGGGTCCAAGAGCAACACTGTTGGGACCCCATTGACTTTCACTGTACAGACAGACATCCACACAAAAATGCAATTCTCTTCTGTTCATCTGAATAATATGAGGGAAACCCAACCAAACTACTGAATTTTCCAACTAATCTACTGAACTATGTCATAACATTTTTGGACCCCATTGACTTTCATTGTAGGGACAAAGAAAAAAAGGCACATTTTGAATTTTTTTTTGTCTATAATTAAAATAACATGACGGACATTCCATCTAAATGTAACCATGCCATCTTGTTGAACAAAAGCTTCCAAGTCACTCTTTTGAGCCAGCAGCAAGTTTCAACGGAGCCGATTTCTACGAAAAATCATTACGGGGTGGCAAGGGCTTCACCACGTCGACTGGAGTTACAGACCAAGCCTTGTGATAAAGTACCTATCACATCTCACGTCAGCTTCAGGGATGTTTTCGCCTGCGTGTTATCGGCTCACGTAGACGTGAAGGGACTCGTTGTGACATCCTGTATCAAGGTTTTAAACACAATACAGTCCTTCATCATCAAATAACACGGAAAACCACAGCCTAGACTTGCAAAAGGGCTTCCCTTGTAAAAATGTCACAATATAAGCTTTTCTTAAAGCCACCGTCATCTGGCATTTGGGACACTTAGTAATCCGCTGCATGTCTGAGTGAAAACTGATGGGAACAATGAGAAATACATACCAAAATGAGGCCAAGCAAAAACAAAAGTCATGACAGGATCTGACCAAACGTTGCTTCAGTTTTGCATTGTTAAATTAGTTTTGCTATTTGCTATACATTTTAGTTTAGTTTTAGTTTTAGTGTTTTCATTCGTTTTAGTTTCATTTTTATTTTGTGAACAACATGCTGTTTACTTATTTAGTTTCAGTTTTAGCAATTATAGCTCTGTAGAATTACCAGAACACAGACCAGTGTTGATCAGAGCAAAGTGTAATGTTTGCGCATTGAAAGATTACATTGTAAAATGCATTCTGAGGGAGCCTATATGTGAAATACCGGAACATGTCTCCAAAGTAATGCAAATTGTCAGTTGTGTCTATTGTCTAACAAATGGCTAGTTAACACTTTCAGTCTGGTCAAGTGGCAGGACGGGTTCTGGCTCCAGTATTTGATTTGCACGCTTTGTTTTCATGCTAAAATGTAGCATGAATGGGTACTTATATGCTGATGAGATCGGGGCTGGAGATGCAATTTGCCCCGCTGACAACAACACTTCATTTGCATGCTTTGTTGAGGTTTGTCTCCACCTATATGTATCACTGTCTGTAAAAATGTATATATTGAGTGCGTAGCTGCACTAGAAGAGAGATCTTTCGATGAACGCCACAGCTATGCCGAGTCCTTATTAAAGGATTCTGTTTTGAAGATACCCGAAAGCCTCCCTGGTTTTGTCTCGTCTTAGAAATTCACAACAGCATCTTCAACTTATTCTCATGCAAACCCCGTTTTATGAGAATAAGCTAATTTGTTAGTTTGAGCAAACACCGAATCCAAACAAATGCACCTTAAACAAATACATGTCAAACTGATGAAAAATTCTGACTCTCTTCTATTTATTTTCTTCTTCTATTCAGTCTCTCTTTCTATTTAAAGATAATATTTGTAGATAAACATGCCTAGTTTACATTTTTTTCACAGACGGAGAAAAGATTTGCTATATATTTAAGATGTTTGTGTATGTAATCACATGCTCCACTGATGTGTTTGTCTATAAATGAGCATCTACAGGTGTTTCTCTAAACAGGTCAGATTTCCACCACAGAATGAGTGCTTATTGATTCTGAAAACAATTATTATTTGATTTCTGTTTTTGTTGTTACTTCATTTAGTTCTATTTTTACATTTAGCGTGAATATTTGATATTATTTCAGTTACAGGAAAAACTTTTGGACCAACTTTTTACCGTTTACTAAAATAACCTTGGATCTGACAAGATTATGAACTAAACTTCTTCTCTGGAATAATGTGCAACGAACGGAAAAAGCTTTGGTTTTATGATGACGTTCAGGTTTTCTCCAGGTTGGAAAACACATTAAGATAAATATCCTCATCCTCAGGCACCGTGATTAGACAGAAATCTGGGTACATACTGGTTTTCAGATTGAGCAGGACAGGGCAAGCTGAAGGTCTGATAGGGGAAGCTCCAAGGGTTGTTGGCAAACACGTGGCTCTGAAAAAGAGGAAGTGAAAGGTTTGTTTTAGGTATTAGATATGCACTGGCAATAAAGAATGCTCGAATATGACTTTTAATTTGTTAATCTGCCCTGCTGTGTGATGTAGCTGTTTATGTGGGTTTTTTTGTTTACTAGGTTACATAGGTTGTGTGTATTTGTTGGCTGACGCAAAAAGAGGTCGACGTCTCTCTGTACACTCAGAAAAACATATTTCAGGAGATGAAACAATCAAGGGTTTATTTGTTGCTGGAGTAAAAGGTGGAGCAGCAGCTCATTTACATAATTAACGACACACAAAAACAGTGGTTGGTTTTGCTTCAACCCAAATATGAGCATTTACAGTGTGGTATGTAAGTAAGTAAGTAATGTGTATTTATAAAGCGCATTTATTGTAAAGCGCTTCACAATCATGAGGGGGGTCTCTCCACACCACCACCAGTGTGCAGCATCTACTTGGATGATGCGATGGCAGCCACAGGACAACAGCGCCAGTGCGCTCACCACACACCAGCTATAGGTGGAGTGGAGAGACAGTGATAGAGCCAATTCGGTGGATGGGGATGATTGGGAGGCCATGATGAGAATTTGGCCAGGGCACCGGGCTTACACCCCTACTCTTTACGAGAAGTGCCATGGGATTTTTAATGACCACAGAGAGTCAGGACCTCAGTTTAACGTCTCATCCGAAAGACGGCGCTCACTGACAGTATAGTGTCCCCTTTACTATACTGGGGCATTAGGACTCACACAGGTTGAGCGCCCCCTGCTGGCCTCACTAACACCACTTCCAACAGTAACCAAGTTTTCCCATGTGGTCTCCCATCCAGGTACTAACCAGGCTCAGCCCTGCTTAGCTATATGTGTACATCACTGACACATTTAGGAATTTTTTATTATTATTATTATTATTTAAAAAACAAGGCATATTAGGACACCTGTAAAATTCTGGCTGATACAACTTGACATTTTTTGTTATATATATATATTTTCCATTTACTACTACAATTTACAAAAAAAACTACATGTAAAAACTTAAACAATGAATAATTGGAAACTAACCCTCAAAACACATTATATAACACATTAAAACAATATACATAAGATTTCTGCAGGAACTAAAGTGGTCATAACTATTTTAAAATAAAACCATATTATTTCTTCCTCCAATCAGTATCTTTTTATTAACATTTTACTTCTTTTGATGAATAAAATACATATTTAAATATTGATAAGAAATATTTTTTAAATAAATCATTGATAAATGTCAATTTTTCATGTTTCAATGATCTATAGGCATATATTAAAATTCTTCAACAAAATTAAGTCCCAAAATAGGGGAAAAGGCTAAATATATTTTACAAAAGGTTTTGACAGTTATGCAAGTTCATAAATAAATGAACAAAAACGCATGCCCAAAATGACACAAATATGAACAAAACATCTAAAAAAGTAAGATCATTTTGAAGGTCTTTTTTTACTAATAACAACACTATTTTTATTTTCATATCCTTACTAACACCTAAAGAAACATGCTAAATAAATAAACCATTTTTTAAAATGTATATTAATAACACGTGCACCTAAACAAACACAAATGCAAAATGAGAGTTAAACTAAACTAGATCAACATATAGAAAAGATATAGACTCAAATGAAAATGAAAAATTCATAACCTTTAAACTGTTGAGTGTGGTTGAATATAGCCTGCATAAAAATAGCAAGTTGTTCAGTCTACATCCAAACTCTGCGTTTACAGGAAACTCCATTCATTTACAGGACTATTTACACTCGTGATGACATCACCAAAATCTAACTCTACCCAAATATTTACCCTTGCCCTCCCATTTTCTACTCTAAACCATCTTCTTCTTTGAATTTGGCTTGAAAAATGTCATAATACGACATCCGCGATAATGGCACTCGAATGAAACAGCAAAAAAAAAGTTAAAAAAAAAGCAACTGCGCTTATGAGGAACTGCGTCTGCCAACTGCTAAAATGACTCTGTGACCACAAAGACGTCATTCTGTCACCCACACACCAAAGTCTTGAGATTTTGCCAGATATCAGAGTCAATGACCCGAGTTTTTGAAAAAACGAAACTACTTGCGAACTTTATGACTCGGACCAGGTACAGTAGTTTAGCACCATGTCTCGCCACAACAAAAGTGCTGATCATATTCATCTCATTTTTAAACAAAATAAGAGCATTCAGCATTTGTAACCTAACGGTGCTAAGATTCTGGTGACATCTAGTTTTTTTTTATATTTGTTTGTTATAATTTGTTATATTTATATTTTATATATTTGATTAGTATCTATTTAATACATGAAATATGTTCATAAGTATGCTGGAAGTGCTAAGGTTATGGGTTCGATTCCCAAGGGAATGCAAGAACTGATCAAATGTGGGTGTGTAATTTTTTTTTATGAATTGTTTTTTTTTTAACTAAAGAAACAAAACTTTGTAACATTTTTAAGATCCCCAAAATAAAGATTATTTTTCAATTTTTTACAGTTATTTTTAAGGTATATACACAATGAGATATAGAGATCTAACCAATTATTTTTAATTATTTAAGCAATTTTATATAGTTATTATATAAGCTATTGTGTGTATGAACTACCATTAGGTGTCAAAAATACTTGCAATCTATGAAAATATATACAAGCATCAGAAATGTTGATAAAGCTTCTTATTTATAGTAACATCTAAATGCATTTTTTTTTAACTAAAGGAACAAAACTTTGTAACATTTTTAAGTTCCCCAAAATAAAGATTTTTATTTTTCAATTTTTTACAGTTATTTTTAAGGTATATACACAATGAGATATAGAGATCTAACCCATTATTTTGAATTATTGAAGTAATTCTATATTAGGTTTTATTTAGGTTATAGTAATTTTATATTAATAATTTTATATAGTTTTTTTGAGCAATCAGCAGTTCTAAATTGAAAGAAAAATAATTTAATTCCATTCTAATTTGATTAAACTCTAATAAAGCTTCTTATTTATAGCAACAATTATATTGGTAATTCTACTAAAACTAATTCTTAGATAATTTGTTCTTATAAGTTTCATTCAATGACATTGTAAAAAATGCAATATTTGTATGCTACGTAAACAATTAAGAGCTCACATCAATTCTTTTTAGTTTTTCTGACTGTATGAATTTAATTAAAATGTTTTTATTTGTATAAATTATAAGTCGCTTTGGACAAAAGCGTCTGCAAAATGACTAAATGTGAATATTTGTTTATTCTATAAAGGCCTGACAAAATTTCTTCCAAATTAAAACAAATAATAATAATAAATAAATAAAAATGAAAAAAAAAAAAATGGAATGAAGAGATAGGGGATGGGATTAACATTAAACAATTGTTTGCCTCTTTTTTGATATTCAATTTGTATTGTCATACAAAAGTCTAATAAAATAATTTAAAATTACATTTAAAAATATAGCTTTTATTTCAGAAAATGACAATTGGTCAGATAATTATTATTATTATTATTTTGCTATTACACCAACTGCTGATTTCTTAAATGCTCTAGAGTTAAAACATTGGTATTATGTTGAATGAAAATTAATAGAAATATGTCTGAAAATTCTTTTTTTTGCTATTTTATGCCAAACAAATTACATTAAAATAAAAATCTTATTACATTTTTGGTGTGGACTTTATTAAATTTAGATTTTTTTTTTTAAACGTCACATTTTCTTTTATCATCCTGTTCTTAATAGACTAAAAAACACAAGGTTGAATATGAGAAGGTTACCATTGGAGGTGCCAGGACGAACCCCCCGGCGTCCAGCTGAGGCCCGACTGAATTAGAGAAGCTGTGCCCGTCCATGGCAGGCGGAATGGAGAGCGAGGGCATCAGACTGGAGTCTCGTACATGACAGATAAATCCCACGATCTGGTCAACGTCTTCCCAACATGACCTGAGCACACAAACACAGGAGACACAGGACGTCGGGAAGGTGGAAAAACAAGTGGGTGAGCATTAAGACGACAGTGTTAAGACTCAAACCACTGACTCATCGCTGAGAAATACTGTTAGAAAGACTGTAAACTCGAATCTAATGACTCAAAATGGCCTTGGAAACAACATGAGGGGAGAATAAGATGAAAGTAAATAATCCTTGAACACTTTTCCAAATCATAGGAGAGTAAAAAAAATGACTCAAAGAGCTTCATTGTGAGGAGAGAATGACATCTGAATAGAGCGTATTGTGAAGATAGTAAAATTGAGACTTTTTAGGAGGATTAACAAAACAAACAACGTTTTTTTTGTCCCCTCACACGATTGGACAACAATTATGCAACGGAAATTCTCAGAAATGCAAAGCGCAAACAAGCTTGTGTTTCTTGTTAGGAAGTTGGAAGTGTGCCAGAGGATGGTTAAAAGATAACATTCAAGTAAGAAGATGATTACTTTCGTTTTTAGGTCTGATAAAAAACGATTGGCTAATATTGAAATTGTACAATACTTCATCTAAGAAAAAATATGTGTAGAAAAATAAAATCAACCACTTGAAAAGCTGCAATGTATATACATTTATTTATCACAACAAAGCATGGAGAAATCTATATTCATTTGCATATTATTTACTAAAGACTACATTTTAACAGTGCTTCAAGCTAATTTTGCTCGGAATAAAAGTTGTAACTTTTACACCAGGAGGCTTTTTGTGTGCATGGAATACCTATTAGCGTGGACTCTTATCGAAATGACTGGATTTCACCTGCGAAAAACTTTAAATGTGAAATATTTATGACTTATTAGCGACACTTATTAGTGGCCGCTAAGTTAACTGCAGCCAATAAGACGTAATATACAACTACGTAATGAATAATGAATGTGTAAAACATGAGACCAAATGTGATTTAATGTCTTGATAGACTCATTATAATAAAAAAGTGCCAATAAAAACAGCAATAAAAAGAGAATTTGTGTGCATTTAAGTGTTAAATTGACTGAAAAATAGGTAAATACGAATAAATATATAAATATGTAATAATTGTAAAAGCAATTAAGGAAATTACAAATGAAAATGAGTTTGCTACTTAGCTAAACCTAAGCAAGTAAAACAGCAAGAAAAAAATTCAAAAGCACAAGAAATTTCTTCTAAATATTAATATTTAATTTCTTACTATTTACAGTACTATAAATAATACCAAAATAATGAACCACAAAGTAGATTAACTGTTTTTAAAAAGACTAAACATATTTTCAACATATTTAGCATTTTAAAAATATTATTGGCTAATATTATTTTCCCAATCTGTTCAGCCTCAATTAGATGAACTGAAACAGAAAAGCATCAAAAAGCCTAAGATTATTTATGAATGCATTTTTTAGCCAAACCTAAGCAAGTAAAAAGCAAGAAAACAATCCAAAAGCACACGAAATTGCTTAGAAAACTCTAATAAAAACAAAAAATATATATATTTAATTTATTAATATTTAAAGCACTATAAATAATACTAAAATAATAAACATATTTTACAAGTCAACATTTAAATGAACTGTTTTTAAAAAGCCTAAACATATTTTTCCAAGCCATAACATATTAAGTTTTTTTAACAAATATTATTGGCTATTATTATTAATATAATATTATGTCTCAAGATTAAAAGATTATGAATGCATTTTTTCCCTCCAAAAACATTCACTAATATATTGTAGGATAATATTTTGATTTGATGTTGCCTTTAAAAACACTCAACAACCTCAGGTATTACACATCCATATTTCGTCCGCCGTCATACATCTGGGCAGTCAATGCATCCCAGTAAAGAGGAGGTGTCCATCTCTCCAACCCCCTGCCACAAAGGACAATCAATACTGATTACTATTGAGTTCCCAAATGTCCTCTTCCTGTAAAGCACTATTATCCTTACTGGAAGACGAGGGGAAAAAAAGATGAGAAAGCACCAAGGATAGAGACTTTCACAGAAACGACGTACACATCGCTCTTATTTGGTGCAACAACCCAGATAATAATAATCCAAACACACATAAAAACCTCTATTGAATGATGCAAAACTGGGAGGTTGGAAGCATTAAAGGTACAAGTCTTAAAAAGAATAGTTCACCTAAAAATGAACACTTTCTCCCCATTTATTCACCCTCAAGTTGTTCCAAACCTTTATGAGTTTCTTTCTTTTGTTAAACACAAAAGAAGATATTTTGAAAAATGTTGGAAACTGATAACTATTAACATTCATAATAGGAAAAACACAAACTACACTCCAAAAAAATGATTTTTGCTACTAAGTTTAGTTACTAGTTAAAACTACGTATTTAAAATGAACACAATTTTTGAGTTTTTTTTGGGAACAACTTAATTGTTTTATGTCCAATCCACTTACATTTGCAAAAACAATTCAGTTAACTGTATCGATTTGTGTTAGGACAATCATCTTTTTCTTATAGAGCTACAAGTCTATGGAATACTCTTCCAAAAGAATTAATCACATGCACAAACTACAAGACGTTTTAACACCTGACCAGGAGGTGGTTTTTGTCAAATCAAATTTGTACACACTGAGTGTTGTGTTTAGTCTGTGACTGAGTCTGTATGCTTTAAATTGGCAATTTTATTTAATTTTTTAAATTTATTTTATTATTATTATTTCTTTTTCTTTTTTTCTTTATTTTCTTTGATTGTTTTAAGATTTACCTGCAGGAGGAAAAGAGCAATCTTGCTAAAACCTGGCACAACGCATCTTTCCTTTTCGAGGTTAATGTGTGGAACCCAGCATTTTTTTACAGTGTATGGAAGTCTCCAACATTTTTCAAAATATCTTCTTTTGTGAAATCCATAAAGATTTGAAACAAGTAAAGGCTGAGTAAACGATGACAGAATTTTGGGTGAACTATCACTTTAAATAACCTTACTTGATTCATGTAGAATGGCTTATTGTGACATAAACATGACGTGCAGTGTTGTAATTCAATAAATATATTTGTTATGTAGAAGGAAACGCTAAAAATAGGATGAAAATATCATCACGGTTTAAGACGTAATGGGGGAATTCATTCAAGAAGGAAGTAAACCCTTCAGTTTGGCTTCTAAAACCAAATATTGTAAAAGAAAAACGTTTCGGGTAAGGACAAAATGTGCCCAGTTGGTAATCGCACTGGAAGCTTGCAGATAGTGTGAATTGCGAAAGTTAAGGAGATTATTTGGTGACCTCAGCAGCCCATGAGACTGTTGCCTCAGCGGGTCCGCCTGAAGCTCGAGACCTGACGGATGCCTCATGCGCTTCATCTAATCTCTCACAGCGGGATCTCTTTTTTTTTTCAGGGGACGGAAGAAAAGAAAACATGCATAATGTCGAGGGAAAAAAAGTCCTCAGGTTTGCGGTGTGGTGTGGACCGCCATGAGGAGTTTTTCTCAAGAGTTAGTTAAGGCCACTGCTCACATTCTGAAGCGTCACGCTGAGCAGGAGCGTATGGACGTCATCCAGGAACGTGTGACTCTGGTAATCTGCTTTGCTGCTCATCCTCGTGAGCTTTAACGAGGGAAAAGCTGCAGATTTTGTCAGCTCAGAGTTCTCCAATGTTCTTGGATCAGTGTCATCTTGAAATTAGCTAGAAGGAGGGGCTGTTCTCCAAGAGTATATGCATAAAATAAAGTATTTTTGTAATTTAGAACTGAATTAGAGTTTAGACCCATTTACAGTAGTCAACAACATTGGAAGTGGATCAAAAAAGTTTTTCAAAATTGTCCTAAGGCGAGAATGGGTGTTGTCCAACATATTTTTTTGATCCACTTCAAATGTTGACTACTGTATATCTTTTTTTATAGCTAATTTTTGAAGATTTAAAAACAAACCTGGGAATGTTGGATGAAGAGCATTTTCTCCTTTAGTTTGATTTGGTGTCTGATTCTGCTTCTGAGGGCCAATGTTCAGCAATAATTCATCAAACATACTTGCTTTAAAGGAACACTCCACTTTTAGTACATGGTGTACAAAGACTGACAGTAAATCCATATGGGCCTATAAAATAGCAACTTTTCAATTTCCCTTGGTATTAGTACATGATGTAACTACAGAATAGTCAAGCTTTAAATAGGACAATTATCAAACTCTTTGGTCCTTTTTGAGCGAGATGCTAATGGTCTAATCCGATTCAATTATCTATGCTAAGCTAATCTAAGAGATCTGCAGAACTGTTTAACTCTAGGAGACTTGTATAATAACGCTATTTCCAAAAAGTGGAGTGTTACTTTTAAGACCTTGATCTTTGATGAGTCTTAAGCTCAGTCACACTGTGCTTTTCACATCATAGACTTCCATTTATACGCATACAAGCATGACAGACTGTAAACGCAAGCTCATGCAACAAGTTTTGTGTTATACATATCGCTGCGTTCCAAACTTCAAGCTTGGGGAAGTCTAACCTGCAAATTCTTTTCATGGGAATGTGTGAAACCAATAGAAGATAAAAACATGACCTCTCTGTAAAAAATGTGAAATATTGAGAAATCCATCAGTTTATCAGTTTCACATCATCTTGTTTTTATCCCACCACTTTTTGCATCACCGTCTGACAGAATTTCCCCTGAATTTCCCATGATCAAACTGTAGTGTGGCTTTAAGATCATAATCAGCTGGTTCAGGTGTATTTATTTAGGCTTATAGCTCAACTCTGTAGGACATTGGCCCTTTAGAAACTAGTTTTGATACTCATGTCACAGCAATTTGACTTAGATCCAGACCAAAACAGAGATTGCTTGAAGAGGAAAAAAACAATGGAAAGAGTTTGAGAACCAACTGAGCAATGGACAAGACTCACAACATTTAGGCACAACATTGATTTACCCTTTCCACATGACATGTATTAGCCAATATTGGTCCATTTAGCAATGTTGAAATCTTGGTGAAAGTGAACCGAAAGTGATTACTGTTTCGGAACAAAGCAAACAATGTATGAACTCACTTTTAGGAGGAAACCCCAAAAAATAAGACAAAAAAGTGATTACTTGTGGAGACGAGGAGGGAACATTTCTCCAAGGAGAAGGAAATCATTCAATTTGGCTTCAAATGCATTCTGAGCTAAAATAACTCAAATTTCAGGCAAAAGATGCCCATAACACTGAAGGTTCGCAGACTTTATCAGCTTTGGGTTCCTCAATGTTTTTGGCTCAATGTTTTCTCAAGAAAAACATCAGTGTGCGCACATCTAGGAAATTCTTGAAGGCGGGTGACCTGATGAAGACCATTGTAGGTTGAAATCTTGTCCTATTCAATTTTGTCTTTTGAGAGCTAAAGTGGCAGTTTTTGACTCGTCCTCAATATTTTCTCCTCACATCCTGATTTTCTGGAAGAGAGGAACTCATTCATTAAAAATTTATTTATATAATCCAGTGAAGGGCGGCACGGTGGCTCAGTGGTTAGCACTGTCGCCTCACAGCAAAAAGGTAGCTGATTCGAGTCCCGGCTGGTTTCTGTGTGGAGTTTGCATGTTCTCCCCATGTTGGCGTGGGTTTCCTCCAGGTGTTCCGGTTTCCCCCACAGTCCAAAGACATGCGCTAAAGGTAATTTGGATGAACAAAATTGGCCGTAGTGTATGAGTGTGTGTGTGTGGCTTGTGGTTGGAAGGGCATCCGCTGCGTAAAACATATGCTGGAATAGTTGGTGGTTCATTCCGCTGTGGCGACCCCTGATAAATAAGGGACTAAGCCGAAGGAAAATGAATGAATAATCCAGGGATTGGGATTTCACACTGATTTGCAGCTGGTTTGCAAACATAACTATTAACCAAAATCTGTTTGCTTTATGTGGTCCGATTCCAAAACGGAGGTGTATAGTTGTGTCCTTGTTTGCTCTTTGTCTATCTCAGTCCTTCATCTCTAGGTAAAGGTCTTGTCGGGTCACTACGCTAGGAAGAGCCAAACAAGTGTGAGGTATCCAGAGGGTTTCACATGACTGGCTGGGAAAGCCGAGCTGGTGAACTCGGAGCAGACGATCCCGGGAGATACAAGAAAATCATGCTGACACTTGTTTGGAAACAGTCGAAGCTAATGCAATTAGAGAAACAAACTAAGCATGCTAAGTGCGGCCAAAAGTGTTTGGAATAGCAAACCCAGACACATTGATTCAAAGATTAAATATTCAAGAGGGGAAAAAGTTACTCTGCTAGTAGTGGCATCACATTTAAATTGGTAGATATTTAATGACATATTCGACATAATAATTAATACCATTAATCTGATTATTTAAAGCACCCCCACATAAACTGATGTACGAAATTCTAGCCAATGCCAATACAATTACCAATTTAGGGTTCATTTTAAACAAGACACAGTCTGGGTTAATGTAACATTCGCTACATAGAACTTTTAATTCAGACATTAAAGAAGTCAAAAGAGACATTCAAAGTGAAACTGATCAGACCACCGAACAGAATGGCTAGTACATTACAGATTGTTCCAGATTTCTGTGAATCATCCAAACAGCTGGAGGCAAATAGTAACCATAGCAGAAATAATGCTCAAAAATGACTCAATCAGTTGAAAAATACACTGCTTATGGTGTTTTTCTATAAATCTACCCAGCCTATTGCATTGTGCGATCACAATTACAGGTGATATTATACATCAGGGTGGGACATTTACTATTATCAAGCATCTACACTGTGAGTCATTCCGGGCTTTCATTTCACTGAAGAAGAGAGCCATTTCAGAGGTTTACCGATGTCATTCAGAGCCTGAGATCAATGGTGGCTATTCAAAGCTGGGGCGTGCTAAAAGGGATCTGCGCAACTGGTGGCTTTATGAAATCTTTTTTCCAAAGACTCAGTGATTCATTTAGTTCAGCACCTCGGCAATGTTAAGGTAAATATTAAATGACTGAAAATAAGAATAAATGGGGCACTGGAAAACTAATTCCACAATCTATGGTCTAGCAGTAAATCATTATTGTAGCTGAAATGTCCCACTCTAAAATTTTAAAAGGTAAAAAAAATCAATGAACTGCTCAACCAAGAATTTTTATAAATAGGTTATAAAAATATGAATGAAATAACGTTTAGGGAACGTTTAGAGAACTTTCTGTACAGCCAAGAGAAATAAAGAAACAAAACGTCATCCCTGATAAGCATCTGGAGGATAAAAAAATGGAATTTCCTCTGGATTTACTGCATTTCTTAGGGTAAGTGGTTGCAAACAATTTATATGGGCTGAATTTAAACAAATAAATTAAGTTGAACATTACTAAATTTAATTTGTTTGTTTAAATTCAGCCCATATAAATTGTTTGGAACCACTTACTTTAAAACAAATTAGTAAATTCAATTCATCATTTCTTTTCAGTGTGGGTCTGCATATCCTAGAAGAAAACATTCTCAAATAATAAAAATATAATCATTCTTAAGTGGGTTCAAAATTGAATAAATGCAGCATGATTTAGTTGAACTTGTTGTAGAAAAGCGTGGTTTGCACTTACAGATTCGTCATATGGATTTATACGTCACAAAAAGCCACCAGAAGTAAAAACCAAGACAAAGTGCTAAACATCTGAGAGCCAATCAGCAACTTCTTGTTCATCTGAAAATAATTTTAGATTCTCTTACTGGTCTGTCTGCTTTCTTGCAGTCAGCTGCCACCTCTTCTGCACAACTTTGACCTAGATTTACAGCGTCACTTCCTCTCAATTCCTCCAAACCTGAGCTACTCCAGGCCTTCATCTGTTGCCCGGGTCACGAAACCAGCATTAAACCACACTGCTGCTGATTCGACGAAATGACAGAGCGAAGCCTGTATCCGGCAAAACAAGCCCTGCATAGGTTCCTGAAGCGCCATTAAAACTGAGAACAGCCGTCATTTGCATCCAAAAGACAAAACCATTACATAACATTACACCGACTGTACAAAGAGTCCCAAGGAGCTCTAATTAAGACAAAGAATACATAAAAATAAAACTGACTTCATCCTTTCAAGGTACAGTGCCCTGTAGTAATACAAAAAAAAACTTGACAAAATGTACAGTTAAAGACAGAATTAATAGCCCTCCTGAATTATTAGCCTCATTAGATCACAAGATTTTTCCAACACATTACTAAACATAATAGTTTTAATAACTAATTTCTAATAACTGATTTATTTTATCTTTGTCATGATGATAGTACATCATATTTTACTAGATCATTTTCAAGATACTAGTATTCAGCTTATAGTGCAGGTTAAAGGCTTAGCTAGGTTAACTAGGTTAATTAGGAACTTTAGTGTAATTGGGCAAATCATTGTATAACAGTGGTTTGTTCTGTAGACAACTGAAAAAAAAATTGCTTATGGGGCTAATAATATTGACCTTAAAATGGTTTTTAAAAAATTCAAAACTGTTTTTATTCTAGTGGAAACAAATAAGAAAAATATTATACGAAATACTGTAAAAAATTCATTGCTCTGTTAAACATTATTTGGGAAAAAATTGAAAAAGAAAACAAAATTCAAATAATTTTGACTTTAACTTCATATTGTTTAAACTTTGGATAAAAAAATTATAATAAACCAAAATAAATAAATAAATAAATATATGTATGTATGTATGTATGTATGTATGTATGTATGTATGTATGTATATATATATATATATATATTTTTTTTTCTGACTCTCTAATCATTACTCCTTGACTGCAGTCAATTATTGGCACACCATATGAATTCTTAGAAGCTAAATATTTTTGTATACATTCCCACTCATACTGTGGATGTTTGTAATGGGTGATGATGAACAGGAAATTCTGAAACCATGAACTCCAGTTTAACAAGCCAAAACTCACTCAGTCCTTAAATAAAAGGGTAAAACTAAAGAGAATTTTGGCTCTTTGGGGTCAGAAAGTCTCCAAAACTACACTAAAAATATCTGTAAATTAGCAGTTTTCCGTATTTTGTGTTTCATGATTTTATTTTTTATTTTCCCCCCAGTTTATGCTTTTGAACTGCATTATGGGACCTTGATCTTTCTTTCAACAACTTTTAGCCTTGAAAAGCTTGAAAAAGTGTCTTTTATTAACATTTCTATTAGTTTAAAGTAATATATTGTCTGGGTTGGTGTTGTATATTATGCTACAAACCTTGTAATAAACTTCCAGAACATATTCTGTTATTTTACTGACTTATTTCTCTCTATATTATTTATTATACATTATATTATTTCAAACCACTAAAATGTCAATAAAATTCACTTTGTTAAACTGTAGAGTTGAATTTTCAACATCAAATGTTGACAGAGCAGAGATCAAGGTCCCATAATGCAATTCACAACCATAAATAAACGGAAAACACTTGTGAATCACAAAATACGAAAACTGTTAATTAACAGATATTTTTTTACAGTGTACAATCCAGCATCACCTATGTATCGCCACAATCTGGGTTTCAAGAACAAAGGTTAAACAATAAAGATATTTTTTTCAATTATTACAGCTTTTTTTGCTCATCAAGGATACCAACATTATTGTAGGATGCTGTATTTGTTCAAGAAAAAAAGCCATTTCATTGGGTGAAGTGAAGTGATGCAGGAAAACAGTTTCTACATAGAGAATGTGGTTGAGCGGCCAGTTATGGGAAAACTGGGGGTGGACAAACCACTATGAGATTTTGAATTATCTTAAAGCTTGCTCAATGAAAACCCTTTCCACTGACAAACAATGACATTTTTCTCTCATAAAGTTTGTTTTAGACTTTATCTTTCCCCATCAGATCTGGTAGGTCGCTGTGGTCTTCCGGACCCAAGATGCCAATTTGCAGGAATTATGTTAGTAAGATGTTACGATTGAAGACTGATGAAGACGTCACAGCCGGTTCTGCCATGCTGTAGATGCTCTGAAATTCACTATCAGAGTGAGACATTCCTTGAATGCACATTCCTTGAGCACCATCAGCGGCCGCTGGAGGAAGACAACTGTGTACCACAGTAAGAACACATTTAAAATGTGAGGCTACAGGAAAGTTAAATAATAAATGCTTAAAACTTCATTCATTAATTTTCCTTCGGCTTAGTCCCTTTATTCATCAGGGGTCGCCACAGCGGAATGAATTGCCAACTTATCCAGCATATGTTTTACACAGCGTATGTCCTTCCAGCTGCAACCCAGTACTGGGAAACCTCCATACACACTCATTCACACACATACACTACGGCCAATTTAGTTTATCCAATTCACCTATAGTGCATGTCTTTGGACTGGGGGAAACCGGAGCACCCAGAGGAAACCCACGCGAACACGGGGAGAACATGAACAACTCCACACAGAAATGCCAACTCGAACCAGCGACCTTCTTGCTGTGAGCCGAAAGTGCTAACCACTAAGCCACCGTGTCGCTGTTTAAAACTTCATTAGTAAAATACAACAAATTGAAATAAAATATTAAATAAATATAAAATAAAGATATTGGATAAAATAACAATAAATAATAAAATCAATGACATAAAAAACTATATTAAATTAATGAATACAATTAAAAAATCTAAAATATAAAAGATAAAATACAATGAATTAAAATATAATTAAAATAATATATAATAAAATTAGTTTAAAAAGGAAATAAAAATAACAGAATAAAGCAACAGCCATTAATATTGTCAAAGGCTTATAAAAATTGGTAAATTCTGAAATAATAAAATACATGTATGTAATTTGCTAAAAAAATTCATAATGTTAAATATAAATACAATAAATTAAAACAAATAATTAAAATCTAAAATCTAAAAAAGAATTAAGCTATTGCAATCAGTACTATACTTAAAGGTTTGTGATATTAAAATTAAACAATACAAACAAAATAGAAAAAAATCTAATTAATTATAATAAAAATAAGATATGAAACTAAATAATATAAAACTAAATTAATAATACATTTAATTGATAATAATTAAAATACAAAAAACATAAACTAATAAAAATCCGAATAAATGAATTAACTATAAAATAATAATAATAATAATAATAATAATAATAATAACAACAATAATAATAATCATAATAATAATAATAGAAACGTATTTAATAAAAAATAGAAAAGGTTATAAAATATTAGTTTCTAAATAATACCAAATAAATGATCATTTAATAATATTAATTCACTATTGATTAAATATTAAATTATCAACAAATATAAAATAACCACTGTTCAAAGAGGCCTTATAAATGCTAAATTATAACAATTCATACATACATAATATTTTTATATTTAGAACAGCCGAAGCACAGTCGTGTTACTACCCCAATAATATTCTTAATAAAAATAGGCTTGTAAAATTAAATGAAAGAGAATAATAATTAAAAATTAAATTAAATTAAACAAAGTAAAAAATGGCAAATAAATAAATGTGTATTATGGCATTAATTATAACAAAATACAAAAACATAAAGTTAAATACAAAATATTCTAAAACAAAATAATACAATTAGACTAGCTACAGTTGCAATCAGAATTATTAAACCCCCTTTGAATTTTTTTTCTTTTTTAAATATTTCCCAAATTATGTTTAACAGAGCAAGGAAATTTTCACAGTATGTCTGATAATATTTTTTCTTCTGGAGAAAGTCTTATTTGTTTTATTTTGGCTAGAATAAAAGCAATTAATTTTTTTTTTTTTTCGATAGTCTACAGAACAAACCATCTTTATACAATAACTTGCCTAATTACCCTATCCTGCCTAGTTAACCTAATTAACCTAGTTAAGCCTTTAAATGCCACTTTAAGCTGAATACTAGTGTCTTGAAAAATATTATTTACTGTCATCATGGCAAAGAGATAATAAATCAGTTATTATAAATGAGTTATTAAAACGATTATGTTTAGAAATGTGTTGAAAAAAATCTTCTCTTCTTTAAACATAAATTGGGGAAAAAAATAAACAGGGGGGCTAATAATTCAGGGGGGTTAATAATTCTGATTGCAACTGTATATTCTGACTCTAACACAATCAACAATCAAGCTACTGTCTGTAATCAAGCTATAGCCACCCACCAATATCACACTGTAACAAAGGCGGAAATAAACATCATCACACACACTGTTTGTGTAACCAACCTGCTGGACTTGAACCAGTACCAATTTGAAACATCTTCCCAGCACTAATTCACACTTAATACATGAACCATTACTTCCAGGTATGGAAAATACATGCATCAGTAAACATAAACATTGATATGCCAAGAAGAGCAATAATGAAATATATTTTTCACATAAATTAATGTATATGAGTATCTCAGGTTTAAATCTCGTCTACAAAGCTTAGATAACAGAGCTTTGTGTGCCAAACTACACCAGAGATAAATTACACAGGCAACTCAGAGCCAAAACTAACAAACACACAGCTAATAAATAACCACTATCTTGAACTTGAGTTCATTAAACTGTCACAATTTGATGAATAATTTGTTCTATTTCTGGCTGAATTAATTTTCATTTAATGTAATTATATATTTATTTAGTTAACTGAAATTACTTAATATTTATTTGTGTCTTAATTGTTTTTTACAAGATCACAGTTTAAATCTAGATGTCAATAATAAGAATGCAAAAAGTTATGAAAAATTACATTTATTGCATATTAATTCTGTTCTATTTCTTGCTAAATGAATTTCATTAAACGTAATTATATATGTTTATTATTTAAAAGGCTTATAGATTTTTCATTCATTCATTCATTTTCTTTTCGGCTTAGTCCCTTTATTAATCTGGGGTCGCCACAGCGGGATGAACCGCCAACTTATCCAGCATATGTTTTACGCAGCGGATGCCCTTCCAGCTGCAACCCATCACTGGGAAACATTCAGACACACTCATTCACACACATACACCACGGACAATTTTAGCTTACCCAATTCACCTATAGCGCATGTCTTTGGACTTGTGGGGGAAACCGGAGCACCCGGAGGAAACCCACGCGAACACGGGGAGAACATGCAAACTCCACACAGAAATGCCAACTGACCCAGCCGAGGCTCGAACCAGCGACCTTCTTGCTGTGAGGCGAACGTGCTACCCACTGCGCCACCGCGTCGCCTCTTATAGATTTTTATTAACTGTAATTACTTAATATTTATGTGTCTATTTTCTTTTTTTACAAGATCACAGTTTAAATGTAGATGTCAATAAGAATGCAACAAGTTACATATAAAATATATTTGTGTAATAATCAGTCTTGTCTTGCTAAAAAAATAAATCAGTCTTGCTGAATGACGCATATTGTCATTTTAAAGAACCATTTCATGTGATAATCATCTAATCTTACTGCAATTTTTTAGATGAAATATGACCAAACAATAAAATACAGAAGTAACTGCGCATCAGTTCCACATCAGTTGAAAAATGCAAATATTATTTTATTTAAGACATTTTTTTGTGTATTCTTTGTGGGAAAGTTTGTAAAGAAGCTAACTAAATTTACTAAGAGGGGTAAAAAAGGCTAACACTGAGTAACAATTAACACCATTTACTGGCTTATTACCTGCCTATTATAAAGATGTTAACTGTTTATTAGCACTTAATAAAGTATTATCTTTTTTTATATCCCTTATCCCAACTACCTTACTATTAACTATTAATAAGTTGCTTTATTGAGCTAAAAGTCTTAGTTAATGGTTAGTTAATAGCTTGAATTGTACATTTAAATAAAGTGTGACCAAAATTTAAAATCAATAAATCTGATAATAATAATAATAATAATAATAATAACATATTTTGATTTTAAACCTGTAAAAAAATAAATTGTGAAGAAGCTTAAAAGAATAATTTGCACTTGTTGATTTTTTTCTTCTTCTGGTTTTTCTACTTTTGAAACTGTTCAAAAAGTATTATAATTTATATTATTTTTAATTTTAAAACTTTTAAAAACTAAAAGGCTTGGGAAGACGTTAAAATAATTAATTTAATATGATTTTTAAAAATAATACTTTAAACAGATTTTTCATTTTAAACTTTTAAAAAATAAAATGTTTGTTTATAATTAATATGCACAATATGCTTAACTGTGATAACATTTTCAAGCCTATAAGTCATAAAAAAGTGCTTGTTTTTTAACTTTTAGAAGCTAAAACATTTAACCAAGAAGCTAAAATGATTAACTCATTTACTGGGATAACATTTTCAAATCAATGAATAGAATAAAAATAATATATTTTAATTTAAACTAGTTCAGTACACATAATGCCCTAAACAATAAATATAATAAAAACCTTTTTACATTAGCCTTTTACGTAAAATGTAACTCCTCGCTTAACTGGTGCATCAACGTTAAAAGAATCTACAAAAAATATAAATAAAAAATTGTTTCAGTTTCAGTTCAACTAAACTTGTTTATTAACCAAATTCCTCTGAAAACCAGATAAACTCAAATCTGTCACACAAAACTCCAGCTCAGTTTTAGTCCCTAATTTGAGTACATTTTTGCCGTGCCTTTTTGATATACTACATTCTGTCACTCCAAAACGAAACACAGCCAAACTCCCTTTGTTTTCCTCCATATGTAGCCGTCTAGACCGAGTAATGTCAGCTTGCGTCACCCATTTGGAGAACAAGAGCCTCTAATTGTGCCTTTCTACCCTCTGCTGCCAATAAAAAAAGAAGAGAGAAGTTTGCGTGACTTCTGTACCCACACAATCCACTGTGTACATTGTCATATCTGAACGAGACTGGTATCACCAAAATAAATACAGGATTAAACAGTATTACTTCTCCATTAGATTTTAATGGGAACGGATGTCAAGAAATCGTCCTCCCACTTCATCATTTTCCATGGAAGCAATTTTTTGCATCAGAGCAATTCTGTGGAAATACTGTAATTCCTAATAACACCTGACTTATTACAATGTGATAGACGTTTAGTTACATCTATGGCAAAATGATAAGTCCCAATAAGCTATTGATTTATTAGAGCTGCTTTCTTTATTTTAAAAAAATTAAATCACTTGCATACCAAATTAAATAACAACAGGACGATATATTTTACAGCAATATATGAGTTGAGACAAGCCCACCTCAAGCCTGAAGTGTTTACACTGTCACTCATCCCTTATTAATAAACCTATTTCATAAACAAAATTAGATATGACACATGTATTATTATTATGTTTACACAAAGCTTTTTAGATCCACTCAACATACTGACAAGAAATGTTACTTACAACAAATACAGAAATGAAAACAGAAACTGAAATTAGAAGATGTACTCTTATGACTTGTAATTTAGCAGGTACACACAAAATAAAGTGTTTTTCTTGATTACAGCCTGTGGTATTTGACGAATTCGTCGTGTTACAGTCCTTTTATTTCTCTGATCAAAACTTTTCTCGACCACTTTTGACTTTTTATATAGTATCCTGCGTTGAAAATAACAAGCTATTTCAACTAATACCTTTTTGAAACCTCAATGACATAACATATCACTTTAAAATGTCATTAAACATACAATAATTGGGCTACAGAACTGACAATCTGACTTACCTTAACAAAACTGCGCTAACTTAGTCAGACGCACCGCGCATGCGCCAGACGGTTGAGACACCGGCACACAAACAACTCTAGAAACTGACAGAAACACGACTTCAGACTGACTTACTTGACTAAAAGCGGCTCTTGAATATATTTCCCTCGTCTTTTCCCTCGTTTGACGCTTTGGGACTCGTAAAAAAGAGAATATTCCTGGTCTTCTGATCTCAGCTCGTCACACTTGAAGCCATGTTGAAGTGAAAGCTGATACTTCCGCGGCTGACTTTTCTGACACGTCTGACTGGACTCGCGTCAAAGTCAAGTTGCGTATTGAACGCGACGCGTCTGGCAGAGGTTTTACTTCACCACCAAGTGGCCAATCAAATACGACGTGCTCGTTGCCGCGTCAAGTCATTGGTGGATTGTCGTAGCGTCGCGTTTGTGTCGCGTCTCACTCGCCGTGAACATGAAGTATTCCATTCTGTTGTAAGAAAACAAAGCATAATAGTAGAAATATTCTTGGTTTAATAGTGAAATAGTATTAATGGATAATGTCTGAAATCACTTCATGGAGGTTTAACGTGTATTTGAGATTATTTTGGAATGTTTCGGTATCTCTCAATAATTTCATAGTTTATTGCGTCACCTAGTGAACACAATGCGAAGCTACGTGACTTGTTCTTCAGAGGTGCATTAAAAAAAATCTTTTTAGTAGCCTACATATTTCACTCAATGCGTAAACTGTCCCTTTAATATGCATTTACTACCAAATTTATTAGCATTTATTAGCCTATTATTACAAAACATTTTTTTGTAATAATAGGCTAATAAAAGATGATAATACATTATGTAGGAGCAATGTGCAAAACCTCAATGTAGCCTAAACTGTCCCTTTAATGTGCATTTACCACAAAATGTATTAGCATTTATTAGTCTATTATTACATAACTTTTTTGTTTTGTAATAATAGGCTAAAATGCTAAAATATTTAGTAGTAAATGCATATTAAAAGCATAGTTCATCCAAAAATGAAAGTTCTACCATCATTTATTCACCCTTCACTTGTTCCAAACCACAAAGTAGAGATTTTGAAAAATGGTGGCAGCTGGTAATTATTAACTTCCATAGTAATTTCTTGGGTGCCAGCAACTAACATTCTTCAAAGTATCTTCTCTTGTGTTCAAAAGAAGAAAGTGACTAAAGATTTCAAATCACTCGTGGATAGTAAACGATGAGATAATTTTCACTTTTGGGTGAACTATCCCTTTAATCTAATGAACATTTTAAACAGAAAATACAGAGATCCACTGTACATTTCAACCAACTGGCTTCTCATGTAAATGTATCTTGCTTAAAGAAAAATTAGTAGCCTAATAAAAAATATAATGGAAAAAAATTATAAAAACATTTTTTTTTTGGCAGTGTGATCAAGAGGTAAATACAACTATTTTAGTATTAAAGTTAATTTCATATTATAGTGTTTCATTTCATAGACCATATTTTAGTAAAATGTATACTAAAAAGTATATATATCTTTTAATTATAGCCAATCTATCATATCAATTATAGATTTATTTAGATAAATGAACTAAATTTTAATTAACAACTTAAGTTTCATTGGCCTTAAAATGTCTTAAGGTCTTAAAATTAGGCCTACTTTTATAAAACCTGCAGAACCTTTATATAGACCATTTTAGTGTGGCAATGTCACTGGTCCATGAACATTTCCTGCTTGTTGCCAAACTATTTCATAACTGTAACAAGATGCAATTTAATCATATCTTAATAGTAAAATGGCTGCCATAACATTATTTAGCAATATTTGAACCTTTTTGGATTTTTGGAAGCTATGGAAATTAAAAATGTAATACAGGAAATACATTACATCCCTCAAAATATCTATAACGTTACATTTATTAATTTATTAGTCTAATAATATGCAAAACGCCAAACATATTAATTTAAAGTGTTTCCTGGAAAAAAGAAACGAGACGTGCATTTCTTTGTTTACAGCACAACCTGGTGGATATATGGAAAATCTAAGAAACAGTTATCCAGGTTATTTACAGATTTTGTAGAGTAAAACGTTGTATCTTTTAACTTTCATCTATAGTTTAATGTAAAGTGCAATCTTGTACATTATAATAGGCTTAAAGCTGATCGTATCATTAATGCTCTCTACAAATTTTTCGAGTATTCATACATCCCACATAACAATATGGTGCCTCTAATAAATATTTTTAACCCAGTAATCTTTCAAATAATGTACAAAATCCTCTTAGGCTGGTTCACAAGCACATTCTTTAGCTTACAAAATGACACATAACCAGACAAAGCCTCTTTGCCTGCCACGGCTTAATTGGCAGAGCTCTCCTTTTTTGGCACACAGGCATTTGACAAATTAGACCAAAAGTAAACACGATTATGTAAATGTATGACAAAATCAAATTATGTAGTCGTTTCTCCTCCCAAAAGCACCTTTGCTTGGCTCGATTATTCTGGAACAATTTCGCGGCCCCCATAGGACCCTCAGAAACTGGGTTGCACGCACTTTTTGAAGAGACTGCCCTTGGTAAGTAGATGTTTATTTTAGACTTTAACATAAGATACCTATACGATATTTATTGACTAATAAATGCTGATGTGTAATAGCGACATATTGAATTATATTGAACATTGTTAATATTGTAGATTTTCAGCTGTGGACGAGTGGACTTATACCTGATCAACAGACATCATGGTTCAGGAAATATGCGTTTTAATATTTTCCCTGACTGCTCTTGGGGTACTTTACACTATGAACAATGTTCCTGCATTCCAAGAGTGAGTATTCTTTTCATTTATGTATCATAATCATATATTTATTACAATTATATTATGTTTGAAAGGCACAAATACATGCTGATTTGAAAAATGATTCAGTGGATTACATATTTAGATCTCACACTACTTTCAGTTTGTACAAATCATCATATTGTGTCTTATTTTTTTTATCTCTTCCACTTGAGGGCAGTGAAAGCATATGGTTTTGTTGGCTAAATAACAGGTTGTTGATTTAGAGCATTTCTTCTTTAACATGAGAGTAATAAAATAAGTCATTGATTTGTCCTACACTCAAGCTACTGCCTTACACGCTAATAAGACAATAGCTTGTTATTAATTGTTTTTGTATAAAGTACAGTCTGATAGAAACATATATTACATTCACAACATTACACCCATTTAAATGATGTAGGAGCTCTACAAGCCAAGAAAATTGTCCACCATGCTTGGCAGACAGGCATTCATGTGCAAATCTTTCCTAGGCTGGTCTTAATATCACAAAAAGTCACATTTTGTCCAGAAATTGGAATTATTATCTGGCCCTGTTCAAAGCCTATTTTGTATTAAAGAGACAGTTCACCCAAAAATGACAATTCTGTCATTATTGGCTTGTTTTAAACCTTAATGAGTTTCTTTCTTCAGTTAAACAAAAAAAGAAGATGTTTTGAAGAAAGCGTGAAACCTGTAACCATTGACTTCCATAGTATTTATTTTTTCTATAATGGAAGGTTTACAGCTTTCTCCAAAATATCTTCATTTAAGGGTGAGTAAATAGCGAGTAAATAAAAATTTTTGGTGAACCATCCCTTTAAACCTTTAATGCATCAATTTATTAAAAAAGTTGTTATAGGGCCATGGACAAAAAAACATAATTTAAAATATAATTATTTTTTTACACTTTCACTGACAGATTTCTTTACCAGCATCGGTCCTAATGATGATGACTACAAAAAACATAAATTTTAAGGATTTTAACCCTTTCTCTGTATATTTTCTCAGTATATATATATAAATACAAATGAACTCTGATTTCCATACTAACACATCTACATAATTATAAAGACTTATATTACACTACAGGGCTGTTGAATGTTTGATTCTGATTGGCTGATGAACATTCTAAGGTGTGCAGTTATTTTCAGATAAGTGCGCAGCTAAAGTAGTTCCAGGTTGGTTCTTTGATAATATCATGCTGAATGTTTCTAAGAACTATCAGGTATAGTTCCAGTTGTAGTTCCATGTGAGCCTGGTATTGTGAGGCACAATTACAAACTCTTCTCAGCACGGAGTTCTATGTATGGCTAGACAACTGTGCTGAGCCGTGCTGGTAGAGTGCGTGTGCGTGAAGTCGCCACTCTGTTGCCAAGCTACCAGTTTAGCTCATAGCTTCCTATATTTATTTTTTCTGTTATTTAACGAAGTCAATAATGCTAAAAAGCAGTCCCAAATCTCCCTAATCAATGTCCCTATCACTGTTCCAAATGGAACGTTTAAGCAAAGAGAACCATTATAGTAGAAAAAAAGTGGAAAAACAGCTTTTGACCGTATTGCAGTTCAACATCACTATGCTGACTGATTTCATTTATTTCAAAGTCAAAAATTAAATCAAAACAACACAGAAGGCTTTTGATGAGATGCATAAGAAACTAAAACTGCACTCAAGAACAGTTTGAGAAAAACCCGACAAACGTCTGACAACAGAAGCATCGTAACAGTGTCTTTAGATGCAGTAACCATAGTATAAGCAGAATAATTGACTCCCGTTCATTGAATTATTAGGACATAATGCACCTCGGGTTCAACAATTCAATGGTCAGTTATTCCTTACTTTAACTACTTTACCTCTGGAGGTGAACACACTTTCAGACCCCATTTCTACCTGTATTTAGCATTGTCCATTTCCAAAGATACGTTTTATATCAGTCATAAACAGACTCTACAATGAATTTTGGACATTTGGATCAAAAGGAGATTCGTGTTCACTTCTGGCATAGGCAAAACAGTCGTTTGCGCCTCTTCGAACACATATGATCTAGCTAATAAAAAAAAAATAGTTGGAAATACCATGAAAAATCAATGGAATTTCATTAGTATGTCACTCCATTTCTATGCCACCATCCATTAATCTAAATGAAAAACAACAAGCATCTCTGCTGGAGGCTGTACTGACTCTCAATGACAATAAGAAGTGTTTTTTGCCTGAATTGCTCCTCATACAACAGTAATCACGTCTGAGAAAGGCAGGATGAGCATCACGTGCTTTCCCATCTCATTTGGAGCTCTGGGTGTTGGAATAATTACAGTCCTTGCTGCCAAACCATTCATCTCTGCCCGCTTGCTGGAGACAGGAAAGAGAATGGCTGAATACACGACGGACAGTAATTGGGGACGAGACTTTGTGCAAAATTAATCAGAAATTATATCATTTTTTATAAAGTATGCAAAGGTGGTGTCCTTCAAGACATAAGGGTAAATTCTTGATTAAACATTCAATACTTTTTAATATTGTAATAGTAAGAATAATAGGGCCATTGTTATGTTTTTAAGCGAGTGCAAGATAAAGCTTCCTCAAGGGATGAAAAGCATCAGCGGTGTTTACTGTTGCTTTCTGGTTTCTCAATGTTCATTACTCTTCCTTTTATTCTTTTTAAAGTCATCATTTTAAAGCATCTGTGCTTGTTGAAGCTACATAAATTAAGTAAATAAATAAATAGACGTAGACTACGTCGAATAGTTCGGACTGCTGAGCGAATCACTGGTACAATCCTCCCTACTCTCCAAGAACTGTACTTATCCAGAGCAAGCAGAAGGGCTGCCAAAATCACTCTGGACCCCTCACACCCAGCACACTGCTTCTTTGAACTTTTACCTTCTGGTCGACGCTACAGAGCACTGTGCACCAGAACAGCCCAACACAAAAACAGTTTCTTCCCTCAGGCAATCCATCTCATGAACACTTGATGATAGTAATTATGAAACAAACATCACTACTTGCTATACACTTTTTATACACATAAACACTTATTTAACAACATATTTTACATGCTAATTTGCACATAACAGCTGCTGTTGTATATAGTAATATTCCTGTACATACACTTGTCAATTTGTATATTTGCATTCACTACAACTTTTATTTTTTAAATATATTTATTATCTGTTTTTGTCCTGTCTCTGTAATTCTGTTGCACTGTAGAAGCTCTGTCACGAAAACAAATTCCTCGTATGTGTGAACATACCTGGCAATAAAGCTCTTTCTGATTCTGATTCTAAATAAATAAAGGTACTTGCGAATTTTTCTCTCACATTTCAGAGAAAAACTCGGAATTGTTAGATTTAAACTCAGTACCCTGTGGAAAAAATTTAACTTTTTTTTATTATCAAAAGCATCATGAAATAGACTTGCAAGGAAAGTGTTAATTTCACTGTTATTTAATCAAATTGCAAGTTTTTAGGTTTCTGTATTTCTGTATTTCAGTTCTGTATTTATTTCTCAAAATCGCAATATAAAAAATTGGAGTGAACATTAAAATGTTTCGATTTTTTTCACAATAACAAGTTTATAGGCTTTATAGGATGTTAAAATATCATAATTGTGAGATGTTAAAATGTCAGAATGTCAAGATGTAAAAAATTGTGTTAAAGTCACAATTTCGTGGAAAAAAATTCAACAAGTTATAATTTGTGAGAAATTCCTTATATTGCAAGCATACATTTAATTTGCTGATATTTAGGCATTATTTAAACTTACAATTGTGATAAAGTCAGAATTGTGAAATAAAGAGATGCAATTAACTATTATTATTATTATTATTATTATTATAGTACATATTTTAATTGTACACACATTACCACATTCTCAGCATCCTATTTCCATACTGTATATGGATGGCATGCTTTAAAATCCACAAAATAATTGACATGCAGAAACCTATTTTGAACTAAATCTATATTCTGTTTGACTATAGACTATAATCAGTCACAGCAAGCTGAATTTGCTTTAATATCGATTAATGTTTTGTATTTTCAGGCCAGTGGTTATTCTGGAAATTGGTGTGGCTGTTCTTGTGGCAGTTTTCCTCTTGGTCTACCTAGCTACGCGCTTCAATCCCCCCAAGGATCCTTTGTTCTATGGTATGATTTGATTGGTTGATTCTTAAAAACGTTCAATTTGTCAGCCGAGTTCGATTCCCAGCTCGAGGTCCTATGCCGACCCTTCCCCTCTCTCTGCTCCCAATACTTTCCGGTCTGTCCTCCACTATCCTATCCCAATAAAAGATGAAAACCCCCTAAAAATAATTATATTAAAAAAAAACGTTTAATTTATCCACATTCTGCATTTCATCACAAACGACAAGTTGCAAAAATGGCATCCTGTTTTGTTTTTTTGTAGCACAGCTGGGTGAAGTACTTGTTCAATGTGTTACCGCATTAAATGCAAAAGCAATTTGAATTCATTATGATTAGCACAAAGCTAGTGCTAGCTAGCATTTCATTGACCTTTCATGTCACCATAGAAAAGATTTTGGGATATTTACACAAGATCCCTAAGCTGTGGTGTCATTTCCAAGATTTTGTCTTTTATTTAAAAAGAAGAAAACATAGCAATATCAATTACTTGTGATTATATTACTCTTTAGCAAATGATTTGGCAGTAACTCTTTAGTTTTGGGACCAGTTCTTACTTTTAAGTACTTGCGTATTAGCAGATTATTACTAGAATATTAGCTGTTTATTACTATTGATTATTGCCTTATTCTCAACATATGCTCATTCTGAAAACGTAGCCCTGTATACATTACTGTAGATCGAGAATTATGTAGTCAGAGGTACATATGGCTGCATTTTGTCTTTAAAATGAACGCTACGGGGCGGTATGACGCTGTTCCTTTTTGCGCTTACCAGCTGACCGCTTACCTCCATGTGGACGGCTTTTCCAATGTTTGTCTGGTGGCTCCCCGCATAAGTCGGCGGACTTGTGACGTGGAGCGGAGTTGACAGGGGTCGAGTCCGATGACATGGTTCGAGTCCTGAAAGCAGGTAAGACAAAAACAAAAGTAAAAAAATAAAACAAACAAGTAAATAACAGGGTGTGAATGTGGTAAAATCTGAAAACGTGATAAAAATCAGGCAAGGGCTTTTCTTTTTCTTGATTGCTTTTGAAAACACTGTCGGTTGGGTTTAGGGAAGTGGGTGGGCGGGTCAATCTGTGCTTTTGAAAACACTATCAGTTGGGTTTAGGGAAGGAGGAGGGTGGGTCAGTCGATTAGTCAATCAGTCAGTCGACAGCGGCCCCTGGTGGATTTATGCGAGAAGAGCAGGCGCGAATGGCACTCGCGAGAGAAATTTGAGATATCATAAAGCATACACAGTGGCCTCTGGTGGATTCACGAATACAAAAACTGCAAAAAACGTACCCCCTGGGACGTATTTGGCGCTCTCCAGAAATTTATGTAGGAGTACGTTTTCAGAATGAGCCTGGGTTGCTTATTCTGTATGACCATATTTCAGATGTGTTAATTCTACCTCTTAACTAAACCTAAATGCATCTTACTAACTATTAATTAATCTATTAATCTTACTAACTAAAAAAAGCAGCAAATTAGATGTTTATTTGAGGCAAAATCATATTTAAGGCAACACTTTACTTGAAGGGGTGTTCATAAGACTGTCATAAGACCATTATGATCATGCCATGAATGTGAATGAGATTTAATGCATGCTTATGACAACTGTTATTACAGTAAGTGTCATTTGCTCAGTTATATCATTTTAAATGCAAAGATGACATTGTTTGTTATGACAACTTGACATAAACAAGTACATCACAACCAGTCTTCATCTTTGTCATGACAACTTGACATTAAAAGGAAGACAACACAACTTGACATAAATCTGTCATAACCTACATATATGACTGCAAAAGTATGTTTTAATAAAGTATAGTTTGAAAAAATCCGAAGTACCTACCTATCTGAAGACACAATTCACTGAATCAATCCGCCATTTTCATGTACCCCATGATGCTTTGCGTGAATTATTGGAGTTAATTATTCATTCATTAATTTTCTTTTCGGCTTAGTCCCTTTATTAATCTGGGGTCGCCACAGCAGAATGAACCCCCAACTTATCCAGCATATGTTTTATGCAGCGGATGCCCTTTCAGCTGCAACCCAACACTGGGAAACACCCATACACTCTTACATTCACACACATACACTACGGTCAATTTAGCTTATTCAATTCACCTGTACCGCATGTCTTTGAACTGTGGGGGAAACCGGAGCAAATGTGAGTTTGAATGCCATTCTACATGACATTTATTGCCATACTACTGAAAGCAGCAGTAGATAGTTCACCTCAGATCTTGAAAATAAAATAAACCGTTTGAAATTGAACTTTAGAACTAAACACATATCAGTGATTCAGTATGTACATTTAATAATGTTAAAGAGGGTTAATATGTATTAAATAGATTATAAACCTTACCATTTCGTGAGTGAATGCATATTCTGTGCTTCTAAATGGCTGTATTTAAATTTCTGTCATGTTTCGTCTGGTGCAAACAGCCAAATTGCTTATCACTGCAAATCTCGTCACGTAGCGTGTTGTTAGGACACGGGGTTACAGTTTAATCTGCTCACCTAATGTTTATGTTCGTAATATTTATATTATTTGCTAATTAATAACCTTATGTGGAACTCTGAATCTGCGTCTCATTTCGGAGTCTGCTACTGTCCATCGGAGGTCGCATTTGGTCATGGGCACATGCTTTGAGAGCCTTTCTGAATGAATGAATGAATGAATGAATAAATGAATGAAATATGTGGTTTTCCATCAGGGTAACCCGGGGTGCTGAAATATAATTGGCTAAAGTGGGAGTGGGCAAGTTAAAAGAACCAAAACAAAGACAGCGTTCCAGCACGTAACAGACATTTTCAAAGCAGAATATCTGACTTCAGCATTGTTTTTCAGATAAACAAGAATGTTCACTTGGCATGTTTCTTAAATATCTGCAAAGATATTATGGTATTTTTATGCTTCAGAAGAGTCAAAAACATACGGCACCTTTAATAATTAAATTTCATGTAATAAGTGAGATATACAACCAACCAGCTAACTGTATATTTTCCATTCATGCAACTTGTCATGAACATTATGAAGTGTAAAACCTGGTCCTAAATCAAACAATGAAACATTTTATTCTTCAGAAAGTGACAGTTGGCTCTTGGCTATAACGAAAGTGAAATTTCCAATCACTTTGTTCCCTTCTTTAATTGCAGGCTTTACAAGGAAACGCATCTCTCTCAGTGGGATTATGAGCTCAGCTTCATTGGCTCTTTCGAAACGCTGAACTGAAATGTTTTCGTCTTTAACTCTAAGCCTTCTGTGATGTGCTGAGAAAAAAAAAAGCTCACTAATAAGATGTTTCAGAACACTCCAATGCGATATCAAGAGTTAACCGGACTACCTTTATCCTCACTCTCTTTATTAAAAAAGACTACTTTCTTACCGACTATTGATTTCTACCAAGGTGGAAGAGGATAATGATATCTGCTAGTGGAGGTGTGAACAAAAAATGTATATTTGGAGGGTTTTTTTTCACATTTAAAGTGCAGCTGTGCCAAAAGGGCACTTTGTGGAGACAGCGAATACCCCATGTGGCATTTCCTAAGCGTCTGGGTGACAAATAATGAGTGGCAGGGGACACGAAGAAAGAAATTTCTTAAGCACGGAGGAGAAAATAATGACTGTAAATGTCACAGCTGAAAGCTCAGACACAGGATTTAAAGGAATAGTTCACCTAGACATGAAAACTCTGTCATCATTTACTTATCCTCACGTCGTTCCTCTGGAAGCTCATTTCTGTCTCAGAATAGAAACATATAAAAGGTAATAGTGACTTTTTAAGCTTGCAATTCTGACTCTTGTTTTTGCAAAATTATGACTGTTTCTCACAGTTCTGATAGCAACTTTCACAATTCTTCACAATTGTGATTTTATAGATTGCAATTCATATTTATTTACATCTAATAATTCTGCCTTTTTTTCTCAGAACTGACTATTTTTTGCAGTTCCACTTTTATAAGCTTTCTCACATTTTTGACTTACCGGACTGTAAATCATGTTCCTAACCTCTGCAAATTGCGAATTTGAAATAGAATTAACAGTTGGTAAGGGAATATAAACAAACAACCCAGGCTCATTCTGAAAACGTACCCCAGGAGGTACGTTGTTTGGCGTTTTTGTTTTTGCGAATCCACCAGAGACCACTGTGTATGCTTTATGAGATCTCAAATTTCTCTGGCGAGTGCCATTAGCGCCTGCTGTTTTCACGTAAATCCATCAGAGGCCGCTGTCGACTGACTGAACGACTGACAGACTTACCGATCGACTGACCCACCCTCCTCCTTCCCTAAACCCAACCGACAGTTTTAAAAAGCAACCCAGAAAAAGAAAGGCCCTCGCCTGATTTTTACCATGTTTTCAGATTTTACCACATTCTCACCCTGTTATTTACTTGTTTATTTTATTTTTTGGCTTCTGTTTTTGTCTTACCTGCTTTCTGGAACTGTTCTTCGTCGGACTCGAACCCCGTCATCATAGTCAGCTCCTCTCTGCGTCTCAAGTCCACCGACGTACATAGCAAGCTACTGGACAAACTGGCAACAGCGGGAAAGCCGTCCACACGGAGGTAAGCGCTCAGCTGGTAAGCGCTCAGCTGGTAAGCGCGAAAAGGAATGGCGTCATACCGCCCCGTAGCATTTGTTTTAAAGACAAAATGCAGCCATACGTACTTCTGGCTACATAATTCGCGATCTCCAGAAATGTGTATAGGGCCATGTTTTCAGAATGAGACTATGTTGTAAACAAACTTGCATTTTGATTGGTTACACCAGTCATGCATAACTTCCCCTTCTGCTAGGCGGCGCTTAACTTTAAAACATAACTACAGGTCGTAAATCTGCTTGCACAAACAAGCTATTTGGTTGTGAGTTTATAAATTTCAGTAGCAAGACATAAACTCAAAATACAAAAGTCAGAATTGTGTGATAAAAAATTGCAAGTACCTTTTTTAATTCCATGATGGAAATAGGCTTCCATATGCCCCAATGACTTTTTCGTAGAAGACAAAAGGAAGCTTAGCGGAATGTCCACACTGCTCTTTTCCATAAAATACACAATTAACTTTAATATAATTTGAGTTAGATAATTTTTTAATCTTAAATGATCCACTCCTTTAATACTCTTTTCCGAGGGAAGTTTTCAGAAGGAATTAACTACATATTGTGAAGGAAACCAGCGGTGTAAAAGTAAAGGCAGGTATGTTATTATAACAAGTACTTTTTTTTCTTGTATCCAATTTCATGGCTGGATTGCCTGACTAGATATTGTCCACTGCCATTCTTAAAGCATCCATGAGTATCTGACTGACAGTTGCGCAGATATGACTGCTCAAAAAGACATCCGCCGAGCACAGATACATAGTCTGATAGTGGCATTCTCCATATCTGTCTTTCTCGCTTCCCTTTTTCTCCCCAAGACCTTTTAATCCATAGGGGTCTTGGTTTAGTTTACCCACTGCAGGTGCGATAGGGGAATTACAGCCTCCTTCATCACGGCAGGGGTTGAACGACATGCTGTGCCGAATGACATCGCCACATCTGACTCACTTTAACCCATATTTCCCCTGCTATCTTAAGTAGAATTTTTAGCATTAGATTTTAAAAAGCTGACTTTTTCATTGGATTCGTAAAGGGGAAGACGAGCGATGCGTTTGTTTATCCACCATTTTCCACATGACTACTGCATTTCAAATTATGGGTTGCACTTCCTGTTTGTGAAACTGCCATTCAAAAGAACTGAAACAAATCAATATTAAGGTTGCGCTAAACAAAAAATCCACATACATAGTGAAAACTGAGTGAGAGGTGCACTTTAAAAAGCGATTAGTTACTTTACTTTTAAAAAGTAAGCCTTAAAAGCAACAAGTTTATTTTACTTAAAGTCAGTAAACCCATTGACTTAACTTTTATAATTATACACAGTTTGTTTACTTAATAATTATAAGGCAACAAGTTTACTATCTTTTTTAAGTAAAGTCAATTAATCACTTTTTACAGTAATCACAATTTTTAGAATCATAGATTCTGGAAAAACATTGTGCAATTCTGAGTGAGTAACACACAGGTGAGTGGGCTTGACAAACCACCTGTAGTACACACTCTCTGCTCAGAGAAAATAAATAGCATATAAACTCTCAATTGCAAGAAACAAAGCTGCAATTCTACACATCTCTAAAATAAATAAACGCATAATTTGACTTTTTCCTTAAATTACAGAGTCTGTATCTACATTTCAGCTTTACATTTACTCATTTAGCAAATGCTTTTATACAAAGCGATTTAAAAGTGAGAATAAAAGAAGCACTTAAAATCATCAGAGAGCAGCATACATTTTTTGTAATAAACGAAGTCAGAATTCTAGGTTTATTTGGTTTTAAAAAAATGCATAGTATTGTGATTTTGTTTCTTGCGATTGTGAGTTTTCTTTCAGTTTTTTTTTGTGAGATACAAAGTTGCAGTTCTGCTGAAGAAAAATCTGAATAAGACAAAAGTAATATACAAAAATGCACAGTTGCAAGATAAAAACGATTACACCAGTAAAAGGATTACAGAAAAAAAGTCATAATTCAAAGTTTGTATCTTGCAATTCTGAGACTACATCTGGCAATTCTGATGTGTTTTCTCAATTCTATCTTTTTTTTTTTTTTTTAGCAATTTTATCTTTATCTCAATTTTATATGTGTTTTCTCAATTTTATCTTATACATTCTTATATTGTATACATATTACTTTATTTCTAGTCTAATTCTCTCAGAATTGTCATGTGAAAAAGATACAATTGAGAGTTTGACATTTACAGTATGCTTACAATTCTAAGAAGAAAACACCAAATTGTGTGATATAAAGTAAACCTACAATTGTAAGAACAGAATTCAGTAAGAACTAGAAAAGAAGTAGTAGTAGCAGTAGTAGTAGTAGTGCCAAAAATATTGCCAGACTAGGAATCTCTTCATTCTCCAGTTTGGTTTTGTTTAGGATCAGGTGTTGGGTTAACATCAGCCAACAATATTGCAAGATCCAACAAAGGTCCAATTGTAAAATTAAATAAAAAACAAAATCCAAATTTAAGTCAAGTCTTGAGAGATGATGTTATGGTTATAATGTTACAATTTCTTATTGGTTACAGAACACATACTTACACCACAAGATTGAAAGCAATCAAAAACGAAAGAAAAGGAGTATATAGCTATGTATACAAAATGACTTTGTTTCCAGTGTTTGCAGAGTTTTCCTTCACGTGTGTCATTGACCTCACGAGTGCCCTAGAATATGATGGCTTCGCCTCTGGCTTCATGGAGTTCTACCAGAAAACGGTCAGTGTAATGACATGAGGAGAAAGACAAGTTGATCTTATCGATTGCCAGTCTAAACCTTACCCGTCTAACGATGGTTCTGCTGGTTCTCCAGGGGGAGCCTTATCTCGGTACATCCTATGCTATTATGATGTGCTACTGGGATGGTATTGTACACTTCATCTTTTACCTGATACTGATACACCGCATATCAAACAGGTTTGTAACACTCAGTATTCTAGTTACAGATGAAAAAACGATATCTATTTAAAACTTGAATTATTACATAATCGACAAGACTACATTAGGTTAGACAAATGGTACACTGAAAAAAATCTTTTGCTGCTTGATCAAACTAATTATTTAATATGAGTTGAACCAACACACTTCTTATTTTTTTTGGGGGACAACTTAATTGTTTTATGGTTAATCCACTTTAATTTGTAAAATAATAACATTAACTTTATTAACTAAACTCAAGGAATTGAGTAGAACCCTGCATTTCTTTTTACAGTGTAACACTTTATAACACTATGAATCATTTATTAAGCATTAGCAAATGGTTATTTCATCATTTGTGAAACATTAACTTACATTAATAGACATTAGTAAGCAGTTTATGAATACAGCTATACAAATAGTATAGTGTATAATGTGCTTAATGATTGATTTTTCATACTTTGTTAATGGTTCATTTTTTTTTACTACTAACTTAAGTATTGCATTATTTACAAACCAGTTATTTAAGAGAAGGTTTTTAAGGTCATTCAGAATGAGTAAGTAAATGATTAATAAACTAGTCAAATGAACATATATACATCTTTTTTTTAGGTGTATAGTAATAGTTAATCTGTATGTTAATAAATGCTTTATTAACCCAAATTCCTACAGTTTTGTGAGTTCTTCTATACTATAATATTCCAAACAGAAAGAGGTGATCGGCAGAGTGATTCAGAACAAAAAAATATTCATTTCAAGATGCAAAAATGAAACGGTACAACTGTATCAAATGAAAAAGTAATCTTCACAATCTTATCTAAAAATAAAAGTATTGTACAGTTTTAAAATCGCTGAATACACTGTAAAAAAAGGTTGGGTTCCACACAATCGATTTGTGTTGGGACAACATTAATTTAATTTGTACGTTTGTTATGATCACCAGCTCTTGCAGATCGTTTTTACAAATTTAAGTGGATTGAACATAAAACAATTAAGTTGTTCCCCCAAAAATCCCCCCTCAAGATTTGTGTTGCTCAGCTCATTTTAAACAAGTAGTTTGAACAAACAGCGAATGTCATTTTTTGAGTGTAACACTGAAATATTTGTTCATATTTTATACATATTTTGTTAAATTGCTGTTGTTTTATCAAATTTTCTTTTGTATTTTGACACTCCTGTTATTCAGCAATGTTTACACAATGTTTAGCTGTATTTATAAACTGCTTACTAATATCTATTAATATAGATTTAATGCTTAACAAATAACGAATTAACTATTGCTTAATAAATTATTCATACTGTGCAGTTATTATAAAATGAGCTGGATGTTCCTAAATTAGTCCATAACATCCTGTAGTATCTACCCAGTGTTAGAAATGAAAATGCTTTTTCTTTAATATTATTTAATTAATATAAGCCAACATGCCTATATTAGATGAGACCAACTAAACATTAATTACATTGGTAAGAATTGGTTCCATAAAAAATAAGATTATGAATCTGGCAAGCGTAACTACATGCTGCGATGTTTAAAAAAAAGGGGTGGATGTTCCTAAATTAGCGTCTCCTATCATCCCAGACAACAATACCGCACATTGGGGCTTTTTTGGGCTGGATCGCTGTGCGCCAACATGATTGTGTTTGTACCTGGAATCGTGGTTGGTGAGTCAAAGTAAATAAAACATCAAAAACACTGCTGAATGTTATAGACGATTCCTTCTCAAACACATTTTATATGCAGGTAAATATGGCTCCGAGATCCGTCCCGCCTTTTGGCTCAATATGCCCTTTCTGTTGGTGCCAATATGGGGAGCTGTGTCTTTTTTTTCCAGGCCCAGAGATATGCGTCTTGTGGGTGCAGACAAGGTAATGTTAATCAATGGTTAGTAATGAGAATCAGAAACATTCAACCAATGGTGTTTGTGTCCATCAGGCTGAACGTGAGCAGAAAAAGGCTTTAATATGGCGCCCCCTGGATCTGCTTTTTGTGGTATATCTACTGGCTGCCATGGGATTTACTATCTTTAGAGGACTGGTGAGTTGGTGGTAAATATGTTTGGTTATGATTTCTAAGGCTCTGATATTAACATGCGTTTTTAGGGATCTGGTCATAAGTGGTTGTAAATTGTTTCTACCTGGTATTAACATATATTGTAATGCAGTGTTTCTCAACCACGTTTCTGGAGGACCACCAGCTCTGCACATTTTCCATGTCTCCATAACCAAACACACCTGATTCAGATCATCCGCTCATTAGCAGAGACTGAAAGACCTGTAATGGGTATGACAGACAAAGGAGACATCCAAAACATGCAGTGTTGGTGGTCCTCCAGGAACATGGTTGAGAAACACTGTTGTAATGTTTGATTTTTGGTGAATAGTTGTGTGTAAATTTCACAAAGATTGCAATGTTGCTGATCGAATAAGCTTTTTGTGTAGCTTTACGAGGGAGAAAATGAAACTGAAATTTAGCGGCAAGTATATTTTAATCATCACCAACTGGGCAAAATGTAAATACATTGTTTTGGAGCAATTTTTACAAAACAAGCTCAAAAACATTCCCATTTTTGGTCAGTAGGCAGAGAGTACTGTAGGCAGTTCTTCCAATGCATTCGACCATATGGGCGTTTACACAAATTATTTTAAAATATGTAAACACTGAACTAACAGAAATTAGACTTTCTATAGAAGAAAATATATATATAATAGGAAATACTGTGACAACTACCTTGCTCTGTTAAACATCCCTTGGAAAATAAAAAAAAAAGTTTTCAAATTTCACAGGAGGGATAATAATTTTGCCCTAAACTTTACATATTATGTAACAATATACATAATATAATGATAATTCAACTACTGTATATGAGCGACACAAATCCATCAACAGCATTTTGCACACTCCAGACACACCCAAAAGTAGACAAGCTCAAACCATTTAAAACTCACATTTACACCTACATTCAGCATTGTCCAGCTGTGATCAGACCGACAAAAAAAAAAACGAATCTTAAAATCAGTAATTGATTGCATAAACTGCCAATTTAAAACCATTGTTTCTTTTTTTTAGACAGGCTTTTTTTAAAGTCAGTCACACAAATGTGGATTTCTAAATTGATCTGATTTCTAAATTGAATCCAAAAGCAAGACTGATTGAATCTTGCTGGTTAACTACACTCAAAAAAGAATGTTTGCTGTTTGTTTGAACTACTTCTTTAAACTAATAAATTAACTTAATCTCTTCATGTTGTCTCAACACAAATTTGATTTGTACCCAGCATTTTTTACAGTGTGCTAGTTGGTCAAACTACATCTTATAGATCTAATCGTTCACCCAAAAATGAAAATTCAGTTTTAATTACTCGCCCTCATGTCATTTCAACCCCCTGAGACCTTCGTTCATCTTCACAACACAAATTAAGATATTGTAGATGAAATCTGGGAGCTCTATAACCCTCCATAGGCAGCAAGAGCCCCAACTCATTCAAAGTCCAGAAAGGTACCAAAGGTTTTCAGTGATTCAATTGGATATTATCAAGCAACAAGAACATTTTTGTGCACACAAAAAACAACAACAAAAAAAGTTTCTTCTCTGTGTCAGTATAGAATGCGTTTTTATGAACACTGTGCAGAACTGTGCAAAAGACTTAGGCCACTAGTATTTTCACCAAAAGAAGAGCTTTAAAGTCAGTTATTTCTATATTTTTCTGTAATAACAAATTACATTTCCAAACATCATTAATTGTCTGACAACCAGTGCTCCTCCACACAGAGATCTGATCTGATTATCATCTAGTCTTTCAGGAATGACATGAAGAAACAGATCAAACTGAGACAAACAAAATTCAGAAGAACTTTGGCAACATCTCTAAGATTCTTTAAAAAACCTACTTGCAAAGCTACAGTTGTAACGGATGACGCTGGACAACGGACGTGAGGATCCACAAACAGTTTATTTAAAGAGAATTCATGCAGGCAATGGTCAAAAACAGGAGCAAACAGTAGCATAAAGATAATCCAAAATACGAAGTCAAAATACAGGCTAATGGTCAGGCTAGGCGGCAAAGAATCAAAACAGTAAACAAGACACAGATCAAACACGGCAAGACAAACAGGAAAAACGCTTTGTAATGTTCGCCAGGCAAAACAAGACTCAGCAATGTGTGTGTGTGTATGTGTGTGTGTGTGTGTGTGTGTGTTTGTGTGTGTGTGTGTATGAGAGAGGTAAATATATAAAATCCAGGTAATCAGTCCATGATGAGAAACCAGCTGTGTGTAATCAGGGGGAATCAGGAACTGGTGTGTGTGAGGTGCATGATGGTATAAGTAGTCCAATTCAGTGACAGATGTGTAGCTCTCCAGCGATCCGCAAGGATTAGATAGCCGGTGATCGTGACAACAGTACTGTTCAAAGTTTTAAGCACTTGCTGTAATAATGCTGTAAAATGAGGATGCTTTCAAAAAGAATCCATAAATATATTTTATTTATCAACTAACTTATATTAACTAAATCAAATCAACATTTGGTATGAGCGCACTTTGCATTATAAACACTTGGTACCTATCCTATATCCTTATTCAGGTAGCTTTGCAGGTAGGTTTTGACATGCTACAGAAAAATCTAGAAATAACCGACTTTAAACCTTTTTTGGTGAAAATACTAGTGGCCTAAGACTTTTGCACAGTACTGTATATCCTGGACGGCAGCACGCAACGTCCTCTGTTTAAAAAACAAAGCACAGGCGCATCTGAGGTAATACATCAACACACACGAACGTGCGCAATATACTGACAATAAGGAAAAGAAACTTTTGAATAAAGTCTTTATTTTTGTTTAATGTGCATTCTTGTAGCTTCAAAATATTCAGATTGAAGCACTGATGGTCTGTTTTGAGGATGTTTTTTGGTATTTTTCTGAACTTCGAATTACTCCTGCTGTTAATGGAGGATGAGGGAGCTCAGATTTCACCGAAAATATCTTAATTTGTGTTCCGAAGATGAACAAAGGACTCAGGGATTTGGAACGACATGAGGGTGAGTAACATAATTTTCATTTTTGGGTGAACTCACCCATTAGACATGCTTTCTATCTTGTTTCATGAAAACAATGCCTATGATTCAACCAGAATCAATTGCCACAACAGATCTCCCATTTCAATTCACACAGGCAGTCCTGGATTGCCCGCTGGAAATCCTCAACAAATATGTGACCGAATATGAACCGTATCTAAAGGATCCCGTGGGCTTCCCCAAAGTTATGGTGAGATACTCTGACATTCAGCTTATGGCAGCCCTCAAGCGCACTTTGCTTCTTAACAGCCTTCGCTTTATAGCATTAAGCTCCTCTAAATGACTGGTTTTACTCATCATTAGCACTCAATAATGTTGTCACCTTGAGTAGTCCAAGAATATCTCTACTGTCTCGACCGACCGCGCGGGTTTGAAAGGTAATGTTTTCGGTTTAGATTGGGGTTTTGCTTCGGTCAATAGGTTATCAAAAGTCCTTGTTCTAGCTGGAGCCCAGGCACAATGGAGGCCCATCGATTAGCTAGGAGATGTGCTGTGAGTACTTGATAAGCTAATCCTACCCATGAGTCCTGGCTGAAAACCTCCCCCGTCAGCTCAAAAAAAGGGGACGTGACGGAGAGATTGTGACATGGGTGGTAATGTGTTTGATAAGGAACGAGGGAGCAGAAACACGTATGTTTGTACTGAAGACCGAGACCTGCTTCGATCGCATAATATCCCTGCGCTCAGGGATGATGGAGTGAGGGGGAGAATATTTATCTGAGTCTGGCACGGTACAAGTCCTCGTATTGTTATTTACACACAAATTACAATTGATTGTATAAGCTCGCAGATAAAATATAAATATAAAATAAGTACTAAAAATAAAACTACGCATAATGTACATTTTATTTATTTATTTGTTTGTTTAAATGTTATTATTCATAATAAAATATTAAATAAAAGTCTAACAATAATAGTCTAATAATAAATAGTACTAGTAATAAAAAATAGTTACAGTTTTGCATATATAATACCTTATTTCTAAATTTGTAGTAAGTTACAAATAAACAAATTTCTACACATCTATGTATTAATTTTAAAAAGTAAAACTATTCACAATGTTTATATTTAAAATTGATTTCTCATATCGGTTATAAAACATTTATTATTTAATAAAATATTAACTTAATACTGTGTAATATTTTATTATTTAAAATATTAAATTAAATCTTTTTACATTTTATCTATTGAACATTTGTACGTTTTTACATATACTGTAAATAAACTTAGATTTTAAAATAAGAAATGAAATGAAATTAATACAAATGTATATCTGTGTGGTGTGCTATTAATATAATTATTCAAATACACTATTTGTTTTAATTTATTATATTTGTTGTAATAATTAATTATTATTTATACATTTACTTAAATAACATCTGCTTTTATATTTAGTTAAATCAATGAATATAAAAGAAACACTGTAAAATAAAATGATGTGTATTTTTTTAACAAATGCATTTAAAATATTAACTCGTAATTTAAAAATAAAACATGTAGATATACATACAGAATTTGAAACATTTATTTATTAATTTACTTATTTAATACCAATACAGTATCTAAAAGTGTTTTCACCAACTTTCACCGTTTGTTTTAACTCAATCTGAGGTCACTCTGTTTTAGCAACACCACCACACTCAGTTTAGGCACTAATCAAGGGTAATGCTCCATGTTTGTGTTTCTAAGCCTCAATAAGTATGAATGATGGTGTGAACTCAATGCAGTCGGCCAGATCTGTATTCAGCAGGAGTGCATTGCTGCGGCAGCGCTGGTGCCCTTGGGGATTGAGTAGGACCGCATTAATTTGCCATCAAAGCTCTGGCATACAGAAACAAGGCATGTAGTGTTGACACTTGCTCAAATCAGACCTGTTGCGTGATGTCTTTTCTTTTCATCTCCAGATGTTGCTGCTCTTGTTTCACGCGCTCCCGATGCTGGCTTCATTTGCATATGGATTGTGCACACCTGGCTGCACTTGGATGCTCGATAGGACTGTTTTTTGTGCAGGTGCCATTTTACAGGTAACAGTTTTACAGGAGTCAAATCTGGAAAGCAAACTAAAAATAGTCACTTAAAGCTCAAAATACTCAACAAAATACAAAAGCAGCTGCATGAATGCCAAAGTTTGAGGTCATTTTTGGCTAATGATGTCACATAATTAATCTGTATTTTGGAATGGATGTTTGAAGGTGCTTTTCTGGAAATATTACAGAACATTGTTGCCTGTGTGAACATTTTTAATTTAGCCGTAAAGTAATTGGTAAAGTAATTAGGTAATATTACTAAGGATGCACAGATTTTTCAAAATTTTTAAAACAGTTTTTGGCCAAAAGAGAAAAAATGGGTAAAACACACACTGGTAACACTTTCATTTAGGTCGCAATTCACAGCATTAGCAAACCATTAACTAACACTACTAGATTAATAAACTCCTCATTAGCTGTGTATTAATAGTTAGTAAGGTAGAAACTGAGTTTGGGTTTTGAATAGGATTAGGGATGCAGAATAATATCATACTTTATAACTACTAATAAACAGTTAACGTCTTAATAATAGGCAGGTAATAATCCAGTAGTTAACAGCATGAATTGTGACCTAAACTAGTGTTACCACACGTTTTACTCTCCCTCCAGCTGTAGACACTGCGTAACGGACACAGAAAGCACTCACACATAACCCATTCATTTCAATGGATTATGCGAATGGGGTTTTTATAAGAGTGGTGTGTCATGATCAAAGTTCAAAATAGCTCAATATTCCACTCTATTCTGTCTGCTTAAGCATGAACCACACATGCTCACCTATAGTATACTTGTTCCTGCTGTTTGCTATAGGACTACTGTGCAGTCATGTCACTGTCACATCAATGTGATGTAACCTTGAACCATAACATTTTCAAAATTGACATTTATACATTAAATTAAAGCTCAATAAATAAGCTTCCCATTGATTTTTTGTTTGTTAGGATACGACAATTTGAAAATATGGAATCTGAGGGTTCAAAAAAATCTAGATATTGAGAAAATATCCTTTAAAGTTGAGAGAATTAAGCTTTTAGCAATTCAATTCAATTCAATTCATCTTTATTTCTATAGCGCTTTTACAATGTAGATTGTCAAAGCAGCTTCACATTTTTTAGAGTTTAAGGTCAGTTCAGTTCAGTGTGGTTTAAATTTTCACTGCTGAAAGTCCAAACACTGAAGAGCAAATCCATCGATGCGCAGCTCTACAGGTCCCGAACCATGCAAGCCAGTGGCGACAGCGGCGAGGAACGAACTTCACCAATTTGCGAAAGTGAAGGAAAAAAAACCTCGAGAGAAACCAGGCAATGCATATTAATAATGCAAATTTACATTTTGATATATTTACAGTAGGACATTTACAAAATATCTTAAAGGAACATGTTATTTTTTTACTTAATATACGTAATAATCAGGATTTTTGGCAAAAAATAAAAATCTTTCATTTTTACCCATAATATTGTTTTGGCTATTGACGTCATTTTATTGGCAGATTTTTTTAACCAGTATAATATAAGTTAACGAGTTAAATTGGAAAAAAAAGTCTAATTATATTATTTAAGAAAATAATAAGGGATTATTACAAATAAGTTTTCGGTTTTTGGCCATGCAAGTGCATTCTGAAATATCGGTTTTGGCCCAGGTTTTTTCATTTCGGTGCATCCTTAAATATTACAGTTATTTACCTGTATTAGTGTGTGAAAGGGGCTCTTGTAAATCTCTAGTTGCTACAGTGAGTTAAGTGAAATGGTGACTGCTGCAGTGGCACTGTGAGTGGAAACGTGCAGATTAAGTGTCTGTAATATACAATAACTTCCCTTTCCTATGTCACTAGGGGAGCAAAATTTTAACAGCACGTTTTCTACATGCTAGCAGAGAAAGACTTACTTAAAGTTAAATGATTGTCCTTTTTTATTTTTTATGGATTGGTAAATACACTGGGTGCAGTGTATTATAACACTTAAACACAAAAAGTTCAGATTTTCATGATATATGCCCTTTCAACGTACACTTCCTCCAAACGTTACCGACTAAATTTGCATCTACTGTATTTGCTGACGTTATAGAAAGAGACCATCAAACAGTGGTACGATCAAAGCCCTGGTCTGAACAGACTCATCCAGCACCCCTTCAACTCCCAGTATGAAGTCAGAGCAGTCAGCATTCATAATCAAAGACCTCCAGTAGAAAAGGGCTTCACTGGTGTTTCTCTAGGAGTTGCACTGTAGATCTCTAGCTCTACATACTAATGAAGGCCTCCTCATTGCGCTCTATTCATCTCTTTGTACCCATGGGCTGAAGCCTCTAAAAATACACTCCGAGGTCTCGGATGAGTTCTTATTGTGTCCCCCCTCATTAAACTTCACAATATTAAACTGGATTCTTGCATTTCTTGAATGAGATATGATGATTTTTTTTTAAACCAACAGTTTAATGTAATAATTTAGGTGCCATTTACACTAGTGCATTTTCGTTTTGAAATGCATAGGTTTGTTATGGTTATGCCTGGCATCCACACTACTCTGACATCTTTTTTAGGAGGCGGGGCGGGGAGTGGCTATCCATAATCGCACTCTGACTGCTCTTCTGGATACTTGGTCTATAAAACCTTAGCATTCCTAAAAGTTTCAACAGACATACTGTAATTCAACAATTTAACATTTCCTAAAAAATCCTTAGCCAACTGTACAATCTCAAAAACACTGTTGTTGCTGACAGTTTCAATAATTTAACATTTCTTAAAACATCCACTGGCAAATTAGCAAAACCTTTATTAGTCAAGTATGACTGAAAGTTCCATTGTTATGGACATACTTAAAAAAATGTACATTTCCCAAAACCATTATTAGCCAACTACAATCGCAAGTTTCAACCTAGTTCAGCAATTTAGCATTTTTGAAAACACTCAATAACCAAATATGATTGCAAGTTCTTTTGTTTCCAACATAGTTAGTTCCAAGTTGTAGGAGCTTCTTGAGGATTTTAAGGTTTGTTACACTAGGAAAATTTTGCTGGAAATTTCTTGGAGGAACTTCAAAATAGCCAGATTTATACTTCTGGGTTATGAGCATTTATACTTCTGTGATCTTGTGTAATAACACTTCTGAAATACTAGTAGACAGTGGCGTTTCTATGTTCAACTGTGTTGAGTTTCATTTCCAGTGTTTTGGAAACAGGTAGAAATGGAGGTTGCCAACCTATTGTTTTTTCATGAATGTCTACACCTACCCCAACCCTAAACCCAACCTCACAGTAACCTGTTGTGTTTTGTTAATGTCTACTACACATATCCCAACCCTAAACCCAACCTCACAGTAACCTTTAGTGTTTTATTAATGTGTCTACTACACCTACACCAACCTTAAACCCAGCCTAGTTGCGGTTTAAGTCTCTTCCATTTTGGAGGTCACCCCGCCTACTTGTGGTGTAATCCCTACCACATGGAGGTTTCCAGCAATACTTACTTGGTGTTGGTACTGCCACCACTAACCATGCACTACTCTTATAACTCTCTGCCCTTCCCACACTCATCACCGCCACCAAGCCGACCAATCACAGATCTTGCACTCTGCGTCGTCATGACATGTAGTTAAATTTTATGAGAGGTGCAAGTCACGGTCTGTGTCAGGGTACTGCAAAGTGTATGTTACTGTGCAAATGCTACGCCTGCCTACCATGTGCACTCGACACAGTATGAATTGGCTTGTTAAAAACTATTAAAAAAGGCCTTTTGGAATCTTCATTTTGAAGAGTATAAAGAAGTCTAATAGTCTCATTGTTTAAAACGACACCCTAACCTCATCTTGTGCTTCTGTCCACCACAGTGCCAGTGGTCTCATATTGGAGCGTCTCTTCACCCACGCACTGCAGAGGTGTACAGGATTCCTTCCACAGCCCTGCTGCCCGTCCTGCTCCTCAACCTGCTGTATGCAGTTGGGCCTGTGATGCTCACCCTGCGTTGCAGACGAGAGCCGGACTACTTCCTTCCCATCTCACCTATGGGCCAAACCAACAATGAGAAGAAATTAAGTTAAACTGACTACAAAAACATCAAATTTAAAGGGATGGTTCACACAAATAATGAAGTTCTGTCTTTATTTCCTGACACTGCATGCGTGAATTATTCCTTTAGTAAAGTACATTTCAAAACAGATTTATTGTTTAATAGGCACAACAGTACTTGAGAATTACATCCAGCGGGGTCCTGTTAATTTAGTAATCACATAGTCTACAGGACCTCTCCTTGATTGTGCCAGTTGCTAGAGCTACGGTTGCTGCTGAAAAGCTCATGAGGAAAAATGTCTCTAAATTGCATTTAGCTGAGACCATTAAAGAAACTGAATGGAATCTTGCGGCAATTCTTAACTGTTTTTACGTTTTGGAAAAAAGCTGATTCCATATTGACCATCAAAATAACTACTCAAACGTTTTATAATATATGGAAAGTTTTATTCATCTGAAAGCTTCAATTCCAAATTCCAAATTTACACTGAATTTTGTATTCCTACAATGCATGTAAACTACCTTCATGTCAAAACAACATCAAATTGACATCTAACATTGCCATCAAAAACGTTAAAAAATCAATTACAGGACAGTGAATTGACATCAAATCGATACACATTTTTAACATATTTTTTGATGTCGTTTTGACATCAGAGTGCCCCTTACGTTAACATTTATGTTTGGGGCAAGGTTATGGGTGCGTCTCTATGCTTTCTTGTTTTACATTTTGTTCAAATTCATAAAAGCTAGCCATTTATTCACCAAAATGTCAAATAATTGCATTTCACAGGCAGATTGTGTTGCGCTGCACAGAATTTTTCTTTCTCCCATTGAATTTTCCTTGTTCTTTCACAAATGTCATTAAATTGTAAATGTAATAAATGTCAGAGCCATCCCATGAAAAAAACTGGCTGATCTCATAGCTAATAAATAATTATCCTAGCTCTTCCTCTGAATAAGTCAGCAGGGTTGAGTTCTACAACTACTAACCTTAAAAGCAATCCTTGCTCAGCAGCTTTTTCATGCTGATGAGGAGCACGCAGGAATTTCTGCTAGCACATACAAACAGTGCTGCGTGTGGCATTAAATCAGTTTGTTAAATTAGCACAGAAGTCTGTCAAGTTACACAAGAAATCCTATATATCCTAGCAGATACCTTCATATCAGTTGATACAGCATTGTTTAATATACTGATAACTCTTTAAAATAACAATACATTAATAATGATGTAATATTCATTCATTCATTCATTTTCTTTTCGGCTTAGTCCCTTTATTAATCTGGGGTCGCCACAGCGGGATGAACCGCCAACTTATCCAGCATATGTTTTACGCAGCGGATGCCCTTCCAGCTGCAACCCATCACTGGGAAACATTCATACACACTCATTCACACACATACGGACAATTTTAGCTTACCCAATTACCCCAGCATGTCTTTGGACTTGTGGGGGAAACCGGAGCACCCGGAGGAAACCCACGCGAACACGGGGAGAACATGCAAACTCCACACAGAAATGCCAACTGACCCAGCCGAGGCTCGAACCAGCGACCTTCTTGCTGTGAGGCGAACGTGCTACCCACTGCGCCACCACGTCGCCCCAATGATGTAATAATAATATGTAAATTAAATGTTACTTCATTATGAACTAATGATGTGTTAAGGCATGCAATAATCACGAACTAACTTTAACATGAGTTCACGTGTCAATAATGGCTACCATAATTACTTATTACATGTTTGTTAATTAATGTATTAACACTTTTAGCTAACTGTAACTAACCTGAACTCATGACCTGTTAATGTATATTTCTGTCATGACTTTACTTGGAGGGGCACATTATCATTACCCCATTCTTAACTACTCGTGATCTCCTGTGTTAAAACATAAGTTATATGCATATCCGTCTAGTGTGTGTTTACACTGAAAACAATTGAAAAGTGTTGTCTACATCAAAATGTTAACGAGAATTATTTATTAAATTACCTATTAGTCATATTTTACTAACGTTAACCCCTACCTCAACCCAAAACCCAACCCTCACAGTGATGTAAAAATATTCATTATTGTTGTACAGTGTCACAAAATCCCATCTGTATCCCATCTAGACATTAACCAGCTTTATCATGTCAGCTAATTCCCTTTCAGGAATGTAACATCACGTCTTTCGTATTTAGTATATGCATATACACTTGAAGTACATATTATATCAATAACTTTTTGAAACACAATTTACCATAAAAGAGTTCACATATAGCATGGACAAAATCCGAATTGATTAGAAAACGTGTTGTCATGAGATTATTTAGGTGAACCTTTTTTTTCTAGAAAAACAAAACAAACGTACGAAAACAAATAAAAACATGATTAGTTGAACCATACTGTAACCACGAAATTGTTTTACCATGTAGTTGTAGTTTAGCTGTAGTGTAAAACTCTGATTACACAAATGTTAATAACGTTTAATTAATGAGCCAAAAACTTTTACTACAATAAACCCTGTTTAGTTTTCGTAGGCTAAGGGTATTAACTAAAATGACTGATCAAATATGGCTACACAAAACACAACGTTTTGCGAATAAGCATATACGCAAACAATAACAAAAGAAGCACAACAAACAGAACTTTTCTATAAAACGACGACCCCATTACTGTACGAGCCTGGGTTTTTCTTCAGTCGTAAGTGAAAGAGTCTGCTGATACAGTCGGTCTGCAGCGCTGGTGTGATGAGACGCGACGGTGGACATCTGCAGTGAAACGGGACAGTCAGAAGCAGGACAGCTGCACTACAGCACGCCTCAGCCTCTCCAGCAATAACTTTATACCATCTCAACACCAAACGCGTCATTGCATGATGATGGTGAGTTTAGACTGCATGTGTGTGTGGCTTTTACTGCTGTAACCTTGATAGTGCGCAGTGCAATGCAGTAGGGGATGCTCAAAGATGCTGCTGCAGCTGATGGAGAATTCAGATGTGTCGTATATGTTTATGCTGCTGTCAGAGCTGCTGTAGTAGTAATGTGTGAGTATGTGGATCATGTTACACAACTGAATACGTTTAAGGCCCGTATTTGTTATACAAGCATTTTTTTTTAAACAATCTGGTTTACAAAGCTGATTCAAATCATGTTAGCTGGCCCAGATGAAAAAAATATATAATTGATAGTAAATTTAGGCTATACTATATATTTTTTTAACTATACTATAGTAAAGTGTTTTATATTAAGTGTTTGTGTATATTATATTGAGCAATATTAACTATAGCGAACTGATAAACTGAGAAGTATTAGACTTTACTTCACTGTGGTTATTGTAGTATAATATACAGTATAGTTGTAAGAAACTACAGTATTGGGTAACTGGTTTATTGTGTTACCATAGCAATTATAGAATTACCAGATTTATTCAAGTACTTTACTATAATAGCATTTTGGCGTTTAGTCTACATCATCTATAGAATTTTGGTGTTTAGCCTACATGATTTCTTAAGCCAGAATCATGACTCTTAAAAAAACTGATCTGATTTACATTTAGACATGTGGCTATTATTAAATAAAAGTCTAATTGCGGTAATTTAATCTAATTATTTCCTTTAATAGCCACAAGGGAGAGACATAAACCAAAATACAGCGGCCCTGTTTTAAACGCACGTGCAATTTTACTTTCACTTTCAAATTCGCGAAAGACTTGTCTAATTCTACTAATAATTTGTTAAAAACTGCAAACAAACAACTCGTTGAGAAAGTAGCAACACATGGCTAATATAACTGTTCAGTAGCTAATCTTACTAACATGTCTTTTTTAAGTCGTGTGTTACGTGTACTGGCCAGTTTGTTGCGATTGATTTAAATTTACAAAATGGAAAAAAGATAGATTACTTTTATTTCATTAACTTTTAAACTGACAAATTACAAGTGATCTTAATAATTTGTAACAAGACTTTAATAATTAAAAAGCATGAAGAAGCCCCAATAAAGAAATCTGATAAACGGCAATATATGAAAATGACACAATCATAATATTAAAAATTTGAATTATAAATATATAAGTATATTTATATATATTAATATATATAAGTTCAAATACATAAACTATAGCTTATATATACAGTACATGTTGATATTTGGTCATATATTAGATTTCAGTATGGGCCCCAAATCAGACAATTAATCATTAAAAAAAAAAGCACCAAAACAAACAAATAATTGCATAATCACAATTATTTCAATTAATCAACAGCCAGATTTTATAATCGTTACAGCCTAGTTACATTTCCCCCAAAAATATTAGTAAAACAAAAATTTAATTAGAGTTAAAAAGTAACTTATCACATGTTACCATGTTAAAAGACAGTAATGAGTCAACAATGTAAAAAACAAACAAACAAGCAATTTACCAAAATCTGCCAAAAAAAAAAGAAAGAAAATGTTAGGAATACAATGTCTGTTTGTCTGTACAACTTTAATTTCTTACAATCTAAGCTTTTAAAACCACCACTACTTCTAACACTTTCTCAGGCTTTTTTTCAAGCCTGAGAAGAGCCAAGATCAAGAGCCAAGATCAAGCCAAGATCAAAGTTAAGATTAAAAATGTATTTAGTTAGAATG
>CAIGQV010007757.1:11800201-11823356 GCA_903798115.1 Danio jaintianensis | reverse complement strand
TCAAGCCAAGATCAAAGTTAAGATTAAAAATGTATTTAGTTAGAATGGCAACCAGTTTAGATTCAGATTTGGACTACATTAGAAAGGTCATTGTAAACCAATGGTCTCAAACTCAGTTCCCACAGCTCTGCATAGTTTAGCTCCAACCAGCTCCAACTCACACCTGCTTAATAGTCTCTAGTAGTCTTGAACACCTTGATTAGTTGGATCAGCTGTGTTTGATTATGGTTGGAGCAAAACTGTGGAGAGCTGCGGCCCTCCAGGAATCCAGTTTGAGACCTATGGTGTAAACAATCTTAAAGATTTGAACTCATTTATGCACAATGTGAACATTTTGTTTTTTTCAAGATCTTGTTCCTGGAAATCATTACCTGCACACTGCTGCTTCTTTCTCCCTTTGTGACCTCCTACCCAGCCGACTTGGAGAAAGGACGGAGGAGAGTGGTTCACGTCATGGGTAAGAACTTCTTCTCTGCCACTTTATGTAAGAAAGTAAACAATGCACAATCTGCAAATCCAATGTACTGTATACAGAGCAAGGTTACTGTATACTTACTGACAACCGCCTACTTGCATTCTGCTGCTCCCGATATCTATATCAACAACTAAATAGCATTATTGTGTACATGCATTGATATGCTGAGCACTTTTTGTATATTTTGACCTAGAGACCACTCCACCCACAAGAGTCATCATCTGTAAATAATCCCACTTCTCAAGGTCAGTAGTTGACCACAAGAGGTATTAAAAGAAAATCTCTTACAAGCATCAACTGTAGTGGCTACTTCAGCCATAAGGAGGGTAAACACATGCAACATCTGACACTCATTGCATATTTATATACTGCTAATTCAGGTAAACATACTGTCTAATAAATTTCAGGTTCACTAGGTCTCTCCCCTTCATTTGCTATTCAGTTTTATATAAGCAAGGAAAACATGTCTTTAATTGCCGCTAGCAGTTGCACTAGCTGTCCTCTCACAGCATGGCCTCAGCATTTACTTGGCAGCTGCAAATTACTTTCAGAAAAGTGTGTGGTCACGGTGACATTGCTTTCATTTTAGACCCCTTTTCATCAAATGAAATACCGGTTCTTTAGCTGTCCCTAGTTGAATTAATTATTGGACGTGATTGGCAACCCTTCTTTTAAAAGAAAAGGTGTTTTGGTAACAAACATTTTAGAGTTGCCAGGTATCACGCTGACAGTTTAAACGAGCAGATGTCAAGGCTGATTACAGCTCTTGAGATCTGTCCGGAAGATCTTGGATAGCTATCGAAGAAAGGTGTTGTTTGACAGCTATGGTTCACACTCTTTAGACTCGGCAGCTCGGAGAGGGCACTCATCACTTTCCAATCCAGTTATGCTTCAAGTGCGTTTGAACAGCCGTCAGACAAAAGCAAGGGATTCTGTGGGTAATAAAAGATGAGGTTAAGGATGAAAGCTTTTTCAGTGTTTTTTTTATGCTAAAGTAAATCAATTGTTTCAGATGCTCCTGTTACTCAGTAGAGGTGCTCAACAGGTGGGCTGAAACTGAATCACAACGTAATTTACTGGTTTAATGTTCATCCACAGTGTAGGTTTTTAGACTGGTATGCCATATAAGTTGAATTCAATTAATATAAAGAAACATACTACAAAAACACTGAAAGATGTGCAGGTGTCAAACTCAGTTCCTGGAGCCCTGTATAGTTTAGTTCTAACCCTGCTCCAACAATCTTATCTGCAGGTTTCAAACAAGCCTAAAGACTCAATTAGGTTGATTAGGTGTGTTTAATTAGGGTTAAAGCTAAACACCTGTGTTCACTCTGAATCAGTCACAGGCAGCCAGATTTAGGCCCTGTCCACATGTACACAGGTATTTTCAAAACCTCACTTTTTTTCTATGCGGTTTTGCTGTTTTTCCACACTAAAACACAGTGTCCGGTGACTGAAACCGAAACTTTCATTAAACTTCGGCCAGGGTGAGGATTTTCCAAAACACCGTACAGCGTGGTCGTGTGTACACTACAACTGGAGTATTCGCCCCCATGACGTCAGCGTGCATACTGTTTTCTCCTTTCTGACTGGGCAACATGGCTGGATTCACACCAAATGTGGAAGATGCAAATGAGGCAAAATTCCACACATTCATGGCAAACGCATCACATATTTTGTGTCGAATTCACGTCGGCATCCTCGAGATTGCACAGATGATTGAAGGCTACGTCAACTGTCACTGAGTTACTGTTCACTACTGATGTTTATTGGAAGTGCAATTCTTTCAAACCTTGATCAAAACCTTCTGGAAATACCTGTGCATTAAATTATTTTATTGTGTAAGTAAAAACTCCTTTTTCTTTTCCTAGAGGATGATACTGGGGCAGTTATAGTCCAGACTGCTCCAGGTAAGGTGGTCACTCATCGTGGTGGAACCATCACCCTTCCCTGCCGATACCACCATGAACCAGAGGACATTGATCCTAACCGCATTCGCATCAAATGGACGAAGGTTTCTGATGCTTTCCAGTTTGAAGATGTGTTTGTGGCACTGGGACGACAACAGAAGGCATTTGGGTCTTACCGAGAGCGAGTGTCTCTAGAGCGTGCAGGACCTGGAGATGCTTCAGTTATAATTCACAACATCACCTTGGAAGACTACGGCCGCTATGAATGCGAGATCACTAATGACATGGAGGACGACACAGGTTTTGTCAATCTGGACCTTGAAGGTCAGGGAGCGGGCTTGATTGTAGTACCTAAGATTGAACAAAGATTATTATTTATACTGAACTAACTTCTCTGAACTACCTTTCAAAGGTGTTGTGTTCCCATACTACCCTCCATCGGGACGCTACAAGCTGAACTACCATCAGGCTGAGGAAGTGTGCCGAGAGCAAGATGCAATCCTGGCCTCCCATCCACAACTACATAAGGCTTGGCTTGAGGGTTTGGACTGGTGCAATGCTGGCTGGTTAGAGGATGGCTCGGTCCAGTACCCCATCTCCCACCCCAGAGACCAGTGTGGCCGCAAGGACAGCCCTCCAGGTGTCCGCAACTATGGCTACAGGCACAAAGACGACGAACGCTATGATGCTTTTTGCTTTACCTCAAACCTCAATGGTGAGTGTTTGTCTTTTCCAGCCTGAGGCTGTTGGACTACATTCCTGTTGAAAAGATCCTTCTTTCAAAGACTTATTTTTGATACTTGTCCAACAAATGTTTCCAGAGCCACAAACGGAGGAGTCTTAACTGAGCAATGCATCAGTTCGTGTAAAATTGGCCAAATCAAATCCAATCTCAGGGAAACTAATACTTAGTACAGCGTCTGGGGTGCAGACTCACTTTGTGACCATGCAGGAATAATAGGCCTTTGTACAGTTGAAAGTTGAATTGATTTTATCTTCAGGAAGAAATCTATTTTTTGGCCCAAATTCAGACCATTTGTCACTAAGTGCTGTATGATCCAGTGGGTACACAAGACTTACCCAGTTCTTCAAACCCACTTGCAGTCAAGTCACTGAGAGCCAAAAGGCTTTTCTTTTCATCCCCAAGTGGGCTATTAGAGAGGACAGTTTGTCCTGAAATCTTTATAGCTAGGGCAATTTTCAATAATACCCCTACACTGACCAGCTGCTGGAAATTTACCGAATGGCCCAGTGGGAAATATGAGACGATGTGCCACCCTAACAGTCAGCAGTCACATAAACAAACAAAAAATCAATGAATGACTTCTGAAAAAACAGGTGGCAGTCTGAAAGATTTCTTTCTTTTTTTTGTCCCTTTCTCTTTTCCGCCTCTTTCACCTCACTCAGCCAGGCCTGAACAAAAACACATTTATAGTTCATCATGAACAAGGCAAGCTGTGAAATCACAATCCAGATTTAGAGATTTTATGCAGTGAAAATGTCTTCTTTTAATAAGGATTTTACAAACAGACTTTTTTCTTCATTACTTTGTGTTCAGACATTTGTGGTGAGCTAGTCTTTTCACAGTTTTGTTGTTTTTCATAAAGTTGTGTTTCCTTTGCAGGACATGTTTACTTTCTTAAACGCTTTAAAAAGGTAAACTACCTGGAGGCGGTAAAGGCATGTCAACGTGATGGTGCATTCATAGCCAAAGTCGGACAACTGTACGCTGCTTGGAAGATCCAACTCTTGGACCGTTGTGAGGCCGGGTGGGTGGAAGATGGTAGCATCCGTTACCCCATCGTCAATCCTCGGACTCGCTGTGGGGGCCCAGATCCCGGTGTCCGAAACCTAGGTTTCCCTGATAAAAAGTTCCGCATCTACGGAGTCTACTGCTTCCGCAAAAACAATGATATCCAGTCAACACAGGCTCCAACTGAAACCACATCCAAAATGGCTAACAGCACCAGAAGTATCTGAAAGTGCAAAAACTAGTTACTAGCTTTACTAGCATTTGAAAAACAAGGCTTTTTTTTGCACACATGCTAGGCTATTAAGCTAGCACTCAACTCGGGGCATATTGAGCTTGTATAATTTCACTTACTTGCTTGAAATGTCGAAATTTCTCTAAATTGAGAAAACCTAGCAGCATATTTCCTGAGAGACAGTGCTAAGGAAGAATAGGCTACAATGCATTAGCTTAAATGTTTCACTGTACACCCTGCATGCAGAAAAAAAGAGAATTTTGCCTTGAGGTTTTCAATTTGGTTTATTTTTGCTGTTTCCCAGGGAAGACAAAAGCAACTTTAAATAGTGCTAAGAAAATATGAACGCAAATTTAGCCTCAATATGAGCATAGCACATTAGCAATAGCCCTCACTCACCTGATGATGAGAAACTGCTAGCATGAACTGGGCTTGGCTGGACTTAGCTTTGCCAATTACTATGCACATACCTCTAGAAACACTAATTTTTGATACATTTGGATTGACCTGGCAAGCAATAACAAAAAGCATGCCTTTTCTTTGATGATCATTACAGTGATAAAGCTAAAATGTTGTGAATGACAGACTTACATAGACTGCTTTACTACCTCTTAGCGGTTGACAATTGCACTGTCTGTTCAGCATTGCACAATAATGTCTATGATGATGCATTTTAGATTAAAGTTATTTACCTGTTTGTGTTTGCTTTTCAATTCTCCAAATGACTGTGGATCCAGTGTACAGCACTGCTAGTGAAAACAAATCTTGACCTCTGACACAAAAAAAGGGAAAGAGAATCTGATGTCACCGGTAACCATGACGATGGCTGAATATGGCTCTAGCAAATTGCACATTGCTATTTTGGTTTTTCTTGCCCACAAGCTTCTAGTGATGCCACGCTTTGTGTCTACAGTCTACAAAAACACTTGAGAAATGTTTGTTGCTTTGCCAGGAAGACATAAGTGACCCTTACATTTCCATAGTAACAGCTATAATGAGGCCTCATGAATTTGAAAGAAAAGCAAGTCATTTGTTAAATGGCTGAAATTAGGCCGTGTTTACACTGATACATTTCATTATATGCCAATCATTTCTGTTTTTATCTGGCATGGTCTAGCATGTTCGAATGCACAAATCTAAACATTTAAACATAACAGAAAAACATGCAATTCCCAACAATTTAGAAGGAACAATACTAAAGGTACATTTACACTACAAGCATGTTTTAAAACACGTTTTTTTATGCACAGACAACAATGCTGTCAAAATAATCCCTTTTCACACAGATTAGTTGCAAAAACAATTAAAAATAATGCATTTTGTATGCCAAGCTAGTTAAGGTTGTCAAGTACTTAAACATGACTATGATATGACAAACTTTTTATTTTGTAGATTGTTTTCAAAAATGTTCTTAGAACAACAAAAATCATAACCTAGTAAATGTAAATGTATTGTATCTCGTATGTTGTGCTAATCTTAAATCAGGAAGAGGGCATAAAAAGACAATTGAACATTTCTCTTGAGATGGCTGCATTACATTTCAATGGATCTTTGGACACCATCCTGAACAAGTCAAGTTAATTGACCTTTAACAACTGAGCACATCCTCTTGGGCAAACAGAACTAAATCAGATCTCAAAAGGTGCCACATTTATCCCATTTCTTGCCTGCTGACAGAGGGGGAAGCGGAAGTGAAAATTGAACACAGGAACATCATGTCCAAAGCAGGCATGAGGTGTCAAATAATTTGTGCATCAATACTGAAAGTGAAAATGCTGTGCAATGTGTAGGGCATAGCTGTAGAACATAGCTGTCAGCATTACCATCTCAACAGGTGCTAACAGCAACAGCACACTAACAAGACCTCTAAAGTTTTATGAGGGCATATATGTCAGGTTTATGCAGCACTTACTAGCTGGCCTCCATTATACTCACCCCACAAACCTCACTCCCATCCGGGTCAGGTCACCAACACAATTCCTCTGGTTCTACTTAACCCACTCCAAACAGAATATAAACTAGTGTCTCCGGAATAGGAGGTGAGCCCACTAACTACTAAACCTCTAAAGTTTCATAAGGGCGGATATGTCAGGTTTACATAGCACTTACTAGATGGCTTCCATTATACTCACCCCACAAACTTCACCCATCTGGGTCATGGCACCAATTAAAGCCCTCTGGTTCTACTCAGGATCTCCAAGCAGGATTTAAACCTGTGTTTATGAAGGCGTACATGTCAGCCTCATAAACCTGTGTTATGAGGGTGTATATGTCAGGTTTACATAGCACTTATTAGCTGGCCTCCATTATATTGACCCTACAAACCTCACTCCCATCTGGGTCACGGCACCAACACAATCCATCTGGTTCTACTAAACCCACTCTAAACAGAATAAGAACCAGTGTCTCCAGAATGGGCGATGAGCACACTAACATGACCTCTAAATTGTTATGAGGGCGTATATGTCAGGTTTATGCAGCACTTACTAGCTGGCCTCCATTATACTATATATTATACCCCACAAAACCTCACTCCCCCCTGGGTCACGGCACCAATTAAAACCCTCTGGTTCTACTCGGGATCTCCAAGCAGGATTTAAACATGTGTTTTTCATCATGGAAATTGTTCTAGCATACTGACAAAAGGGCTAAGACTGCAGGGTCTTGTGTCAATCACCTGGCCCTTGAATAGGAGATGATACAAAACAAAAAAGCAATGCTGGGCTGGCTGAACTGGCAGGATGTTGATTATTCCTTGCTGAAATACCTCCAGTGGCAAGACCTTTAAATAGCTATACAATTAATTAAAAGTTTTACATTTGAATGACTCATTGCATTCATTACACAAACACTACAGCCTCGTCAACCCAAAATAACCATCCTTCTTGCTCAAAGCTCGGAAATGCTGTATTATGTACATAATACTTTACAAGGTAATTGGCTGAAGTGTTTATAACACTGATTGGCTCATTTCACCGGGTAATGAGTCTGTGCATACAAAGGCTCTGCTTTGTTGAATAAGCCTCCAGCAGTGAACAGCGAGTGTTCTCTGTTTGTTTAGACCCTATAAGCTTTGAACAGGGATCCTGCTGATTTGTTCCGATTGGAAGCGGTCGCAGGTACTGATCAAGAGCGAGCCTGCTGCTGCTGCCTGCCTGTTGGCAGTGAGAGAGCTCAGACTAGTGGACCAGTGGAAAAGAAAGGGCAAAAGGTTAAATGCAGCAGTTTAGAGAATTTATTCACGGTGAGCTCTTGAATATAAAGGCATGAAGTTGCACAAACAGTTTATTAATAAACAAGAAATTATGCAGAAAATATGGGATAAATATTTGAAGAAACATGCAGATATTATTCACATTTAGATACTAACAACAAGACAGATAGATTTGCACATTGAATTATGAGGTCATTCATACAACACACTAGGGAATGGTTTTATAGTCCAATAACCATACATTTTAATAATTTCTCTAAAACCATTGGTGAAATACTTGTTTGCAACTGGGAACAATTTTATTTAGGAATGCCGGTCCCACTTTTTATTAGGTGGCTTTAACTAATCTGTACTTACACTGAAATTAATCATTTGTTACAATGTACTTATTGTGTACATACATGTTTTTACATTGCACATGATTGATAAAATACCTGCATGCATTTGCATCTGTAATTAATTTCTGTAATTACATTCGTAATTACACCGTTGACCATCCCTTACACCTTAACCCACCCTTAAACCTACCCATACCACCAAACCTGTCCCTAACCCTACCAGTATCCCACCTCAAGAGAAAGTTCAGTAACATAACTTATATGTCTACTAGTGCGAATACAACCAGCAAAATGGCCCTTTTATTCTCTTTTCTAGTTCTTCCTTTTAGTTCTCTGTGCCTCTGAATGGCTTAGTAGCTAGTTCCTATAATTGCATTCTCAATACCCAATGAGAAAGCCCCAATGGGATACTGTAGGGTAAGACACTCTTGGGACCCTGTTGGTTCTGGAGCAACATTCATATCAACCCATCAAACTTTAGGTTTAACCTTTAAATGGTTCAAAAATGTTATTAATTATTATTTACTCAATACTCACCCATGTACTCAATCATGTCATTCGAAAACTCATATATTAAAATATTTTATATTAAATCTGAGAGCTCCCTGATCCTCAATAGACACCAACAGTCCAGGCTTGTTCAAAGTCCAGAAAAAAAAAAAAAAAAAACATTCTCAAAACAAGACCGTATGCCCTTCAGTGGTTCAATCGGAATATTATCAAGCTAAAATAATCCTTTTGTGCGCACCTAAAGCAAAAATAATGACTTTAATCAACAGTTTCTTCAAACGTATTCTTGTAGCTTGATAATATTCCAATTGAACCACATAAGGCTATGGTCTGGTTTGAGGATGTTTTTGGTATTTTTCTGGATGTTGAATGGACTGTGACCATTGCTTTCTATGCAGGATTCTCTCAGATTTTATCTAAAATAACTTCATTTGTGTTCCAAAGACGAAGGTTTCAGGGGTTTGGAACAACATGAGGGTGAGTAATTAATAACATCATTTTCCTTTTACCGGGCAACACAGTGGCTCAGTGGTTAGCACTGTCACCTCACAGCAAGAAGGTCGCTGGTTCAACCTTTGACCAGTTGGTGGAGTTTGCATGTTCTCCTTGTGTTCGCGTGGGTTTCCTCTGGATGCTCTGGTTTCCCCCACAGTCCAAAGAAATGCGGTATAGCTGAATTGAATAAACTAAATTGGCCATAGTGTATGTGTGTGAATGAGTGTGTATGGATGTTTCCCAGTACTGGGTTGCAGCTTGAAGGGCATCCGCTGTGTAAAACATATGCTGGATAAGTTGGTGGTTCATTCTGCTGTGGTGACCCCTGACGAATAAAGGGACTAAGCCTAAGGAAAATGAATGAATGAATTTTCCTTTTACCATAGTTAATGCTTCTGGTTTTAAAAGGCAAGTAAAGGGTTAGTTCATCCCAGAATGAAAATTATATTTATTTGTATTCCAAAGAGAAACAGATTTTCCAATTGGTTTGTATTGACATGAGGGTGAGTAATAGTCAGTTCAACAACTTCTTTAGTTAGCAGTTTGGGGTTAGGTTCCAGAACTCAGAAAGATCCCAGAACACGTCTCGTTTGGACAAATCACCGTCTCAGACTACCAAGTGTTCCCATCACAAACAAAACACTTACTTTTAATTCACAGTATAACAATAAAAGGTGATCAAATGCATCAATCCTGATTGAGTCAGAGAGTTGAAAGTAACAACAGCAACAATAAAGCCCATAACCTGCATTATAACACACAAAGACACGGTCCTTACAAGCCATGAAGGTTAAGCTCTTCCCTGGAGCAGAGTGGCGATGTTTAATTGGAGTGGGACCAGAAGTAAGGGGACTCTGATAGACTAGCTATCCCCGAAGCCAGAGATGCGTGAAAATCTTGTTGTACTGAAGATGCGCTACGCTGCTTAATGAAGGAAGATTTCTGGATCATCAGCCATGGACCTACAACAAAGCTACACTGAGCATGTGCATCAAACCTCACCGGGGCCCAGATGGACTTGGGCAGAAGGATGTTTTTATTTCGTTTGCGACTCTTTTTTTTTTTTTTTTTTTTTTTGGCCTGCTTTGCATTCTGCAGTACTTTAAAAACCTATTAGCAGCTAAGGACTCAGCAACCATCTGCACAAACATCATTATCCTGTTAAATGCGGCTCTTGCAAAGGCTTAGCAGACCTTGTGTATTCATCAATTTAGCTACTGGAATGATAAATGGACTTAAGAATAGGAATTAACCTTAGCACTTGCTCACAATGCTAATACTGCAACTGTATAAATGCATTTCCCAATTGAGGAAAGATAGTTGCCTGTCACAATTTGTTTTTTCCAGAAATACACCCAGAAAGCAAATACGGAAGAATCTGGCAATTCATATGCTATTAGCACAGTTAGCTTCAGTCAGCGGAAAAGTTCTTGGATGAGATGCTTAATATTTATAGAGCAAAAAAAAAAAAAGTGGGCATATACTTCTTCAAATTCATATCCCTCCCAGAATAGTAACTGGTTCAAAAGGCAGCGCCACAGTAAATCAGGAATGTGTTTTTGCAGTTGGAAAAATGCCTAGGTCATCTTAAGAGCAACACTAACTAGATTCCGCAGCTTGACGTCTAATGAGGACAGTGTGCCCTTGGAGCGCTGGGAGAGTCGAGCACATGCAGATTCAGTCGGGCAGAAAGATCGCCCACTACTGCTGCGGAATTGTACTAGCTCGGAATTTATTCAAAGCAGGGTTTCAGTTAATCTGTCCAAATAAATGCAAAGCAATAGCTGGTCCAGGAATTTAATATACTGTCCTTTTCTCACCCTTGTGTCGTTCTAAATGCATAAAGCTGTTGATATGTCGATTGCTACTGCGGATTTTTTTCATGGCATACAAAAGACAGTTTAACAACTTAAAGAGACAGTTCACCAAAAAAAATTTAAAGTTATTCAGCTCCATGTAATTCCAAGCAAACTAAAGTTTTTTTTAATTCTTTTTTAAAATTTGATTGTCATTTACAACATATGACACACTGCAGCTCCAATGATTTATGCATATATCGTTTTTTTGTACCTTTTTGGCAATTAATAACAAACGACTTGTGACAAATCTGATATTGTAATTCTTATATGTGAATTCTTATTCTAAAATAAATGTTATATGTTTGAAAACACTGATAAAAGAGCTATGACATGAGGTAAAGCCATGATGGCAGTTTACACTGAATGTGGTTTGTCATTCAGAAATATTGTATGACTTTAGAAGACTTGGAAAATAGTTAATAATTTGATTTGACCACATTTGTGTGGTTTTGGAGCTATAAACTGTTCATTTAAAGAAAAAACATGGAGTTAATAATGAGAGAATTTACTATCCTGTTCTTTTTTTTAAAACTATCATATAGCTTGAATAACGTGATCTTATGGAGCACATTTTTACATGCTTAGAGCTATAAACTGTCCATTTACAGAATACAATGACACGAAGGTGAGTAAAATAATGACAGAATTTACATTTTGGGGAGTACCCTCCCTTTTAGAGCTGTGCTTATGAATCTATTTGACCTATCTGAATGGAAACTAAAATTGTATTTCTGCATGAATAAAACTCTTTGATACTGCACGACTAACACCTTGTTTTGTTGCGTTCCTGTGCTGTTCGGAGTCATGATCTCGCCAGTTTATTAAACGAAAGAATCATAGCTCTATACAGGAGCAGATATAGGAATATTTACAATGTCTCTCGCCTCAGCGCAAGGATGAAACATCAAAGACCTTGAATCTGACATGAAGAGATAAAGCAGAGGTAGTCAGAGATACTTGCTGTGTATGAATTATTCACCGCACACTTATTGTGAGCCAATGAACCGATAAGAAGAACTTGCATCCAGTGATGGAGGGAAAGAAAAAGATTAAACAAACTAAAAAAAATTTTTTAGGGAAAAATAAGATACGGGGCTGCACGGTGGCGCAGTGGGTAGCACGTTCGCCTCACAGCAAGAAGGTCGCTGGATTGAGCCTCGGCTGGGTCAGTTGGCGTTTCTGTGTGGAGTTTACATGTTCTCCCTGTGTTCCCTGGGTTTCCTCCAGGTGCCCCAGTTTCCCCCACAAGTCCAAAGACATGCGGTATAGGTGAATTGGGTAGGCTAAATTGTCCGTAGTGTATGAGTGTGTATGGATGTTTCCCAGTGATGGGTTGCAGCTGGAAGGGCATCCGCTGCGTAAAACATATGCTGGATGAATTGGCGGTTCATTCCGCTGTGGCGACCCCAGATTAATAAAGGGACTAAGCCGAAAAGAAAATGAATGAATGAAAATAAGATACATTGATGCTGACAAACCAAGCAAAGTCATTTTTTTATTAATGTGCATAAATTAATCTAACCTTTTTTTAAAGGAGCTACATGAAAAAAACGTTGATATTAGCGCCGGTGGTCATTAAATGAACTGCAGCCAGCAACTTATTGTATTTATAAATGAAAATCATGTCATTATTTCCTCACCATTATATTCCAAACCTGTATGGCTTATTTTGTCACTTTATGCTTATTTTGTATGGAAAAAAGAGCAGCATGAACATTCTTCAAAATGCCTCCTTTGGCATTCTATGAAGAAAAAGAAAGTAATTCAGGTTCGGAATGGCATTGTTGTGGTTAACTATTTCATTAAAGGTGAAAACCCATGAGAATGTGTTTTTTTCTAACAAAAACAACAGCAATTCAATAATATTACCGATCTCATCCAATATTTTTAATTGACCACTTGTTTGGTAAAGAATATAATACAATGACAGAACTAGAATTCATAAGAACATCAATAAATATTGAATAACACACATGGACCGCATTCACACAGCCTGAATCTGAAGGAAATACTTAAAAAAAAAACCCCAGCAGTATCTCAACGCAGAAGATGGTGTTTAAAGTTTGATATAGGAGCAGCAGTGTTTTCTGCCTAGCGTCGAAGAGTTAGCCTGTGTGAGTGAGGTCCAGGGACTCTAAGCAACAAACACATCCAGATTTCATTTTAAAAAAGTGAAAAATAAATAAATAAATACATACATAAAAAATGAGAATAGACATTACGAATTGAAATGAAAAGTCTGTACATCACAGAGCTGAGGAGTGGTGTCAAAAGAAAGTTTTATGGTTTCTGTTGCAAGGTTGTTTTTTTAGTGCTGGAGGAATACATTTACCTTCAAGCAATAAATATACAGGAATAATAATAAATATACAAAACAAGAGCTTTAACTGTTAATATACCAGAAAAGCACATGTGCTTTGTTTTTCAGATAAAAGCAAATAAAAATTTAAATTAAAATAAAACCGGATAATTTTGAGATTCTTCAGAATAAAATGTGGGATTACCTATGCAAACCTGTTAGCTTGATGCTAAATAATTGCTATATGAAAGCTAATTTGTTCTGAGTTACTTTTTTCATGTTTCTTTGCTGTAGCCAAAATGCTCAGGTTGGTTATTAGCATGTTGCTATACATTTGCTACTTGCTAGTGTTCAGAATTATTTTTGGCATGCTACTTTGTTATAGCTAAAATGTTTGGATTGTTTACTAGCATGTTGCCTTATGGTTGCTAAAATGTTTTGAGTAATTTTTAGCATGGTGCTTTGAGGTTGCTAATTTGTTCAGATTGGCTAACAACAGTTGCTAAAGTGTCCTGAATGGTTCTTAGCACGTTTCTTTGCAGTTGCTTAGATGTTCTGATTGTTTATTAGCATACTGTTATACAGTTGCTAAAATGTTTTGATTGGTTATTCGTGTGCTGCTATACAGTTGCTAAGATGTTCTGAATTGTAAATAGCATATTGCTATACCATTATTAAAGTGTTTTGTGTGATATATTTTTTGCTTTGTGGCTGCTAAGAGGTTCTGATCAGCATTTTGCTATGGAGTTGCTAAGGTGTTTTGAGTGGTATTAGCTTGTAGTAGAAGTGTTCTAAATGGTTCTTAGCATGTTTCTTAGCTGTTTCTAATATGTTTTGAATTGTTATTAGAACATTGCTATACTGTTGTTAAAGAGTTTTAAATGTTTTACCTTGTTGCTTTATTGCTGTGCTTTTTCTCACTTCAAATCATAAATCTGTCCACCAAGAAAAGTAATAGCACATATCTGCTCAATACATTTCATGACCTCAGGTGTTATTTACACATGGACACTTGAAAAAACTGACTATTCAATATGTTATTCAGTATCACAAAGTCTTTCTTAATGTCCTCTCCCACTGCCCTATCATCAAAGCAATCATGTGCATGACGAATTCGGCGCGTAATGATATGACAGCCAGCTGGGATGGAATTTACAGATAGGATTATGTGCCAACAGAGATTTATATGAGGTAAAGGGCAGACTATGTATGCATGGTTTAGGTGAACAGGGAATGCCGGAGGTTCGGGTTAAATATACTAAGCAGCCGTGATTTTCAGAAAAATCTGCAGTGCCACCGGTGACGTCCAATCAAAGACATTTCCAGCAGATCAAGTTAGCACAATAAAAATTCAGATGCGCTACTCTCTCTGAAGGTAATGATGGATGTGTTGTGATACCTGCACTCCTGATTAAACAGAGGACATCATGCTCCTGTCTCACCTCCACAGCTTCCTCTCTACCTCCAACAATCATGTAAATACAAAAAGGATACGGTTAAACTCTCAATACAATGTGCACATTGTATCAAAACAGAGTAAAAAAAAAAAAAAAAAAAAAAAAAACGCCATTCTTGGCTGCAGCAGATACTGTAGCAAACAAAATGTCACTGCTGAGTGTTTTACATGTTTTGCTCAGCAAATCTGGCTGAATAAATCATGCATACAAGCATAAATAAGACTATGTTCCATGAATGTAACTACAAAGGGGTCGCACAGCTAGCGTAACAACCTTTGGGAGCATGGTTGCTCTGTGGCAATTAGTCAGAAAACTTGCTGGAAGAACGTCCTGCAGCTGCCTCTTGCAGTTTTTCAGAAAGCCTGCCAAAAGACAGCTGCGAACATTCTTTGTTTAGAGGTTCATTTTTATAATCAAGGCTCACAATTAAGTTGCCACATTGTTAGCCATCTGCCTTCCTTCGCTAGCCTCAGCTGAAGGGTGTAAAGAGCTATTAGTGTGATAGAGAGCTACATTAGCAGCTAATATGGATTATTAGGATTCTGGGTATCAAAATGAGACTCCCAATTTTGACTGACAAATTGTATAACACTGGTACACCTCCTGTTCGATGAAATACACGAATGTGCACTAGAAATTATTGCACAAAACTTATATCTATATTTTGAATAATAATTAAATTTTAATTATATATATGTATGTATATATAATGTATATATATATAATTGAAATTAAATTATTATTCAAAATATAGATATAAGCAAAACAATACAAAATCAAAGAAACAATTAGATCAATAAAAACAACTAAATAATAATAAATGATAATAAAAGGTTAATTAAAACCATATAAATACAAATTGAAACATTATATCTCAATTATTTATTTCTAAATTATCTGTGGTAGTGTTTATTGTACCACAATTTTTGTAAAATGGGGTCAAATGTTAAGAAATGTATCCAATAATACACATCTCTCAACTTTTGACTGAACTTCAAAATGCACAAAAACAGCTTTAAAAAATCCTTCTGTACCTGAAGTCAATTGCTTGTTTGTCAAAAAAGTGCCAATACCCTCAACATTAATTAAGCTTGCTTGGGTAAAAAAAGATGAATTGTTCTGATGCATATTGGCATTTCATCCTCTGAATTTTCGGCTACTTCATTAAAAAAAGGTGGATAAAGGTAGAGAAGGAAAGACGAGGGAGTGCTGACGTTAAAAGAACCGGGCTGCGTTTGCAATCTCACAGGGAACAGCGAGAGATAAGCACAAAACTTGGCATTAGAAATGCGCTGCGAAAGAAAGAGTCTGCCCTTTTTTAAGGTAAGAAGGATAGTTGAGAGGGCAGAGAATAAAAAAACGGCCCTCATTTTTGAGTCAGCTGTCGCAGTACTCTTTGAAAAACAGGACACGCACCTGGTAGGGAGGAGAAAAGTGTACGTTTCGAAAGCCCAGACCATATCTTTCGCTCTGAGGAGAACAGAAGGCCAAACGCCGCATCTCAACTGGCATGAGCCCTTTGCTATTTAACCTCCCAATCTTCAATGCTGGAGGTATCCCTGCCTTGCAAAAATTTACCCACGAGCACTCTTAACATCTAACCTGTGTGTGATATCGCACCATCTGGATCCTTTGTTTTCGTTTTCGTCGCACCCTAGGGAATCTGCCCCTATTTTATTTCTTCCCCAACTGTGCTACATCAAGAAGCTAGTTATGGACGTAGCTGCGACCCCCTCCTAAAGCTGTTAAAACTAGCTTGTCACTGGCTCGGTTTGATGTGCCGTATATGTAGCCGAGTGCAATTAAGAACGACGAGTCAAACCTCTAATTCTGGCTCTTTTTCTTGACAGGACAATTTCTGCTCTGAGGGTGAGAAAGTAGGAAATCATTCCGCAGACTATCAATAACAGATTAAAGGAGAGATTTTACAGTAGCACATTTTACCTAGCTAATTTTTGTCAGGTCGCTCAAAGTCAATGCTTTTAGCAGAGAGAAAGCCTTTTATGTCAGGATTGAGATTTAACTAGTTATAGGCTGTCTAAGGGTATGTAAACTCCATAAATCAAAGGTGCGCAATGATGACATTACAAACCCTTATTATTCTTTTTTTTTGTCAGTGGAGCACAAAAAATATACTTTGTTGAGTGTTCATGCTGCACTTTTTCTTACATTTAAAGTGAATGGAGACAGGCTGTAATAAAAAGAAATCGCCCCCAAAAATATGAAAAGCATAACAAAATATAAAGTGGAATGTATGATAATATGTGTGGTACTGTTATCTTGTTCTGAAGCTACTCTGTCATTATTTGAAGTAAACAAAACTGATATGGGTCTAAAACGTTTGTCAAGTTTGACGTTATTAATGTTGTACATATTTTTGTCATCAAACTACATAAATGGTGCTTTTTGGTGTTTTAAAAATTTAAAAACTTAAGCTGCTATTCACCCTTATTTTGTAGCTAGATTAATGACTTTTATCAGAAAATACTTTTTTCTGAAGGCATTCAATAAGTTTGTGTGAGGATAACGCAAAATGTAAATCATTATTCCCAAAAGACTCCCCTAAATAGGGCTGAAATTTAGTTTTGTTACCGTGTTGCTAGATTTACAATCTTAAATTTGAGAGAAAGCTAACATGAGAACACTTTCAATTTATCGTACAACTTTAGATGTTGTCAAATTTAAAACTACTTTTTTATGTTGTTGTTTTTTTTTGTGGATTATTTTATCAAACTGTGAGTAAGTAACTTGTTGTCAGGTTGCCAGATTTTTAATAAAATGTTGTGTTTTCATAAAAAAACTTTTTTCAGTTTATGACTTTTGTTTGTTTTTTGCACAAATATATTGTACAACTTCAGTTGTCGCCAAATTGATCAAACTAATTTATGGTACTTTTTTATCATTTTAAACGTGACTGCTCATATAGCCATTCACTCATCTCCTGTTGCACTTGAACAGTATAAATACAATAAAAATCATAATGAGCACCACTCCTTGCAACCCAAAACACATCAATACTCAGAAACACTGTATAAATCAGGTCAAAGTCTTACAAATAGCAAACAAACGTCAAAACGGTCAAGAAACACCACACGATCGACGGATGCCGGGCATTTCCAGTCCGTTTTGATTTGAAATGAAATACAATATTTACAAGTAGTACCAACCCACCCATCTCAATTAATGCTTATGTAAAAATACATAAACAGTTACCTAGAGTGTTTTCTACATTGAACGTACGAAAGAACTTTCCTCGTGACGGATCCACTAAAATGCGATGGAACATTAACGATAATAAAAAGACAGAAAAGTAAAACCGTTATAGTCCTTGTAAGGTCCAGCAGTTCCCCTCGCTGATGATCATAAATGGGGGTCGACTGAGCCGGACGAGAAGGGGGGAAAAGGTGAAAGGCCGTCGGATATCAAAGATAAGGAGGTTGAGGTGAAAGGCTGGCGCAAACGGAGGGGGATTATTTGGTTAGAAATGGCCGTGACCCTCCTGTTGACCTCGATGGCCTCCTCCTGAACCGTGCCTCTTGTGCTTTCTGCGCTCGTGGTGGGACTTGTGGTGGTGGCGTCTGTAGCGGTGAGACCTCCGCGCTGAGGATGAATGAGAAATCAGGTCTGAGATATTGATGTATAGATTGATATTGACACCGTGAGATTTCCAAAACAAGACTGTAAGGTCATCCAGCCGTCAAAACACACACAAATTTATTGTTAAACCAAAAATTATTCAGACACCAGATATCATTTTTTTAATATAAATTTTTTTCATTAGTGTGTGCATGACACTATAGTTCATTTACGTACAGTGTGTATCAATTGTCCTCCTCAATTGTAAGTCGCTTTGAAAAAAAGTGTCATCTAAATCCGTGTTTCCCAACCCTGTTCCTGGAGGCACACCAACAGCACATATTTTGGATGTCTGCCTTATCTGACCAATTGATTTCAGGTTTTGGAGTCTCTTCTAATGTTCTGATAATTTGATTTAGGTGTGTTTGAATAGGAAGAGGTTGAAAATATGTACTGTTGATGTGCCTTCAGGAACAGAGTTGGGAAACACTGGTCTAAATGACTAAAATTTATGTGAGGATAGCAAAATAAAGTAAACTCTGACCAGTGTTGTGTGTAATTAGTCACAATGTCACTAGTTACTGTAATTACATAAAGTAAGGTGTTACTGTTAATGTTTAGCTAATTTAATTACAGTTACATACTTATAATATGTTTAAAATACTGTACATATATTCAACACTTTTGAAAGTGAAAGTAAAATTCGTGATATCTGGCCAAGTATGGTGACCATATTCGAAATTTGTGCTCTTCATTTAACCCATCCAAGAGCACACACACAGCAGTGAACACATACACACACCATGAACACACACAGAGCAGTTGGGGGATAGGTGCCTTGCTCAAGCCATGGTATTAGGGGTGGTGAAAGCGCTGGTTATTCACTCCCACTATCTACAATCCCTGTCTATGCAGAGACTTGAACCTGCGACCTTTAGATTACAAGTCCAACTCTATAACCATTAGGCCATGGCTGTATAAATCAATTCCAAGATAATTCCAGATATGTGTAGGACATCATTTAAAACTCTTAAAAGTACATTTGTATTCATGTAGACTTGCAATAACAACAAAACAATGTGCTTCATTGGAACAAAATGGAATAAAGAACTAAGGGAAACATGGATTGTTGAAAAATTTCCTTTGTCCTTTGTAAATTTGTGAAATTATATATTGGTTGGACGATCAACAGTACACCATAGTGAATGGAAGTGGACTTCTATCCCTCACAGCCTTATTTTGAAATCATCATGACTCAAGGCAGGCATAAGGTATACTGTACATATAGCAATAAAATCAGGACACTCACACTTCGTGCAAATGATCTTGGGCCGGTCCCATTTGCCGCTGGCACGACACTTGACGGTAGGGACGTGACGCTGGAGGAAGCCGTCGCCGCACTGGTAGCGCACCACAGAGTGAATGTCATAATGAGAACGCTTCCGGCCAATCAGGAAAGCATTGTCCACAGTGGGCGGAGCTCCGCATAGTACTGAAAAACAGACAATAATATTAAACTTTATTTTTATTTTTATTTTATTTGTAAATTTAGTCAGATTTGATTATTGTTTTAATATTATGGCTGATATCTAAGGCTATATTGGTCAGACTTTACAATAAGGTTCCATATAATGTTATGTTAATGTATTTATAGATTAGCAACAATGAACATACATTTATCACAATATTTATTAATCTTTGTTAATATTAGTTAATGAAAATAAAGTTGCTCATTGTTAGTTCTTGATAACTCACAGAGCATTAAATAATGTTAACACAGCACAGTTTTAGATTTTTAATAATGCATTAATATTGAACTATGATTAATAAATGCTGTACAAGTATCATTATTATAGTTTTAAGTATCATCCATAGTTCCTAATGATTAACTGTGAACGCTACTGCAAATGATGAACTATGGATGCCAACTGTCACATACAGTAGATACCACTAAGCCACTTACCATTAAGTTACAAAATAATTCAAAATAAAAAGTAAATAATAAAAAAAACATAAAATATTATGCATTAAAAAAATAAAATGAATCAAACAGCATCTAACTAACTACATAAAAAAAACATCTAAATGCCATCAATCATATACTGTAGATGCCCAGGTCCTTGTTACCAAAAACTATATATAACACTCCAAATACCATATACATAATATACATAATCATTAAAAACAAGAACAATCTAAACAATGAAAAATAGATACATTTTATTAAGATCCCTCCAGTCAATTCATGAAGAATAAAATCAAGTCTCACTACACTGATTCCAATTCAAGAACAATAGGCTATGCCACAAAATGGAAGTCAGGTAGTTTCTGCTTCATGTCCAAGATTGAGTATAATCTCTCAATATCTATCATAGGTAAAATGTGAAAAATGAATCTAATTCAGCCCTAAAGCACAGCAGCCTACAGTGACATTACAATCTGCAGCAGAGCCTCACAGTGACGTTTCATTAGTTATCCTGCAGTTCCGCATACTTTCTTTAGGTGGCAGCTCAAACTCAGCGCACCGCCTGACTGAAGATATTGAAGCTGCTGAGAGTGTTGTTGCTCTGTTGTTTTGTAGTGGAGAACCAGTAAACACCGCAGGGAAGAGACCGGAGAGCAGGTACAAACAGTTAGCCTTTGGTTTACAGCTCACATTCACACTGCAAAAAAATAATAAGGCAAGGCTGTCCGACATAATCTCATCAGCTCGTTCATTTGGCGCGAAAGATGATCATAAAGTTGACCTGAGGTTTGAGGTTTAATGTATTATACTTATGCACGGTTGCCATTATGAAAAGCCTGCTTTCAACACTGCTTTATTCAAACACTTTTCAATATAATATCACTGACAAGTAAAAAAAAACTCTCTATGATGCAAAGTGACCCAAAACCCTCTCCAAAAAAGTAAACTAAACAGTATTTTACACTGTTTAACCCTTTACCTGACTGCCTGGTTAAAAAATTGTCAGAAAAACGTTTTAAATGTCAAAATTGGTGAAAAGTTTTTTTTTTCTAAGAATGCAAGTTTAAAGGGTTAAAATCTTATTTAGATGATTTCATAAGATACTTCTAGTTGTAGTAGGCTATGTGCTTACTTAATTATTTAAACTGTATTTTATTTTATTTTTGACTCCAGTTACTTTTTAAAAATAATTTTGGTATAGCCAGCTTTTAAACATGCCTTTAATGTAAATTTCCAGCACTTTGTTTAAAATACTAGTTATACTTGTGAATAATACTGTCACAATGTCATAACCCTTTATATGGCACTCATTGGAATGCTTATTGGAAGAACCCTGGAGTGTTATTGGGGGGGTTATTACAAGACTTTTGAACGTTTATGATTTTTTTTTTTTTTATTATGCTGTAATCATTTGTAAATGAAGTTACCATACATGGTTCCTCACCCTATAAAGCAATTTGCTGAAAATGCTGAAAATGCCGTAAAATGTCACCAAGTCAAATGAAGGCTATTTGAACTGCAATTTTCACAGTACAGATTGTTACTGTGCTAATAAAATGGGGATAATATCTCTCTTTTTTGCCATTACATTGTCTGTTCACTTCCATGTTTCTTTAACACTGAAAAAACTATAGTCGCATTCTAAAATAAAACAATATACAAAATGCACTTTTACACTCAACCATGTAGTGTATGAATTTAGTGTCATTCCAAATAAACCATTAACATTTTTTTACTAACCAGAAATTCAAACCATTTCCCAGTCAACATTTAACATAACTTTATTCATTCATTTTCCTTTGCCTTAGTCCCTTATTTATCAGGGGTCACCACAGCGGAATGAACCGCCAACTATTCCGACATATGTTTTTTACGCAGCAGATGCCCTTCCAGTCGCAATCCAGTACTGGGAAAGACCCATACACTCTCGCATTCACACACACTCATGGACTGTGGCCAATTTTCGCATGCAACCCCCCCCCCCCCAACAAAAAAAAGTAATCCAACCTTAGCGTTGATAGCTCCTCCCCTTAATCATCAGCTCCTTACATTCAACGCTCCACACTTGTTTTTATTGTTTAAATAAGTACATCATCTGAGTATTTAAAGTGCCCTTATTCTGTTTTATAAATTTCGGTGTAAATGAGTTCAGTCTTTAAAATAATAGTCTACATTCTCTTTACATACATTTTGTCTATACACAGGCATCAAAAACAGGCAATAAAAAACACAATTAACCTGCCTTAACGTTCAGACAGTACTTAGGTTGCCAGGTATTCATCCAAATGTCAACACACATTGATGAAAAGATGTATTTTTCCATTTCTTTGTCTACAGTTAAACATTTTTTGCAGCCACACAACATTTTTAAAAGTAGATGTTTAAAAAAAAGATTAAATATGTGATTTTTATTTTTTATAATAACTCAGGACACCCCAAAAAAAAGATCTGGAAAAAATGTGATTTCAAGTCACCTTAGGCCTTGTGGCTTTGGCATTTCCCTTTGAGGTGAGATTTTCTTTATCAAACGCTCCAGAGCAAGCCGTGCCATTAACCTCCTTGCAGAATTTTCTGAATCAAATCAATTCTGGGAAGCAACTGTAGGTTATCTGTCGCTCAGCACGGGCAGGAATTGCCACCTAATCAGTGACGGTATGAGCTGGAATTGATCTGCTGCTGCTTGTAAGTCTGATGAGTTTTGTTGTATGCATTTTTAAGGTTTTTTTTTTTTGTGAGGAGAGGGAGAGGTTTGACCTTCTGGGTTGAGGACTGTAGGAAAATGTCACACATAAAAACACTCACTCCTGCACTCAACAGCTGTTCTCGGTCCACACAAACCCAATTCTGATTCAGCAAGAAATCATAAATAAATAATAGACCATAAAATCAATACTCAATCCTGGACACATTGTACACTTACATACCGTAGTCTTTAAGAAGTGTTTGGACTAAGCCATGCTTAAAAATGTATGAATATCATTATTTTTTTACTGAGAAGACAAAAACAAAGAAAAAGTAAGAAAAAAAATAAGTATAATATAAAATTATTTAAAATTATTTATAAATTATTT
>CAIGQV010007757.1:11786568-11799801 GCA_903798115.1 Danio jaintianensis | reverse complement strand
TATATATATATATATATATATATATATTTACAGTCAGACATTCTTAAAATATTCCATGTGTATAGATTGTTATAAAATATAATACAAAACTACAGTAGTCAACATTTGAAGTGGATCATCACCTTTCATCAAAGTTGTCCTAAAACTATTAAACAACACCCATTCTTGTCCTAGGACAATTAAAAAATATATATTTTTGATTCACTTTAAATGTTGACTACTGTATATTGTTTTAATTATTTATTTATTTGTCACAATCACACATATTACATGTATTAATAAAATCCACACATTTTATTGTATTAAAAAATGTAAACTTATGTATTTATGTATGCTTGGTAAATATGGTATTTTAAAATATAAATAATATATGATTAAATTCATGAACAAATAAACCAAATATGTTTACACACAATTATTTAGATTATATATTGATATAAATATTTGATTATTTTGATTTATTTGATTCTAATACAATGTTTATTTTGCTAGCGCACATTGTTATTCTTAAAGTAAACAATTAATCTGTGCATTTATCCACTGAAAAAAATAGTTTTGGTAATCTTTAATCAAAATCTGACTATTTGCTATTGCTCTGGAATGGCAGTTCTTCTCAGTTTGACAGGTTGGGCAAAATGTATTTAGCCATCCACTTCATGTAGACTTTAAAGTGACTAATAAAAATGTCCCTTTCTGCATTCAACTTCAAGTGGAAGCATTGTTTGCAGTAGAAAACGTAGTTTATCGTATCACTATCACATTGGCCGAGCAGCTCCCCCAAGATGTGTCACACCTCCTTCATACAAATATCAAAGCTGGCAGGCAGAAGGCAAGGTGATTCAATAACTCACACACACGCACGCACGCACACACACACACACACACACACAGATTGGGCATCTTCAACTGAGTCAGCATCACCCCGAGACTCAAACATCTTTGTAATGTGCTCACCTAATCCCACCCCTAACCCTACCCCTCAAAGAGACGTCACTAGCTCCATTGAGTGCATTGTGTCTGACATTGCATCACTGAGATATACAGTCTCAGCTTGCATCATCAAGGCTGCATCCAGATACTATTGAAAAATGAACTGAAAGTTCTCTCCACATTTCCCCAGTTGACATTTTTTGTATTACATCTAGTTATGTTGTTACATTTAGTTTTCTAAAATGTTCTGTTTAAATATTGAAATGTGACATTGTTTTATGAAAAATGCGCTAATTTGTATATATTTTTAGCACTAAATTTCAGGTACATTTTTTGACGCATTAGAGTAGTGAAGTTTTACTGAAGGAATGTCATTTTACCACTCTGTAAAAATACTCTTCAAAAAAAGCAAGAATAAAACGTACAGTAGATAAAAAAAATCCAAAATATGTATGAACAAATCTCTCTGTAAAAACCTTAGGCATACAGATATACATATAAATAAAACTTCTGCATCTGTAAGTGCTGCTGAAGTGAAGATTTATGGCTCAGTGGAGGAGAAAAAAAAATGCCTTTAAAGAGTTCAGCCAAAAAATGAAAATTGTGCCATTAACTACTCATCCTCATGTCGTTCCAAACCCCTGAGACCTTCATTCGTCTTCGGAACACAAAGATAATTTAATATATTGGTACAATCGGAATATTATCAAGTTATGAGAATACTTTTGTGTATACATAAAACAAAAATACAAAAAAAAACTTTGTTCAACAATTTATTCTCCTCAGTGTCAGTATATTGCGCACTCTCAGTATATCCAGCACTTTCATGAATGTACACACTAAACTGACTCTGAAACTGTTGAATACATTCATTATTTTTGTTTATGTGCGCAGAAAAGTTTCTCGTAGCTTGATAATATTCTGATTAAACCATTGAAGGCATATGGTCTGTTTTGAGGATGTTTTTTGGTACCTTGCTGGACTTTAAACAAGTCGGGACCCCTGTATAGAGGATGAGGAAGCTCTCAGATTTCACATAAAATATCTTCTTTTGTGTTCAGAAGACAAACAAAGGTCTCTGATTTGGAATGACATGAGGTTGAGTAATTAATAAGATAATTTTCATTTTCGGGTGAACCAAGGCTTTTAATATATTAATTGTAATTCAAATTTACACACACAAATTGACAAAAGAAACACTTCAAAGTGTATTTAGATGTTATCTTTACATTAGAATGAATCAACACTTTATGAAAAGCCAAACTTCTCTGAATTGACAGGTGCATGAAAAAATATTTATGCCTGTACTCATGTCTCGCTTCAATATCATGTGACTTTGCATTTCTTCGCAATGCTGTTCTTAAGGGATTGTATTTTTGCATTAAGACTTGGTTGGAGGATTGCGTGATCAATAGCAGTGACAGTTTAAATAATAGAGAGACCGGAGGATGACTGATGGACAAAAGGAGACAGCGAGGCAGGTGGTGGGGGTTGCTGAAAATGTCTCCCAGGTGGTCTTACAAATGACAGCTGGATGAGCTGTGTTCTTGTGCCAGCTATACGACTGTTTGCTCAAAACTGAACAAGCACATCATCGATTCAAATCTGTGGCTCCTGCCACGAGTTTGTTTCTGTGCACATTGTTAAAAACACTGTGATAATGTGAATGTGCATTACACACTTTTGTCTGCTCGATTTGCCCTAGAAAGCTGTAAAATGAGATTTTAGGTTCACAAGGCCTAACCGGAGAACAGGTACATTAGAGAAAACATCCCAGGAGGCCAATAACATAAAGGAGTTACTCTGGAGAGCCAGTGAGCATACATTAAAAAAAATTATATTGAATGTGATCATTCGTTTAAATTTCTATTTTAATATTGCATTAAAAGTATGTAGCCAGCCAGCTACACTGCATTTTGATTATATTCACAATTTTTTTTATTGGCTAATAGATAGTATTTTGTTTGATGATTGTGTCAACATTCACACAATATAGAATATCTGTTAAAAAAAAACATATTATAGCTTATGTTATTCTTTATTTTTATCAGCACTTGAATATGGATAAGTTGCAGAAAATACTGTGAGCAAAAAGCTGTAAAATGTCAAATGATTCTCATAAAATGTCTATATCTAGACAATAGCAGAGAATGAGTTGATTTAATGTTTCATTGTTAGTTTAATATACACAGTTTATGTTTAAATTGCTGATGGGCAAAATGTAAAGTAAAAAATATCAAATTAAACATTTATTTAAACATATTAAATGTAATATTGAGTTTTTCTAATATGAATAATTCAATTAAATATTCAGTTCAATTTAGTTAGCTAAACATCTAATTTGAATGTGGCTGAATCTTCTATTTTATTGCATTCTTCGTGAGGCAAATTTTTATCAAGACCCAAGTATTACTGTCACACAAGCTTGAATACATTTTTAATAATAAATTGAGCAATAAATTATAAAATGGAGGTCAGGATTTCAAATGGACTTGAGAAACATATTTTACTGGCTCTCCAAAACTGGTTCATCATGGTCCAGGCCTCTTGAGAGCTTTTCTCTGATGGACCTGTTCTCCGGTTGGCCCTTGTGAACCTAAGTTGCCGCTTTAAATCTAGCCAGGGCAGACGGACCCGACGGAGTCCATACTCTCAGTCTGCTTCATATGTAAATGACCAGATAAAACGAGTCTAATGAGTCCACAGAGGTGTGGGTGAAGCGATTGTGACAGCGCTAGACAGCGACGAGTGGCTGAAGAGAACCAGTCATATCCATCATGTCAGGAATGAGGCTTTGAACACGCTGCCACCATCACATCCTCAGATCAAAATGAGTGACAGTTATTGTTCAGGTCATTGTCTGATGGCAAAAGATGTGAGGTGAATTGGCGATAGGGGAACTGCTGAAAATGAAGTTGTACAAACTGACATGACAAGTTCAGAGTGACATAAAAAGAATGGTAGGGAATGAATTTGGATCTTTATATGGTTATGGATCTTGAACACAGAATATTTTGACAAAAATCAAAGTCTAGATATTATTTTTTCATATTCTTGCTTCCATTGTGTAGAGGTTTCCATTATGCCAGGCATAATGTATAAATCTAGATTGTATAAATTTGGTGTATAAAAATAAGAATAAATTCAAAGACATGAGATAATCTATCGAGTACAATTAGCTAGCATAAATTAACATGTTGCTGGCAGCACTTTTAGCATAAATTAGCATGTTTCTTGTATTGTTTGCTTAATTAGCTCTTACTTTACATGTTAACACATTCAAAAACTTTGCTAGCATGTTTTTAGTACAAATTAACAGGTTGCTAGGATGGTTAGCATATTGTTTGCCTAAATTAGCACATATCTAATATGTTAACACATTAAAAAACATTGGTATCATGTTTCTAATACAAATTAGCATGTTGTTAGCATGAATTAGTGTGTCTCTCACATATTGTTGACATGTTTTACCATATTGCTAAAATGACAAATATATTATTAGCATGTCCTTGGCTAAACAGTAGACTTTACTAGAGATAAACAGTTAGACAGGTGAAGGTCTGAAGATCTTGAACCAGATGTGACTCCCTCTGTGAAAGTGTATGAGATATACTGTATGGTGGTAGCATGTTTTTAGCATGTTGCTAGCATGTTTTGTTCACATGAATTAGCACATATGTAACATGTTAACAAGCATGAATGAATCTAGTATTGTTAATCTGTTTTACCATGCTGCTAATATAACATAATATAGTATTAGCTTGTCTTAGGCTAATAGTGACTTTGCTATTGACAGACACTTAGATAACAAGACACGTAGGTTAAAATCTGAAGGATGTAACCGAAATGCTCAGCAGGAATTAATGTGTAAAAGTTTTCACCCCCTCTGTGAAAGTTTATGGGATTTCTGGTGGTTTTGGAAGCACATGAATTAAGTTAAGAAAAGGAGGTCAGAACTGGATGAAGGTATAAAGCAAGGCAGTGCTGTGTTTGTCCTCTTTTCCTCTGTCTCTCGCTCACCTGTGCCTTTCTTGCAGATGTAGGGCAGGTTGTAGTTGCAGGGCACATCGTTCCACTTGCCGTTCTCATGGGCGATCATCACCACGCAGTCTTCGCCGCCCGCAAAAAAATTATCCGGCTGATTCTCCCTCCAGTTCTCGTATTGCTGGAGGAGGAACGGACACATTTCAGGGCTAAATCCAATCATAAATCTTTACTAGGTGTTTCGTGTACCATCTTGCATATCCGTTGCATTACAAATGGGCTTTCAAATAGTCCTAATGAGTCTAATGTGATGCATTATGTAAACTTGTTTGGTGCTTAAATGGTTTGAAAAGTTGTGCTCCATTTGCATAATCTATCTGATTGTGCAGGCTGCTTTATCATACTGTAATTATTTTAAGTGATTCATCGTACTTTATGTTCTGATACTTGCTCTAAAATGTAGAAGGACTAGCAATTTTACATGATTTGGGATGAGAGCAAATGAAAAGATATACAAAATATTTAAAATACATATTTTAAACAATAATTGTACTTTTTAAAAATAAAAATAAATATTATATATAATCATGCAATTAAATCATATCATATTTTAGGTAAACATACATACATTAAACAAACATCTTACTATCTTATTAAACAATTTAATTATACAACAAAATGAATATATTTTCATTTAAGTATTAAATATAATATTCCATTTCTTTAGTAGTCTAATATAAATAATCAAATGTTATATATATTTTTTATATTTCAGCTAATTTAATGCATTTTAATGTTATTTATTTTTTTAAATAAGTGTGTCAATCTGACCAGGTCCATGTTGTCGGTCCACTGGAAATCGTCTTCAACCATCCTGTCGTTCAGACCAATCCATGTGTTTTCATGGCTCATTCCTGTTTTAAAAACCGGAACATTCTAAATTATTATTAAAAAAAAAGACCAATTATTTACTTTAGAAGTACTCAATGTATCATCAGGAGCCACTTGAATTAATTTAGTTTTGTCTATATGTGTTTTTTTGATTCTCAAAGTGCCAATAAACATTGACTTGCATTTTATGAATCACCAAAGTCCACGGATTCAACTGAAAATCTTCTTTAATGTTACACTGAAAAAAATGTAATCTTTAACACCCTGAGGGAGACTAAATTACCAGCAAATGTTCATTTTTGGTTGAACTCTCCCCCTAAAACCACGTTTAAACATGGTGTCAGTGTCATAAAAGCAGTGGTAATGCTTCTCCTTTAAGCTCTAGTCTGCTTTATGTCTCCTCCAGGGCCACAGCAATGGCATTATCACAATCACAACTCAAGCTCAAGCCAGAAACCATCAGATTACTCCTTTAGGATGTATTTGAGAGGATTTTTTGGGGGGGGGGGGGGGGGGATAATGGAATTTCAATCATGGTGTTACTGATTAACATCATTACAGGGCCCATTAATCTTGCTAATGGCTGTGGCCCCTTTATTGCAGGGGTGGAGATGTCCATTTTCGAGGCGATTAAACACCGTTTTTGGTGAGCGCAGTGTGTGGTGTGAGGACACACACCGAGCGTCATTGTACTGGATTTAGGGCCGGGAGATGTAATGTAATCTGTGCTGTGCGGGAGGTCAGCCATTCTGACACTTATCTTAGTGATGTGGCTTGGAATTAATGAATCTGGGATATGCAAATAGATTTGGCCAAAGCTAATTGGGTAAAACGAAGATTAGCCACAGTTACTGGTCATTTGCTGTTTTATATTCCATAAAGGACAGGGTTCAGGAAATTATGGAAATTGCAAATTGGGAATTTTAAATAAGTCAGAAGTGGAATTGGATTGACTGGACGTGGAATTTTAGCCATCTGTGTTTTCTATCAAATTAGGAATTTCGAATTGCATTGGGAAGCAGAAATTGTATGGAATAAAATACTTAGCAAATTAAATAAAATATTTAGCAAATAAAATAAATAAAATAAAATAAAACCACATAAAACAGCAACACTTTATAACACTTCTTTCACTTTTTAAGCATGATTTAATTCATAGGAGTACACCAGCATATAAAGCTACAGCACTTTATTTGTGCATTTGGTTGAGAAGATACAGACCATTAATGAAATCCTGCTCTTGAGCGGAATGGATGCTACCCAGGTGACCGTTGTGCTCTCTGCAGTCCTTTTCTGCATCTTCCCACGTGTGTCTGCGGGTGAAGTACCTGTAGCAGTGGCCATGAAACTTCCTCCAGTTGTGCTCGCAGCCCTCAGTGTCTACCATGAGAGAGAGAAAGAAATACAGAGAAAGAGTCATGGTGAAAATAATGCTAGTTATCATTTAGCATTTATTTTCCTCTACATTTGCATAAAGATCTGAGTGAAATGTTGAACTGAAGGAAAGATCGGCATGAATTTATTAGCATTGTTTTGTCAGAGTTTTTTAAAACAGACCATTCTGTGATCATTTCACATACATGCTAGCCAACTTTAGCATTTAACTTTAGCTCTTGACATATCTGTATGTTTTATTTGCCCCTCTTTGTTGTGTTTATTCTACCTCTTAACATTCATGTTTCATTAAAACTGAAATAATTAATGCAGTGATCGAAAAAGTGAACAGAATAAAAGATAAACATGAAGTTCTTAATATTTGTTATTTAAAACAAATATTTAAATTCAGTGATGATCTCACAAATAGTTACATGCTAGCCAGTGTTTTTAACAATATATTTATTAGTTTGTATTACTACAGGTTACACGGTATATAACACTGATGTACTTAATTTTAGCATCTTAGCATAATTTTAGCTCTTGTTAGCATTGTTTTTCATTACAACTGACATAATTAGCATAACTGTGAGTGAAAAGTAGAACTGGATGAAAGATTAACATGAATTTCTTAGTATTTGGTTTGTCAGGAAGTTTAAAACAGGCCATTCAAAGATAATCTTGCACATAGCTACATACTAGCTAACTTAACCACTCAACGTTTAGCTCTTCAGACACATCTGGTGGTTTTATGTAGTCTTTGCATTAGTCTAGCCAATGGCTGTTAGCATTTTTCATTATAACTTACATAATTAGCATAGCAATGAGTAAAAATTAGAACTAAATGACAGATTAGCATGAATGTTTTAGTATTTGGTTTGCTAGTATGTCTAAAACAGGCCATTCAGCAATAATCTCTAATAGCTATATGCTAGCCTTAACTACTGTAGCTCTTTTTACAAATCCATGTACACTATTTCATTCACCACATTTTTTCTGTGTTTATCTTACATGGGGCTGTTATTAGCATTGTTTTTTTTATTACAACTGACATAATTAGCATAACAGTGAGTAAGAATTTGAACTGAATGAAAGATTAACATGAATTTCATAGTATTTGGTTTATCAGGAAGTTTAGAACAGGCCAGTGAGAGATAATTTCACACATAGCTACATGGTAGCCAAGTTTAGCACTCGACTTCAGCCCTTCTGACACTTCCAAGCATTTTATTCCCTCTGCTTTGTTGTGTCACTGTAATCCACAACTGTGAGGATAAGCAGTTTAGCATTAGCAAAAACACGTCTTAATCTATTCAATGGCAACAATCTAGAGAAGCGTCTTCCGCCACGAAGTTCAACGGCTAATTAAGCCCCGTCACATTCCTGTCAGAACTGCCTCTTTCTAACCCTCTGGGACACTACCACATCTGGGCACATGACGAACAGATAATCTGCATTTTCTGAGCATGCGTGTGGCCTCGTACAGTGGTAAACGTGGGTGAAGGTGTTAGCTGTCCCAGACTCCCCCAATTCATGAAGCTCCAAGCACTTTTCAGCCTTTTTTACTTCCAGCAAATTCAAAGCGACATTGGTAAATTGGCTGCTGCAAATTGGCCCATGTGGGGCTCTGTTTAGCATGCAGATGGGTGTGAGAGCTAGCTGAACGCGGGGCAGAGGAACAGAATGTACCGCAAGAAAGTGTTTAAGGCGCCACGACCACTGCAGTCGCCATGAATCTGTGTGTCGGAAATGTTAATATCTACTGTCAGTCACATCAACTTCCTCATTGTTTTCTTCAGAATGAAAATGTAATCAGAACTTGCTTTTCTCTGCTACAAATACTGGCCTAGATGGTGCTGGTGAACCACATTTTTAAAAGGGTGGTTACATTTGTTTTGGAACCTTGTAAGATCACCAATAGAGGATTTTGCAGCGATGCCATAAAAGAAACATTTTGGTTTCCACAAACAAAATTTCAGATTTGATAAAATAGCTCATTTTCTTAGTGTAAAGAACATTTTTACTATAAACTCTTTACTCATTACTATTTAATTGCTCATCATTTACTCAAAGTCGCTTAGAGTGGTATGCTGGCCATTTACATATGCTCACGGACACAACCTCGCCAGTTCTGGTTCTTAGACAAAAGATATAACTGTAAACTAATTTCTTTAAGTAACGTTAGGCTGTCCCATGCTTGCTTATACATAAAGAATTATTAACTTAGCCACTATATTATATCATGCTAATAAGAAAACATGAGCAACAAAATGTATATTTTGACATCACATTTTACCAAAACACTGGTTAATACAGTATGTGGAACAGTGAATGCTAATGGCATAAAATATATTTTGTTGTTTAATAAGACCCCAATGTATCATTATGAGCAGATGAGATATTTTTTGTTGCCTGTATATATAATTTTTAAACATATTTGATAAATCACAGAGAACCATGGTTTCATAGAAAAATCTTCAAATATTCTACTGAAGGAAAAAAGTCACCTGCTGTGCATCTTGAAGGACATGAGGGTAAATTTCCATTTTTGAGTGAACTATCTCTTATACAGCTCAAATTGATAAATCAGCCTTTTCATTCAAATGCACAGCATTTCTTGTTTTGTAATGTGTTTGCACTCTCTCTAGATCATTAAGGCAAGAGATTCAGAGCAAAATTTTGAGGGCTGCTGCATTTAACCTGTGTCAGAGGGATCTTGCCTGAAGCTAAACTAAAAGAAAATACTGCCCGGAACAAAAGCATCACGACTTTCTCTCATACGCTTTGGCATTCAAGTTGCTTTCTGTTCTCTAGGGAGAAAACAGACTGGCTGCTCTTTCATTGCTGCTGAGGCTGGAACAGAGACAACACACGTCAAGTTTCTCACAGGAGGATGAACAGCGTTAGCTTATCTATAAGACAACAGCTAATCTTTAATGCAACAATATTTTTCAACCGGTGGGTCACGACCCAAAGAAATGTGTTTCAGGTGTGACAGGGTGGAGAAAAGCAGAAAAAACAATGCTAAATGTAAGTAATACAATGTAAACAACTAATAAAAATACACAAATTTCGCTCAAAGGGATAATTCACCCCCACATTTTGATTTACCATTTACTCACCCTCAAGTTGTTCCGAGTTTCTTCTGCAGAACACAGAAAAAAAAGTTACCTTGAAGAATGTTGGTACTCCAAAATGTATGGTTCCCCACTGACATCCATTGTATGAAAAAGAAAAACAATGGAAGTCAATGGTTTGGATTCTTTTGTTCTCAAAAATATCTTCTTTTGTATTCATCAGAAGAAACTAATAAAGGGTTAGTAAATGATGATAGAATTTTCATATTTTTTAATTTTAGCTTTAAATCTGTACATATTGACATTCGAGAGATGAGGGTGGGAGTCCCTTTCATGCTGTTTATCAATGTCCTGTCAACTGAAAATGAAAAAAGAAGAAGAAGTACACTCTGTTGAATGTTGCAGTTTGATCAGTCCAAGAGACTGGAACCACACTGCGCATACGCTTCCGGATGAATTCAGGACTGTTGACAGTGTATTGTAATACAGTGGGAATGCGTCCAAATTGGTGTGCTTCAGCAGAGCCTGCTCTCTTATGTCCAGTCGCAGGAAGAATAGAGATGCTGGAGGCATTACAAGTCACCGTTGGCATACCTTGGCACCGGGCCCAGATTGGGAATGGGCGGTTGTCATCAGTCCTCCACCTGAAAGTCTTCGCCCCAAAGCCTAGTGGGAGTTTCAATCCTTTGAAGAAAGCAGCCCGATGGTGTTCAAAGCAGACTATATTGCTCACCGCAGGCTTTGCTTTCATTATCCTGAGCTCATTAAACCCGTCCTACTGCAAATATTTGCAAAAGAGACCTGTGGAAGAGCGGACGAGTGGAGTCCTTGTTCATTTCTGTCCTCTTCAAAATGTTCAACCTCCACACACAACATAGTACTCGCAAGATATACCTAGTAAGATTCTCCAGTAAGTGTCTAAAGCTAGTTGCACACCGGATGTGGTGCATCTATGACAAATCGAGGTATCACACAACACCAGACGTGAAGTTTCTCTCTGTGATAATATTATTTAATACAAGACTTCAGATGGCGCGACAAGAATTTGAACAGTGTTCTGAGTTGTAGCTGGGCGATGCAGGGATTTCATCGTGATAGAATATTTAACAAAAATATATTACTTTCAAAACGAAGAAATGACTCCAAAAATGCTGAAAGATTGTACAAATAGCAAAACAAACAGCTGTAAGAAAAGCAAAATAAACAAACACAAGCAAAATAAACAAACCAAAACAAAACAAAACAGAAGCATTAGGGGAACAAACAAAAGACAAAGCAAGGCAAAAATTAAACAAATACCAAGCAAAGCCAACTCAAGACAGAGCACAGATAAATAAAGCAAAAACAAACAAAACTCGAAGAAAAATAAAGCAAGCAAAAGAAAACCCTAAACAAAAAGCAAAGTACAGCAAAATCAAAATATAAAGCAAAACAAAACCCAACCAAAATGCAAAACAAACCCACTCTATAGCTTTTATTAAGTACATCTTTGTGGCCCAGAGCAGTTTGAAATTGCTTTTATCCTATTATTTTAAGGTGACAAAAACTTTGCAATAAGGTTGTACTAACTAATGTTAGTTAATGTATTTACTAACATAAACAAACAATGAACAACACCTTTATTACACTACGTATTCATATCTGCCAACATTAGTTAATGAAAATAAAGTTGTTTATTATTAGATTGTCAACTCACAGAGCATTAACTAACGTCAAGAAGCAAGAATTTAGATTTTAATAATGCATTAGTGAATGTTCAACTATCATTAATAAATGCTGGACAACGATTGTTCATTATCAGTTCATTTTAGAAAATACATTAGCTAACATTAACTAAGGAAACCCTACAGTGACCAAATATAGACATATATATTTTAATAAATAAATACAATGCAGAGCCCATTCTTCAAGAAGCTCACTGACTCGCTTGGACATTTATTATCAGGAGCTCCTTTCAAGCATGACACGCTGACGGTTGGCACGTTTTCGTGATTAATCCATGGCAAGTGAATGAGCAGCAGTTAAAAATAAAAAGGGCAAGAGCTTCCGACTGAGTGATTGGGTCATTTATCCCCACCATCAGGATGTTATATTTAAGTGCTATGATTTCGAGACCCCTGATGATGATTCATTTGAGTGCTTGATTTTCTGATGACGGCATTTTGTGCAACATGTTTTTTCTCTTTGTGAGAATGGAGGCCGTAAACAATCACAAGTTAAAGAGTGAAGATTTCCATTTCGGATTTCAATTTCCATTTTTGGTCTTGGATGATGTAGCCGAGATCATCTGAGAGCATGGAGTAATAAGTATACTTTCAGAGATGTGAAATTGATGGAGCGAGAACACAAGGCGAATGCTGAAACAAGGGTCGACAAACATGTTGTCATTTCTTTTGGTGCACAGACACCATCCTTATCCGAGAAGAAACATTGTCAGGGAGATGCACGCTTATAGCCTCGACTGTATTGGCTGTTGGTGCACTTGATTTAAAGGGGATGGCGCTTTTTAAAAAAGAAGTCGGGTTTCATGCACTCGTGCTCACAGCCGCAAGGTGCATCAGCTTGGTTTATCGAGAGCAATTACGGGCCGTCCGTGAGGAGCCCATTACGACACTTGGCTTTATGGCTCTGCAACTGCTGTAGGATCCATCCAGGATCCGATTAGGACTTCGTAAATGCAGAAAAATCTGAAAATTATAAACACCTTTAAGATGCAAACAAAAATCTATTTAGTATACTTTTTAAATCTCTAAATAAACATGTATTATATAGCTTTTTTTCTCCAACAGATTGAATCTGTCTGTCTGTCTGTCTGTCCGTCCGTCCGTCCGTCCGTCCGTCCGTCCGTCCGTCCATCTGTCTGTCTGTCCGTCCGTCCATCCGTCTGTCTTTTCAATCAATCATTCAATCAATCAATCAATCAATCAATCAATCAATCAATCAATCAATCAATCAATCAATCAATCAATCAATCAAT
>CAIGQV010007757.1:11771442-11786558 GCA_903798115.1 Danio jaintianensis | reverse complement strand
AATCAATCAATCAATCAATCAATCAATCAATCAATCAATCAATCAATGTGTCTGTCTTTCATTTAAAAAACGTTTTTTTCTAACTTATTGGAACCTTTTCCCAAACATTTAAAGTCAGACATGACAAATTTAGCTTTTCTAATTCACAATATGAATATCTCTGAATGTCAATTCAAGGCTGAATAGCACACAGCTAACTAAAAAGCCTTGAATAATTCATATGGCCTTGTAAGAACTTTATGGGCCCACATGAACCCTAAAAATCCAGCATTACTGTGATCCAGCACCAAACCACCAGTATTTACCAACAACCAGCCTGTAAATTAAAGCTGGTATTTGCCACAGGGAGACGTTCACAGTGCAAAATGTACTTGCCAAACCAAGTTTGGGGAATTCTGAGCACTTTTAGTGCCAAACTTCAACAATTGTTTGTAGGAACAAAACTAGGAAGGTTGCCAAATGCAGTCAAGTCAGCATGTAATGTCTTCCTCTTTTTTCCAGCTGCCTCACTAATACTAACACGCTGCAACATTCATTCATATTCTCCCAGCAGAAGGAGCAATTTTCACTGGCTCACAGCCCTGATTGGTAACCTAAAACAACAACAAAAAAGCCTCACACTGTGGCTCTCTGATGCATGAAGACTGAAGCTTGATGAATACTTGATTCTTCCCCTTGAGTGCGCCTGCCACAGATTATTAGGTAGAGTATGGATGCAAACCTGTGCTGTAAATTCTCCAGAACAACTCAATAAAGATTATTATTTAATCGAAACAATACTAGGCTTACTAGAAATACAGTAATGATAAAATGATAGGGGTGTGAACCTACACTGGTCTCATTGTTCAGTTTGATTACAATTATGTTATCGATTCAGTTCAATTTGATATCATGATGCACTGATGATGCACTGTATCCTTAATTTTCAAATTTATTTCACACATACATAGATTTGTCATTAAATACAAGAACTCAGATATAAAAACTGATCCTTTAATTTCACTTTGTCAAAGAAAACATGCTTCACGAATGTATCAAACAATGACATGTTCAATGTTGTGTTTCGCTGCTTATTGAGTGGGAGAGATATTTTATACAGTGGACCTTAGCAGTGACGTAGGGGATCGGGGTTCTACTGTACCTTCACTTTCAGTTAAAGACTGTCTCGGCAAACTCACAAGCAGCAAGATGTGCCCATATGTAGGTTTTTAAAATACTTTTTTTAAGCATTTTTAATCCTATATAGGTTATTATTCATTCAAGATGGCGACAAACAATAGCGTGACAGACAAGCACATAAATATGAATGCGGATGCATGTATACGAATCTTGCCAGGCAGCTCTGCAATTCGGAGCACTGTTGTAAAAGACTGAATGGCTTCATTCTGTAAAAACAACTGCCTGGATGTACTTTATCCCGTTTATAACACCGATACTTACCACATAACAAAAATATTCCAAGCCATAATAGTTCATTCAATCTTTAATTAAATGCAAAGCTGAATGAGTATACACTAACTGACGTACTATTCAGTCACAAGATAGACAGCCTAGCACATAAATATGAATATAGATGTGTGTATATGGATGTGAAAGTATTCATTGATGGTCAAGATGATCTGAAGTAGCCAGCTATTAGATTCAATGGTTGTTATCTAGGAATAATATGCATTGGAATGCTGGACTGACCAATCAGAATCAAGTGTTCCAGAAAGCCGTGTAAAAAGGTCTGTTAGTAAACAAATACAGAACCATCCTTGTTTGCATCACAATGCATTGTAGAAATGATTCATTTTGACACCCCCAAATAATGATAATGTTCATACAAAGAAAAAGAACAATCGACAGGTAGCAATAAAAAGCTAAATAGAAGAACGAACTGGCGCAATGTCATTAAGATGAAAACCACGCCAAAACCAAAATCATTTTCATTGGTTTATCCAGAAAACACAAGCAATTTGTACCTCTACTCAACCACTTGTGTTTAGCAATCTTCATCAGACACTCCCGTTGATGTGATGTTATAATTAAGAAATCTTCATTAGTGCAAACACTATCTAAAGACCCAGAAGGCTGTGATTAATTTGGCTGGGCTCAATATTAGTTGACGCAGGACCTCAGTGGTAAAACGCGCTGTCTGTCGTGATTATTTTCCAGAAGTGCTCCTTCTGGCTCAGACTAGACGGCACGAAACGTTCCCAACAGTCCTTTCAGCTTTCAATCAATCTGCTGCTCATGACAAAACTTTCTTGAAGGTAAAAGAAAATGCTGTCAGATTGGATTGGTGCATTAGTTAACCTTGTCACAAGCATGCAAAATACAATAACTAGTACATTTCTGTGGTTTACAAACTTGGGGACAGAAATAATAAGGATTTGGGGAACATGGAATGCCACAAAAAATGTTAAAATAAAAGTAAAAGGATTACCATAGATACATCTGCAATTAGTGAGATTATAGATTAATATTAAAGGGATATTTCACTGAAAAATTAAAATACGGTCATCATTTACTCACCCTTGATTTGTTTCAAACCAGTTTTAGTTTTTTTTTGTGCTGTTGAACTCAATAGAAGATATTCTGATGAATATTTGAAACTTGTAGCTATATTAACATCCATAGTAGGAAAAACTAAAACTATGGAAGTCAATGGCTACTGGTTTCAAACATTCTAAAAAAAAAAAGTAAATGGTGATTGATAATTTGGGGTGAACTGTCTCTTTAAGTGAAAACTCTTTGAGAGGTATTGATCTTCATTGGCCATTGTGTACAGTCTCCTTCTGTTTTCTTGCAAAATGTGTTTTTCTTCTCCCGCTATGAGTCAGCACCACCACATATCAAAATAACCTGTCAAATATTTATTGTAAATATTGACAAATCCTGTATTTGGCCGTGAAAGAATGGATTGAGGTTACATGATGACTTCAAACTGATTTTCAGATGATCTGCTGAGCTCTCTGCAGTCAAAGAGAAAATCAAGCGAGGAAAAACTATATCTTGTATATCAAAAAAAGTATTAAATAATCTAAAAATCCAAACACAAATGTGTAAATATGTATTTAAAATGAATGAAATGGAAAAATATAACAAAACAGGAAAACCAGCAGAGACGGAATAGCATGAACTATTGACTTTAGTATTTACAATACGTTTCATAATAATCTTTGTTTAAAAAAGAGAGTAGTGTGAAATTAAATACTAATAATAAAATAGTAAAATACATTAAATGCTTAATAATAAGTAAATGTTATTGTTATGTAAAGTTAAATTCTATAAACAATTCACAATTATATATTTAAAATTACTAATATATTGTGAATTGTTTATAGAATTTAACATTACATAACAATAATATTTGCTTATAATTTAGTATTTAATGTACTTATATATTTTTTTCTTCCTTATTTATTTTTTATTAAATTGTTGTTTGGAAAAATACACGGAAAGGTAATTCCATATGTGTTACATTTGGTATGTGATCTGACTTTTCCCACAGAAAATAGACAAATAAAAATGGCCCTTAACTCATTGCTCCTTCATAATAAATAAGTAAACACCAACAAAAACAAAATACTGACCCTAGGTGGAACTGCATTGTGAACTCTTAAATAATTAACAGTAAGCCTGTGTGAAAAGCACAACGCTGGCTGGGATGTTTATGTCATCACACTATACTGAGGACTAACTCCGACTCCGACAGTGAAATGATTTTGTGATGGGCCTAAGTTAATAAGCATCAGGCATGACTCCAGCTCATAAATCTTCCCCACACATTTGACTCAACTAATACTTCACAGTCAGGCAGATAGAGAGGGAATTGCTTGCACTCACTAAATTATGACTGGGAAATAAGAAATATCTGCAGAAATTGTGAGTGCGAGTGTGTGTGTGCATTGGTTTAAAATGTGACTCTGCCAACCACGAGCTGCTTTAATGTCCTTTTATCCTCACTCGGGATTGTGCACCTTTATCCAAAGGCACTTTCTGTTCTCTCTGAACAAATATTTGCGTTACGGATTGGGACTTAAAAAGAGAAGATATAGAACCGAACAAGAGCACGATATTAACATACGCAAGTAGCATGAAATACGTTTTGAAGTGCGTTCTGCAGCACTGGGATTAATTAAGCATGTCACACGCTAATCAGCTTTTTATTCAAGTCGCAAATGATTTGCTTCACGCAAAGAATAAAGGACATTTGGAGCATGCCATGTATGTTTATGCATTTTTTTCTCTGTTTTGGGAGTTTAACCACTTATGTTTGAATTATGGGTACTGTTTTTATGGATTCAAAAAACAGTTAATCAAAAATCACTATATGGGATACAACAACAACAAAAAATAATAAAAATAGCAAATCCGTATTATTCAAGCAGAGATGGGAAGTAACGAAGTACAAATACTTTGTTACCGTACTTAAGTAGATTTTTCTGGTATCAGTACTTTACTCCACTACTTATTTTTCGGACAACTTTTTACTTTTACTCCATACGTTTTTACACAAATATCTGTACTTTTTACTCCTTACATATTTAAATCAGACGTGGATGTGACAGGAGTCAGTGATGCATCGGATAATAAGATGTGTTTTGGTCGATCGGATCACAGGTAAACAAGAGACACATTCCTGTTCAAATCTGGCATTTAAATGGGGTTAAAGTCTTTTGTCCACTTCCAAACATGTACTGTACTTCTCTGATCTTTCAATCTAATACCGCAAAAAAAAAACTTTAACAATCATGTGCTTTTTTGTCAACGTTTGTGCAGTTACTAAAGCATTAGGATTTATTTCCTTTGTTTCCAACAAGTTCATATTTCCTAGTACAGAATTTATACTGTTTTATAGTTTTAAAATTCATTATCAAAAGGTAAAAAAAATTGAAAATTGAAATGGCAGCTGTTGTTCTTAACAGCCGTAAAGTAAAATTTTGTATTCTGGTAATGATACACAGGGCAACTTTTTGAGCAGTGTTATTGGACAATATTGTAGAGTGATGTTGGTTGGATATTTTGCTGCTAAAAATGGGTGAAAACAGTTTAAAAAAAATTGGAAATGTAAGTTATTTTGTATAGATGTAGATGTACAGTGTAGTTACCACCGTGAGACTAAAACAGGTAGTAGTAATGAATATTTTTTATGTAAGTACATTTTTCACACCGTACTTCTTTACTTTTACTTGAGAACAAAAGTGTAGTCAGTACTTCAACTTTTACCAGAGTAATTTTAAACATAAGTATCTGTACTTCTACTTGAGTAAATGATGTGTGTACTTTTGCCATCTCTGTATTCAAGGTATGTTTAAATAACAACTATATACTAAAAACAGAAGTTTTTGCTTTGCTTGTGAACAACAAAAACAAACAAAATTGCATTTTTGTAGTTTACGCAAAAGATGTTAACATAATTGTTTTTAAAAGTTGGTTTTGCAATAGACAAAATGCAATAAAGTTGATTTGTTTTTGTTGTTGTTTGTGTTTTGTAAATGGATGGCACAGTTGTTTTTTTGCAAGAATATCAAACAAATATTCAAATTACATGTATTTTTATGAAGAATTAGGCATTCAAATTGTTCAAAACGTTGTGAGAAATTGTTCCGCATATCAGCTTCCCCTCATTCTCCACCACATTTCCAATTCATTTTCATTAGGGATTTTTATAAACAAAATCTTCTAAAATATGAAGCAAATTTGTGATATCATGAAGTTCAAGCAGTGGCATTTAAAAATATGTATCCAAGGTTAACAAGCATTTCTGGCATCTCAACTTTGTGCACAGCTCTAATTGATCTGCAACATAATATTCAGGTTAAGAAAGCCAATCGAGCAGAAATGGCAAAGTACACACACTCCTCTGGGAGATTCAGAGAATAACCAGCAGGGAAGCTTTTGAGGCAACTGCTAAAAGCTACATGGAAATATTGCGGCATTATAGACAATGGTAGCCACAAACACATTAGGGATCTCTATAAAAGGCTATTAGTGTGTTCAAACGCTTTTACCTCAGTTTGAGCATAGAGTTGCAATTAGTATAATGTTTTAATTGGCCCTGTGGGTTTGTTGATACACACATTAGACTGTGTATCGAACAGCTGCCCTCTGTACCTGTCCGGTTTGGTGGTGTTGTAGGTGTATTGACATTGGTAGTTGTCTCCATGGAAACTGGAGGTTTCTGGTAGAGGCAGGTGAGCTTCAAAGGACTGATGTGGTTGTGATGAGAACAGACAGTCTTTGAATCACATTACACCAGAGACTGGGCGAGCAAACAAATTAACCTGACACGGGCTTCAGCGCCTCTTTGATCATTCTTATTGAAGGGGTGTGTGCGCTTGTACATTAACCACTGTTCTCGCACAAAAACATCCAGATTGTTCCTCTCGAGGTGTAATTTAAAATTGCCATTCCTGGTGAGGAATAAACCAAATGTTAAACAGGAGACAAGACAAGGTGCTTATGCAACCCTCATGTACTTTTGAGTATTTTTTTTATGGAAAAAGATATTGATAAAATACTGTACATATATATCTTTAGAGATAATTATTGTTTTGTAATTGTACAAATTGTACAAAAAAAAACCCTACATATTAGGTATTTAAGGAAGAATTCCTCACAGTTGCTTGTATTCCCCACCACTTTGAGTGAGGAGAATGTAAAAATGGTTCAGGCTGATAGAAACACAATGGTGATTCAAATAACCACTTGTTACAACTGAGGCCTGCAGGAGAGCATTACTGATTGAACAACCTTGAAGCAGATAAGCTGCAGCAGCAGAAAAGCACACTTGACGCTGGCTGATTAAAATTGGACAACAGAAGACTGGAAAAAACGATGATGAGCCTTGATTTCTGCTTCTGATTTTTGATCATAAATGGGCAAAAACAACATGAAAAGTATGGATCCATCCTGCCCTGTATCAACAGTCCCAGCTGCTGGTGGTGTAATAATGTCGGGCATTTTCTTGGCATACTTCAGTCTATTAGTGCCAACTAAGCAATACTTAAATCCCACAACCTACAGTACCTCAGTACTGTTTGCGACTATGTCTATATTTTTATGACTAGTTCAAATTAACCTTACCTTAGAAACCTAGCTATCATGCTCTATAATCCATTACCACATTAGATCAATTAGAATCAAGCCTTTAATGAAGTACTGGTTCAAAATAAAATCTAAATTAAACACCATAGACACTCTGATTAGGGCTGGAATAATAAATCAAGGTTTCGTGATTCATGGATTGATTCTTAGACTTTTAGAATGCATTGCGATTCTCTCTAGAACTGAATCTGAGCTTAGTTTTTAACAGCAGATGGCGCTCTCAGCTAGTGTTTAATAGTAGATGGCCCTCTCAACTAGTTTTTACCAGTAGATGGCGCTCTTGGCTAGTTTTATCAGCAGTTGGCGCTGGATTGCGTTAGATTTTTAGAATGCATCGTGAATCTCTCTGGAATCGAATCTAAGATTCATTTTTAACAGTAGATGGTGCTCTCGGCTAGTTTTTAACCATACACTCTTCAGGACACAGCAAGCTGACGTCAAACAACTAGCACTAACGAAACCCAACTGTGTTGTCGCCTCGTGTCAGCCAGAGAACACACCAAATGGATGGAAACGGACTGAGAGTGCACGTTCTGTGACTGCGCAAGACGATGTGTCTTTCAGCACCTGTGGTTGGCCATGGCAGTTTTCTCGTTCCATAAAAGGAAAGCACTGGCCAAAGTGCTTTACAGCAGCAACATGTTAAAATAAACAACAAAGAAAATGCTATGCAAAATTTTAAACAATCAACACTGCAATGTTAACAGGCTAAAGAAAATAAGAAGGTTTTCAGCAGGGATTTAAAACAGACCGATATGGGGCTGTACTAATCTCTAATGACAAGCTTTTCCACAGTCATAGGCTTGCCACTGCGAAAGCCCACTCCGCTCTATGATTGAGCCTACAGTGGGGGACAACCAGTAACACTTCTAGATCTCCCGATCTTAGAACTCTGGGTGGAGTGTGACATTGAAGAAGTTCTGATAAATAGACAGGAGCTTGGTTGTGAAGAGATTTAGAAACAAAGAGTAAAATTTTAAAACCGGGCAGCACGGTGGCTTAGTGGTTAGCACTGTCGCCTCACAGCAAGAAGGTTGCTAGTTTGAGTCCCAGCTGGGTCAGTTGGCATTTCTGTGTGGAGTTTACAGGTTCTCCCTGTGTTCGCGTGGGTTTCCTCCGGGTGCTCTGGTTTCCCCCACAGTCCAAAAACATGTGGTATAAGTGAATTGAGTAAATAAAATTGGCCATAGTGTAGTGAGTGTGTGAATGCGAGAGTGTATGGGTGTTTCCCAGTATTGGGTGGCAGCTGGAAGGACATCCGCTGCGTAAAACATATGCCGCAATAGTTGGAGCTTCATTCCGCTGTGGCGACCCCTGGTAAATAGGAGACATTTTTTAAATCTATCTACTGTGGTAATGTGTTCACGCTTACGTCACTTTAAGAGGAGTCTAGCTGCTGCATTCTGAACAAGCTGAAGCCAAGTGATTTGAGACTTAGATATTCCACAATATAGAGAGTTGCAGTAATCTAATCGAGATGTGACGAATGCATGAACAGCCATTTTGAGGGTTTTGGGAGTAAATAATTGTTTAACTTTGGATAATAGAGAGAAGAATGCATCGATTTATTGTCACAGCCCTAACACCGATGCAAAGTAAAAGAATAGTTCAGCCAAAAATGAAGCGTCTTTCGTGAGCAGAAGCGAAGCCATGATCCCGTTCCAGTCTACTGCTCCCACTCCTCCGGCTCACTTTACCAGACATAAAGTGTGTATATGATGGGAGGGCATCCCCTCACTCACTGCATTTAGAGGGGAGGATTTGGGCGAAGGTGCGTTTCGCTCCAGCAGAGCGTTCGCTAGGTCCGACTGCATCCCTCGCACTGCTTCCTGCATCTTCTCACTTCTGTCTCCCTCTCTGTCTCACTTTCTCTGTCTTTGACTAGGACAGGATTGACCGCCCATGCTTCATTGCCTTGCAGCTGAAAGCTCGCTTGTAAGGCCACGGGACGGTACAGCAAACACATTGAGGCTGCAGAAAGCCTACATGCTGTGGAGGTATGACTCTGTTGTAGATTACACCAGGATTAAATGTGCTGCCTCTCAATACTGCTCTAGTTTGTTTAGTTTGACAGGCTGTCTGCAGCTACTACTGTCTGGATGTTTTTATTCAAATCATACATAAAAGACACCAAATAAATATACAGTTTATTTTAGGGCTGCACAATAAATCGTTTGAGCATCGATTTCACAATGTGTGTATCTGTAATAGTCACATTTTAGGATTAGATTATTTATTAAAGATTAAAGATATTATTATTTTACAATAATTTCTACAGGGCGACGCGGTGGCGCAATGGGTAGCACGTTCGCCTCACAGCAAGAAGGTCGCTGGTTCGAGCCGCGGCTGGGTCAGTTGGCATTTCTGTGTGGAGTTTGCATGTTCTCCCCGTGTACGCGTGGGTTTCCTCCGGGTGCTCCGGTTTCCCCCACAAGTCCAAAGACATGCGGTATAGGTGAATTGGGTAAGCTAAAATTTTCCGTAGTGTATGTGTGTGAGTGAGTGTGTATGAATGTTTCCCAGTGATGGGTTGCAGCTGGAAGGACATCCGCTGCGTAAAACATATGCTGGATAAGTTGGCGGTTCATCCCGCTGTGGTGACCCCAGATTAATAAAGGGACTAAGCCGAAAAGAAAATGAATGAATGAATGAATAATTTCTACAATGTTGACCATGTTATTTTATGTTTGATTGCTCAATTTCTGTACCTGAATGCTGTTAGACTCTCCAGAAAACCATAAAGCACTGTTTATTTCACTTTTATCTTCGCTCTGTTGTATTTATATATGCTTGTCATTTATTATGATTTATAATAATAATAATTTATTTGTATATCGCACCTTTAAAACTTAGCTTTACACAAAAATGATACAGATATAAAAACAGTTTAGAGTAACAGTAAAATTGAATCTTTCAAAATAAAACATTCAAATATCTAGAAACATAAAACAAACCAAGAGTGCACACCTCACGAATAGGCAAGTGTAAAGTAGTGTGTTTTCAAGGATGATTTAAACAATCTAAAAGATTCAGCGTGTCTAATGTCAAAGGGAAGAGAGTTCCAGAGCCTCGGAGCCAGGGAAGAGAAAGTCCGGTCACCCATAGAGCGCAGACAAGTGGAGGGGACTGTTAAGAGACCAGAGTTGGCAGAACGGAGGTCACGTGAAGGGGAGTACCGTGTTAAAAGTTCAGACAGATAGTGTGGAGCCAAACCATGCAGGGCCTTGTATGTGAGCATGAGGATGCTTTATGCAAACGCACTGCATAAAAAAAAAAATAATTATCATCCCAATCTGTCTAAGGGTGCTTTCACACCTGCCTTATTTAGTTCGGTTGAATCACCCTCTTGGTGCAGTTCGTTTGGGCAGGTGTGAATGTATCAATCGTACTCGAGTGCGCACCAAAAGCGAACCAAAAAGACATACGGAGACCTCCTTGAAGAGGTGGTCTCAGTACGCTTTCAGACAAATCCTGGAGCGGTGTGGTGAGAACATGATCCGAACTAAAACAGACCCAACCGCAAAAAGTACTGCGCCTTTTTGGACTAATCCAGCTGCTGTAGTCCGATGCGCTTTGCATTATGGAATGTGGAGGAAAAATATTTGTTGACAGCGCTTTACCAACAGTTTTAAACAGAGAGAGAGGGAAAAACATTACCTGATGGATCGTTGGTAATATTTCCGGAAGATGACCATGTCGCAGTTTAGCAAAATTTATTCACTCCTCCTGAAGTGACTTGCGATGCCCCTTCGCCGTTTGCTATGCATTAAAACATTGTTTTCCAGGCACAGCAGTGCTTCATTCTTGAAATGTATAGTTTGTATACAAGTGATGTATACAAACTATATAGTATACTATGACCAGGGATACAATCAGCCAGCGCAGTTGTCCCTTTTTGTGTCTGTCGGTTTGTTTACTTGCATGAGTTCTATTGCCATTTTCCCGCACATTATTTCTGACCAATTGAAAAGCAGTTTAGGAAATACATTCAATAACATCTGGCCAATAAGTGATGTGGATTTTGTCAGATGACTGCATTTTGGTTCTTTTCAACTGGTTCAGACCAAAGCAATTAGTGTGGTGTGAAAAGGACCCAAAGACGACAGAAAAATGCAACAATGTATCATTTGTTGCCCTTGGTCCAGACCAAATGAACCGAACCACAGATGTGAAAGCAGCCTAAATGAATGAAATCTTTTCAAATAGAGCTGTGGTGAAATACTTTTCATATCACAATATATATTGCGGAAAAACAAAACGTGCACCCCCTAGTTTATTAATTTGATGAAATTTGCTAAATATTTTTTTGTATAGTGAGATCTGAACTATACAAGTAACCAAACAATTTCCTTTAAATGTGCACAAAAATTAATTTATGTGTGGTTTATTTATTTATTCCCTCATAACAAAATGTCATTATTGTTCCTAATGATATTATAACTATCAAAATGACTTGAATCTTAAATGGTAAAATATTAATGCAAAAACAAATAAAAAATTACATGTTGATTAACACATAAAAAGTGAGTACTAAATCATCAGTCATTATTGCAACTTACTGGGTGTACGTGACAGGGTGATACAAAAGACTAGAGGTACCGGTCTGAGAATTAATAACATGGATGCTGTTTATTCTAGATCATAATCAGGAATTTTCCCACCTTGAAAATGTTCAAATTATTACTTCATTAGCGCAAATGTGTGCATGTGTTATTGGATTACCTTTCTCACAAGTGGCTCCTCCATAGCTGGGCAAACACAGACACACAAAAGAGTTTATCTCGTCAATGCAGGTTCCTCCATTTTGACATGGATTGGACTGACAATCATCAATATCTGTGAGAACAAACAAACCCAGAAAGAGTATTAATTTCAGAAACAAAACATTGGCTTGAGTGGTTTTTTTTTGTTTTGTTTTTTTCATTAGAGCTGAGAAAGTACCGCAGGTGCTTCAAAATGACACAGTAGAATGTTGCGATTTTGTTCTCATTATTTTTCTATTTTCAAACTAACATATGTCCTAACATTGCTATATTTCCAATTACAGAGGTAAAATGTCTTGCTGGCATTTCAGCAATGAACTAGTACAACACCTGGACTGAAATCACTATTATAATGATCTGGACTGTTTTTACAAACACATTTGTGCAAGAAAAAAGAAAATGAATGATAGTGAACCAGCTGGAAATATAAAATCTTTGTATATCTTTGGCAAGGGGGAATTAGTCAAGCAAATGTGATGAAAATGTGTTTGCTGTGCTGTGCAAAAGTGGTGTTACTTTAGGAACTGAACATACATGTGTTATCTGTATTGTCTCTGTCATTTGATCAAATGAATTAACACATTTTATATTGCTTTTTTTTTTTTTACTATAATCTCTCCTGTTGTACTTGTTCTACCCCAGACAGTACATTGGATTCAAAAGCACTAACAAAGACACTATAGACCACAGCATCCAGCGCTACTTACCTAGTGCACCTCATGTGACCAGGTGAGTGAAGTTTACTCAGATCTTGCTCACAGTACCAGTATAAACACTCCAATTCTACTTGTACATTCGAGGTAGATTCAAACTAACACAATTCTTACTAGATGGCCTTGATTACATTCTAAACTCTAAACCTCACTCTCATCCGGGTCACGGCACCAATGTAGTCCACCTGTTTTACTCACCCCACTCCTAGTGGGATTCAAACCCACTAGGGATTCAAAGGAGAGTGGGGTTTACCCGCACAGCTCCTACTAGCTGGCTTCCATTAGATTACCAAACAAAGCACATCTGCATGAACACCGCTGGCATCCCTCCAGATATCCCAGCATGACAGCTGTGATGGTAAACTTGACATTTCGTAATGTCATTTGGCAAGTTAACACACCATAAAAGTTAACTGAGAAAAAGCAGTGTGCAAATTGCATAATGACCCGGACAGAAGCTTATTATTAAATATCTCTGAGGCTCATTTTTTGAAACATAACTACTTTTTTGGTGCCAAATAAGCTGCATTACATCTTAAATGTTAAAAAAAACGCTACTTTTATGTGATGTACATGTACATGTATGATATATACGCAAATCTATAATAAGTGACATATAATGACAGTATTTATGTTGTGAATGCAATTTATGACATGCATCTATTATCACCAGGTAAAAAAATGGATGGATGGATTTATGCCTGTATGCATGAATCTTTGAAATGTATTTAAGTTATTGAAGTTATTAAAAGTTTTCTTTGAACAGGACAATAAAATATACCATACCTTTAGCTTAAACTCTGAATAAATAAATAAGCAAGCATACTTTTAAAGCCCTTTGGCAGTAAGCAGAAGTACAGATACCTCTAAATATAGAACATTGAACATTTTTGAGCCTTGAAACAAAATTTCCATTTTAAAAGCTGAAACACTTATCCGCACACACACACACACACACACACACACACACACACACACACACACACATAAACAGCCACACATAAAATCAGAGCTGGGTCAGTGGGGTGCATGGAGGAATGGACACACATACTCTAAATCCAATAGTCCACCTGCCTGCAAACATTTCTTCTGCTCATCCCAAGCTCGAGGGCAAAATCAATTAAGACACAGCTGGCAAACGAGAGCCTCTAGCCTACAAACCATCTGAGTGGATCTCCTGGGCTCCAGAGAGGGCAAAGGCAGAGGGCGGCTGGATCAGCTCCACTTTGCCTGGAGTATAACACACCCATGCCTGGATTAATGAGGTTTAGAGGCAAAAGAAACATGCTGGGATGAAAGAGGAGCTCCGCTGAATCAAAGCGACGCAGTGGTTGCGCTATCACCGAGTCAAAGGGTCAGATGATTTCAAGCAGGAAAAGACTTGGCATGTCTAGACTGCCAATCCCGGGATCACGAAGGGCGGAAAACAGAGTTATACTTTTTCTCATGAATACATTCAAACATTGTACACCTCTACAGTACAATTTAGTCATCAACTCTATTTTTTATGAGAGATTCTTTTCAGTGTATCAGAAATGTACAATGCAGACTGTGTAAAAAATTGTGTAAAGCAATTCCTAAACCAAATAAAATTTATGAACCAATATGAATACAAAACATACATCACAACCAGTCTCTCTCTAGAATGAATGATTCTCACAAGACAGTTCTTTTACAAATATTGTATTTCAAATCCTAAGTAAACTATTATTATAACTTATTCATATTCAGATAATAAAACATGAAGTGAAGTTTAATTCCTAATTGAAAGATTGTTGTGCAAGCAGTATATTTGTAATTCAATAATAAAATGAATTTTATGAACCAGTTTGTTTCAGTGCGAGAAAAACAAACCATGTGACCAATGCGACCAATGTTTCCGGAATGATAGTTTTTATGAGTAGTACGTTTTGGTCAAAAATAAACAACAAGGCCATTTGAATAAAAAAAATTAACAGATCTACTATATTAGTTACTATTGGATCTTTTCACTGAATCAAAGACAACAGCAACCAATGCGATTTTTGAATGAATTACTCTTAAAAACCAGTTGTTACAATGAATCAGAAACATACAGCATGATTAGCCTGATTTTAGAAAAAATTACTCTTTTGAATCAGTTTGTTTCAATGAATCAAAAACACAGAGTGCGACCAGTCTGATTCTAGAACAAATGACTCTTATGAATCAGTTTGTTTCAATGAATCAAAAACATGCTGCATGATTAGCCTGATTCTAGAACAAATGGCTCTTATGAATAAGTTTGTTTCAATGAATCAGAAACATACAGCATGACTAGCCTGATTTTAGAACAAATGGCTCTTATGAATCAGTTTCTTTCAATAGATCTAAAATTTACAGCGCGACCAATCTGATTCTAGAACAAATGACTCTTATGAATCAGTTTGTTTCAATAAATTAGAAACATACAGCATGACTAGCCTGATTTTAGAACAAATGACTCTTATGAATGAGTTTGTTTCAATGAATCAGAAACATACAGCATGACTAACCTGATTTTAGAACAAATGACTCTTATGAATGA
>CAIGQV010007757.1:11709062-11762404 GCA_903798115.1 Danio jaintianensis | reverse complement strand
GTGTGTGTGTGTGTGTGTGTAATCAATGGAAAACCGGAACAGGTGTGTGTGAGGTGCATGACAGGATTTGTAGTCCATATGGTGACGGGATTGTAGTCCGAGTGAAAGTGAATGACTCCCAGCGATCTACAGCGATCTCCCAGCGATCATCTGATAGAATTATGGACTGATGGATGAAAGTTAAAATGACAGATAGAATGAAAGATAGATGACTGATTAAACAATGGATGGATTGATCAACTGAAAGAATGATAAATAGCTGTGATTTTAACAAGAAAAACTTTATACAGTGAATAACCGTAAATTTAATTTCACTGAATTCTCAAATATGATACTTTCATATTTTTTAATACTATGGTTACTTTGGTTTTTTAGATTAGAGCTTAATGTTACATCTTAAGTTGATGAATAATGTTTACTGCACTACTTTAGTGTCATGTGTGTTACTATGATGGTGTTTAGTAATTGTGTGAATGACACTGAACACCTTAGATATCAGTATGTTTCTCTGCTTGTGGAAAAGGTATTTGTGATGAGCTTTGGTTCATCATATGACCTGCTTTTGTTGGTGTTTTTATCAGTGTATTACAAAGATGCAATGAAGATATTAATACTTCAAAACGTTGATGTATTAACATTGTATACAGTAACAAAATGCGGTTGTTTACTGTAAATTTAGTCTCTACTGTATTTAACTGTAAAATATTGGAAACCACAGCTGCCAGTTTTTTTACCATAGATTTTACAGGTATTTTTGGGTCACCAATAGCCTAGTGGTTAAGTGCATCAATGGTGTTCACGGTGACCTGAGTTTGTTTCCCGGCTCGAGGTTATTTGCAGATCCTTATATATATGTAAAATATATATGTAAAATATGTTTTTTTTTTACAGTGCACAATTGATAGAACAAAATAGAACAAACAATGTATTGATCAAACAATAGAATATAGCGCCAAACAATTAGAATGAATAAATATTAGAACTAACACTCAATTGACAGAACGAGAAATTAGATTGGAGCAGCATCTAATGTAATTTGTCACAATGCATCGTAGATGAATCAATAAATGGACAGATGAAGAGTCTGAGTGATGAACGACTGATAGAACGATATATAGTATTGATGGATGTATGGATGGAATGACTGATAGAATGACGCGATGACAGATAAACCAGCGCAGAATGATAACAGAGATGGAAAAATTGGTGATAAAAAAAAATATGATTTATGACCTGACTTAAACCCATAAACAACTGACCTGATGGATAGATATTGATAGATAGTTTTAGTCTGTGACGAGCAATTGTGATTAAACACAGAACGGCATGAAAGCTCGAAGTGCTGGCACAAATTCACATGATAGTGGTCCCGGTAAAGCTGAGATAAGAGACCCCCCCCACGTCCCCCCATAACTCATTTCCAGAACTCATTCCCAGGACAACACGTCCGTCCGCCTGCCACTGAGATAAGAGCCTCCAAAACCCAGACACTGACTTCACAGGAAATCAATTTGTCCCCAAATGTACAGTAAACGACTGGCCTTTACAAATTCTGCTGCCATCCCACTGCGGAGGAGCGTCACATGATGATGACTGACACTGCTGAATCAGCAGCCAATCAGAGGCCAGCATGCATCATCAGCACAGAGCAGCACTGAAGCGCACATTTAAACACTCACATTCATGTCTTCGCATGTTTAATTCCCATTCTACATGGTATAAAAGTAAACACTGTGATTTATATCAGCTTGTCTGCAATGTTGTATTCATTGTGTCCTATACATACCATACAATCAGTTTAACATCATATTGTTTACCTTTATCGTATTTCTATCTTTAATAGGGACACATTTACACTATACATTTTAAAAATGTTTAAACATCAGTGGTGTCTTGAGGACGTAAAATGCAAACTTTGATTTGATTTAACAGGTACCAATTATTATTTAAATTCTAATTATTTTGGTAAATGTAATGTTTTTACACACCAATGCACTAATGGCTGTAGCACGTTCTTTTTATTTGCATTTTTAAAACATTTTAATTTGAGAACAAAAATACTATAAAAAATAACAAAGACTAAAAATGTTGATATTTCTTATAATATATATTAAATAAATTTGTATGTACATTTAATTTTATATTTGTTATGATATTATGTATGTATTTCATATTTATATAAATGTCACACAATAATAAAAATATAAATTTCCTGCAATGTTGATTACTCTTATTTTTAGCATTTACTTTGTTTTTGTGGAAAGAAATACTATAATTCAATTTTAAATGTGCTTCTGCTCTGTTAGTTTCTTCTTAAGGTTGATTTATACTTTTGCGTCGAGTGATCATCGTGACCCACGGCGCATGCCCATGCACATTTATAGTTCTGCATGCTGTTTGTGTTGCTCTGCAATAGCACTTCCGAAATGCCAGCTGGCAGTAGGTTTTTATGTTTCTCTGTGTTGAGTTTCTTCGCGGGTGTTTTTTTCTTCTTCTGAATGCTACCTTAATGTACAAGTAGCTAAAACTCGCTCATTCAGAGGCTGGAACAGGCGGACGTGCAACAACTTTAATCACAAGGAAAACACAAAACAAATGTTTTCATCTGGAGCTCCTTCTCGGGACTCAACACTTGTAAACAATCGCTCCATCGGGCTCGTGGCTCTCAGGACCGCCTACACTCGTCACCGCTACAAAGCCGATCAATCACAAAGTTCGCGCTACGTGTCGTTGTGACGTGTAGCTACATTTTTTGAAAGGTGAGTGAGAGCTTCGGCGTCAGGCACGGTGAGGGATATGCAACCGTGCGAAGGCTGTGCCGGACCATACGTGTGCACTTGACGCAGAAGTATAAATCAGCCTTTATGCTTAAAAATGCTTTATTTGTTAGAAATGTATTTTAATATACAAACTATAACGATGCTAATAATGTCAATTCTAATTTAGTATAAAATTTGTATAAAGTATTTTTTAAAGAATATTTTCATGTTGGGCTGCACGGTGGCGCAGTGGGTAGCACGTTCGCCTCACAGCAAGAAGGTCACTGGTTCGAGCCTCGGCTGGGTCAGTTGGCATTTCTGTGTGGAGTTTGCATGTTCTCCCCGTGTTCGCGTGGGTTTTCTCCAGGTGCTCCGATTTCCCCCACAAGTCCAAAAACATGTGGTATAGGTAAATTGGGTAGGCTAAATTGTCCGTAGTGTATGTGTGTGAATGGGTGTGTATGGATGTTTCCCAGTGATGGGTTGCAGCTGGAAGGGCATCCGCTGTGTAAAACATATGCTGGATAAGTTGGCGGTTCATTTCGCTGTGGCAAGCCCGGATTAATAAAGGGACTAAGCCGAAAAGAAAATGAATGAATGAATGAATGAATGAATGAATGAATATTTTCAGTTTTATTTTTTATCTATACTTTATCAAACACTCAAAGAAACCTCTGCTTGCTCAAACTACTTATTTAAAATAAGCTGAAACAACACAATTGTTGAGTTTTTTGGGGGGAACAACTAAATTGTTTTATGTTCAATCCACTTCAATACTATAAAGTATTAATTCTTTTAAATGTCTGCATTAAAAACAACCCTCTTCTCTAAGATAAATGCATCAAAAAAGTTGCCTACATTCTCTAAATTTACACTGTCATAACACCATCTCCAGCTTTTGTTGCCAGCTGATAACAAAAGAGTGATTTGCTCCAGTAATGCAGCATGTGCTTGGCTCGAGCCGCTGTAGACTGTATCAGTGCTGCAGTCCAGCACTTTATGGACAGCAGGTGTGCAGAACTTCTGTGATCTCCTGGTGAGCCAAACTCATAAAAGCTGGTTAATCTCCAGATCTGTGTTTTCTTTGGCTCCGCCCCCTGCTGTCGCCTTCTACCTGTCTTTGCCAGCATCAGTCTGACGGAGCAGATGGACCTGGGCTTGTTTGTCCAGCAGCCTGAGGGTGTTGGGCTTCACACGGCCCCTCGCGTCGCCTACTTGTCAGCAAATGAAGAATGATCGTGGATGATTTGTTGATCACTCCTCTGTGCGGGATGGACTGAGCTGAGGGATGATTTAATGAGCCTCTGGTGGCGGGCGGGATGAGCGTCTCCTGTAAAGAGCAGTTGGGTACGAGGGGATTGACTTGCACACAGAGCCATCAATCAACAGATGAGAGGCTGAGATCCCTCTGGAGAAAAGTCCCGCAAGAAACTTACTGGGGTCGCAGTGCAGAAATATTCATAAGAAAAACTTCACTCATCTTTACAGAGCAATTATGAAGCCGGATGTAAAAGAGAGTGAAGGGTGTATTTATCCATCCATCCATTCATCATCCATCCATCCTTTCATCAATCTATCTTCACATCTATCCATTCTTCCATTTAACCCACCATACATCAACCCATCATCCCATCTATCTATCCATCTATCTATCTATCCATCTATCTATCTATCTATCTATCTATCTATCTATCTATCTATCTATCTATCTATCTATCTATCTATCTATCTATCTATTCTTCCATCTAACTCATCCATACATCAACCTATCCATCCATCCATCCATCCATCCATCCATCCATCCATCCATCCATTCATCCATCCATCCATATATCTATCTATCGATTTGTAAAAGGTAGCATGCACAATAAAATACCAAGCATATGTGTTCAATAGTAGAAAAACAGTATTACATTTAATCAGCTGACAGCCACAGAGCAAACTTGCAGTTTCTCAAATATATCTTTATGTCTGCAAATATGTTGTGTGTCTGGTAGGGTAATGGGACCAAACAAAGCCATGTAGGAAATGCATACGAGGTTAAGGGTGGAGAAAACATATGGTAGTGTGGTGGAGGCAAATGCAACGTATTACTGGAGAAAAAAGCTTGGGGGACCGAAAGGGCTGCACTCCAGTTTGGAAGTGCATTGCAATTTTCATACAGCCTTTCTGGCAAATAACAACAGGCCAGAGGGGATAAGGTCGAGAGAGCAGCTCTGAAAAAGAGCATGGAGAAGTAGAGCGAAAAAAGACTGTGAGAGAGGAAGAGTGGGGCATATATATATATATATATATATATATATACATAAAACTTACTACATTATAGTAGTGAAGTATTAAAATGTGCAAATAATATACTGAATCAAATATATATAATATATAGTGAGTCTAAATCTATCCAATGAAAATGTTTCCGGTTCAAATGTATATGATTGGATAAGATTAAATTGCCTTCCACACTACACATATCGACTGCTTGAATAAAGTGAATGAGTATTGAATCATTCGGGTACGCTCCAGTCAGACTGCATTACGTCTGCACCGTAAAATTGTATTTACGGTATTCAGCTTCCACAAAAACATCAGCCATTTCCCCTCCTGGCTGAATAAATCTTGACTGCCACATTTCTATTTGGCTTTTCAATTGTTTTAATGCAGCAAGCAAGCTCCTAATCCACACTTGCAGCTGTTGTGACCCACAAGTCATTGAGTAACCTCCTCATTTGTGGGCCTAAGCATGGCTGATCTTTGGTTTAGCGTAATGGACCTTTAACTCTGAAATTAGGACAATGAAGATAAGAGATTATAATAAACTTCATTAATACTGAGAGAATAATATACATTAATATATGCTGCTAAATGTGTAAATAGCCCATTTAGATTTTACAGCTCAGATAAAATGCATTTACGTATGAAAAAAGTTACTTTGTGTTATTCCAACACCTTCCGGAATCCCTCGACCAATGCTAGCATCATTATTTTAGCTGTTTTAAAAATTAAGGATTAATGTTTATGGTAATCAACTGCAATTTGCCACAATAAAAAGTTTCGAACCTTTCATTTAATTGACTAAAAGTGACTCCAAATGCATTTTACATCTATTATAGTTGGATGTACTTCAGTCAGACACTAGGTGGTGCTATAATGATCAAATGTACCCTTTAATTAATTAACTCAACAACAATGTGAGGTGGTATAAATTCTTTTACATCTCCCACATAGTGTCTTCTTAAAATACAGTACATTTCAAATAAATGTATTGTATGGACAAAAATACGATCATCTCAAAAAGTTTCTTTTCATTTCTTATCATTTCAAACATTTTTCCTAAACTGTTTATCTGCCTGCATTAAAAATTTATTTATCATTCTGTTTTGTATTGATTTGTCATTTTAATTTGTTTTGTACATTGAATTCCTAAGCAATGAAAATAATGGTAAAAAATGAACACAATTCCTAAGCAAGGAATAGGTATATTGGGTATATTTTCACGTAAACAACACATATCTCCTGAAAGCAAATTTGTAAACAAGTTGTAAACAAGACAGAAAACTCCTTTACCTCACAACGCATCCACTCTTGAGAACAGCTACGGATAACAATCTAAACCTGTCAAGGTATTGCTGCACCATTTTGTCTCGAATTAATCTGTGAACTCTTCAAACATCCCTTAAATTATTGAACATCACCAAACTTGGGATGTGTCTCCATCCATCTCATGTATCTCCTGGAGAGTGAGCCCCATGGAGATTGATGGACAGTCTTGTCTGGTTAATGTTGGCATGTGAGGCGTCTAAAGGAAGTGATCTTGTCCCTGCCGTGAGCTTCTTTGCTCTTTCTCATAAATGTTTCAATTGCCTGGCAGATGCGCAATAAATTATGCAAGGATCCTAAATGACTCTTTCTAAATTGCCAAAGTCCCAAAGGAAGGAGTACGAGGGTATCATTTTGCATTGTCCTGTAACTATGCATTTTCTATTTATATATTTTCATATATAAAAAACAAACAGTATGCTGATGCATTGTGATGCAGATCCAAAGATCTTGTTGTTCTGGTTGTTAGAGCAATAAATCGAAAAAAGCCCACCACTGTATTGTGGTTGCTATATATAGCCTAGGGTTCTTGGTTCAAAGTAAGTTTATCGGATTTTTTGCCTGCATTCTCCACCATTTTTTCCTCTTCAGATAAACAAAAAAGCTCTCCTATGTTCAATAAAAAAAAACAATCTGAGGTACAGTATCATTCATGCCTGTAGCATAAACGGTACAGGGCAAACTGAGCCTTAGCAAGTAGCGCTAATGCACATGAATACAAATAAGGTAATCAAAGAACAATTCTCTACATAATTCATCCTTCTTTTGTCTGACAACACATTGACTTGAAAGATCAAGTGTTATGTTAGTACAAAATATGGTCAAGAGTTTGGAGTAATATGCAATTAACCTTATGCCTTTGGCAGTAATTAATATTACACACACCGCTAACACAGAATGCTCCACCAGTAGGCAGGAAAAGCCAATTACTAAATCACCCGAAGGAACGTTCGATCTCCAAAAAGTGTTGAAATGTCATAAACAAGAATTATTTTCTTCTCAATATGATTTACTGATTTATGTCAAAAATCTGAAATGAATCTCTAAGGCTGCGTAGAACTGTATAAAAAATATGTTTGTGAATCTAATCTATAAGTGGGTTATAAGCAAACATGCTAGCTAGCATCACACTGTGCTGCACGCCAGCGACAGATTGACTGTTTGCTGTAGTTTAGCATAATTCACCTATCGACTCTGCAGCTGACATGTGAAAAGATTGATAATGAGACCCAGGATAATGCAGCTTTGCTAACCTTCGACCTCTCCACCATAACACAGCTGGGACCTCTGACATCCAGACGGCTCATTGTAATGATGCCTTATTATAGCCTCAGCTGTTTGTTCAGCGTAGAATTGTCATGAAATGACCACAAAAGCAGCTTTTCTCTCTGTGCCAATAGCCCTGCGGGCTGACATACTGTACAGCGAAACTGTGCTTTGTGTGTCCAGAATTCGAATCCCACGTCACAAACCTTTCCCGATCCCATCCATTTCCATCTCTCCAACTTCACTTCCTGTCCAACTACTTTTCTATCAAAGTAAATGTACAAAAATGGCACAAATCTTTTAAAAAGCTGCTTTTCTAGTTGTGAAATAAATATAAATACATATTTTAGTTGATTCACTGCTCATCTATCCCAAATTTTCTGCTCTTAAACTGGTCATCAAATGTAGTATGTACTTCAGTCAAATAGAAGGTGGTGCTATAAAGGTCATATTTAACTTTTTGTTAAAGGAACAGTGAACTTTGTTTTGAAAATAGGCTTGTTTTACAAGTCCCCTAGAGTTAAACAGTATTTTATTTAATTAATTCATCCGATCTACATTTCAGGTGGGAGCACTTTTAGCTTAGCTTAGCATAAATCATTGAATCAGATTAGACCATTAGCATCTCAATCAAAAATGACTAAAGAGTTTTGATCATTTTCATATTTAAAGCTTGACTTCTGTAGTTACATTGTGTACTAAGATGAAGGAAAATTAAAAGTTGCTATTTTCTAGGCTTCCTCATTATACTCTCATTCCGGAGTAATAATGCCATACCATAGCTTCAGCAGGCCCAGTGATATTTGGGCCTAATTATACATTTGTGAGAGATGATTCAGAACTATTTTCAGGATTCAATTTTTAAATAATTTGTCCTTAACTGATAATCTGCTTTGCTCAAAATGTGGAGTATGTAATCTACAGACTGTCATGTACACATTTACTAATAGAATTTTGATTCATCATGACATTTTCGTCTTTTTGTTTCACATTAAAGGTTAAAGCCAATCAATATTTGGTGTTTCAGCTCTTTAGACTAATTGACATACAGTACATCTTTAGAAAGCTAATTCTCTGATTCTAAAACCTCTACAAAACTAATCGCCACAGTGCTATGGAGTTATATGTGGGCGTCCATGGTCTTTTCTCAGGTTTTACTATGTATGTTGCAAACACATTGTTCATGAAAATACAGTAGTATAGCATTAGTCCACTTTTCTCCATTCAATCCAGTTCAGATGAACATAATGCCATCCTACATTATTACTCAAAAATACCCCACATTACGGATGTTTAATGCTTTGTGAAGACTGTCGTTTCATGTTCTCTTTAAGTGGTTACAGTTCTAGCTCTTCCATATATATTATCCCCGTCTCTTTTCAGCCTCTTTATCTCTCTCTCCTTTTTTTCTCTGCATAGCCTTGCCCTCCTGTTCTGAGTGTGCTCTCATTTTCTCGAAAGCCTTCCAACCTCCAGCGCAGCTCTCCCTTTACCTGCTCCTGTTCTTGTCTGACAGAGAAGAATGAGCTGTGTGCAGCAATGTCAGATCACGAAGCCACTTCCCGTTCATGCCACCTTGCAGTTTGCTGTCAGGTCTCTCTGCTTCTGTAAACCATCTTCCCCTGCAGAGCTACTATGTCAGATTAACTACCCTGGGGTTTCCCAAATTTTACTGTCAGCTGAACTCCTAATGATTTTAAGTCAAAAAGATTTGTCAATATACCTTTAAAGAGCATTTCGTCTTTTTTTGGAAATAGGTTCATTTGACAAATCACGTACAGTTAAACAGTTGAGATTTTGAGTTTTACCATTTTTTAATCCATTTAGCCGATCTCCACTTTTAGCTTAGTTTAGCATAAATCATTAAATCAAATTAGAGCATCAGCATCTTGCACAAAAATTTCAAGAGTTTTGATCATTTTTCTATTTAAAGCTTGACTATTCTGTAGTTACATTGTTTACTAAGGCCGACGGAAGCGTTGACACATTGCTATTTTTTTTTACAGCAGATCGATATTGCATTCCTTGATTATTTCATTGAAATGAGAATATAGTTCCTAGCCATATTGACTTAGAAAATAGCAACTTTTCATTTTCGTTTGTCTTACATGATTTAACTACAGAATAGTTAAACTTTAAATACGAAAATTATTAAAGCTCTTTTATAAATATTTTGAGCACAATGCTAATGTTCAAATCTGTTTCAATGATTTATGCTAAGTTAAGCTTAGTCCCGAAGATTGGCCGAATGGATTAAAAAATGGTAAAAGCAATTGTTGAACTCTAGGGAACTTTAAATTGAGCCTATTTCCGAAATATAGTGGAGTGTTCCTTTAAGATTTTTCTAAATATTTAAAATATAAAATATTGAATTTTAAAAATGGGCGACACGGTGGCTCAGTGGTTGGCACTGTCGCCTCACAGCAAGAAGGTCGCTGGTTCGAGTCCCGGCTGGGTCAGTTGGCATTTCTGTGTGGAGTTTGCATGTTCTCACCGTGTTCGCATGGGTTTCCTCCGGGTGCTCCGGTTTCCCCCACAGTCCAAGAGATGCGGTATAGGTGAATTGAATAAACTAAATTAGCCGTAGTGTATGTGTGTGTGAACGAGTGTGTATGGATGTTTCCTAGTACTGGGTTGCAGCTGGAAGGGCATCTGCTGTATAAAATATATGCTGGGTAACTTGGCAGTTCATTCCGCTGTGGCGACCCCTGATAAATAAAGGGACTAAGCCGAAGGAAAATGAAAGAATGAATAAAAATGTGTTTCTTAGCCTTATTCCTGGAGGCACACCAACAGTATACAAATAGTTCAGGTCAGGATTGTCCACTATCAAGTGAGTTGATTGGGTTGAAGAAGAGTTGAGTGGGTTTGATTAGTAAGAGTGAAAAACTGTAGTGTATGCCTTCAGGAACAGGCATGGGAAACACTGACCTACAGCTCTCTTTTAGCTCCCCATTGGGAAACCTTGGGAAAAAAAAAACAAATCGATAGCAACCACCACAAGATGCTGGTGAATAACATTTTGGCGAACATTTCGTCTTACTAATAATCATATTCATTGGTTCAACGTCAAGGGTCAAAGGCATAGCCCTTGGAAGAAATGCTTGCCGAGGGTTTTATTTCCAATTTTATCCCTCTGCATAAATTCAAGAGCACTCACAGAGCTGCTGTGTGCTCCTTCAAACATCCTTGACCTCTTTTGTCCTGACCCTGACCTCTGTCTTAATCCACTCACCGATCTCACAGCTCTCTCCTGAATAGCCCTGAGGGCAAAGGCAACTGTAGCCCCCTCCTTCAGTCAGACAGCTCCCACCATGAAGGCATGGGTTGGTCTGGCAGGGATCATCTTCTGCTGCAGAAAGGGAACACAAAGAAGAGGACCAGATGTAAAACACTGTAATAATTCATTATGTGTCCAGATTTAGACCTAAATCTTCGATATGAGCATGAAGGTTCACTATTTCCAAATAATGTACTGTGTATGTGAGTTAGGGTCAGGCATTATGGAAAAAAATGTTCATCTTTTTCAGAATATTTGAGCGAATAATGATTTAGCTGAAACGGTGGTCTTTGGTGATTCTTTAAATGCAAGTGAATGGATACCAGAACATTAAGAGTAAAACAAAACAAAAAAACATTATACAGGCAACAAACTTAATACTGTACATGTGGCTCCTGCTCATACATTCAGGTCAAACGAACAAAAACAAACATTGAAAATGACTTACAACATTACTACCTTTAACCCACAGCCCCAATAATCTGTCCTGAGTGCGTTCAGAACAGTTTGGAGCACAGTTACAAGAAATCTTCTTGTTCTACAGTAGTGTTCTACTGAAGAAAAAAAGTCACTCACATCTCAAGACAGCCTGAGGGTAAATTTACAGCACATTTTCTTTTTTGGGTGAATTATCCCAATACAAATGTGACTTAAAACATATCATTTGTATTCAGAAATGGTGTGGAGTTTGCATGTTCTCCCTGTGTTCGCGTGGGTTTCCTCCGGGGGCTTTGGTTTCCCCCACAAGTCCAAAGACATGCGCTATAGGTGAATTGGGTAAGCTAAATTGTCTGTAGTGTATGTGTGTGAATGGGAGTGTATGGGTGTTTCCTAGTAATGGGTTGCAGCTGAAAGGGCATCCGCTGCGTAAAACATATGTTGGATAAGTTGGCGGTTCATTCCACTGTGGTGACCCCAGATTAAATGTTAAATATTTAAATATATAAAAACAATTTAAGCAAAAGGTAGGCATTGAGGTTTAGATGTCAACTTAAAGTATACTGTTTCAAACTGTTTAAAAAAATAAAATAATAATCAACAGTAAATGTTTTGTAATAATGATAATCTGGCAAATCCTTCAAAGCTTATTAGCACATGACCAATAGGTGGCAATGCTTCTAATTTGGTACATCCCTTCAGATTGTAGCTCTGATAAAGGGTCCCAAGTTTTGTTTCAATTGATCAAACTATTGCTGGGATACAGCCTCCCAAAGAGGGGTATCCAAACCTATTCCCAGATGTCAACTTTTCTGCAGAGTTTAGCAGTGATACTTATTAAAGTCTGTGTCAAATCAAAATTTTGCTAGCGCACATTGTCATTCTTTAGGTCAACAATTAATGTTAAACAAGTTAATCCACTGAAAATCAATGATCAATTATTCAATTGAAGCCCGACCATTTGCTTCCACGTTTGGAGTGGCGGTCCTTTTCTGATGTCAGTTTGACAGATTCAGCAACAAAATTCTTAACCACGCCCCTTTTCCCAGTTTTCTACAAGGGAATGATGCACAAAAAGAAAACTCCACACCCTACTCACTATTCAGTTTCAGTTAGAAGTACATGTCAGAATCTACATCTCAGCAACTTCCGGTTTACTTGGACTTTTAACAAACAACATTATTCAAGCTCTTCAAATTCACTAGAATATTTTAGGCAAGTGTGTTTGAGCTAAAATCTGCAGGACTAGACAACCCTACTCTGAATAACAACATAGAGTTTAACCTCCGAATAAAGATGAATGTCAAAATTCAGTTTGTTCATTTCTGTATGGCTCAGAGCAAGAGAGCAACCAGTTTTCACAAAGAAATTTGGGCCACATTCATAAGCAGGCAGCTTCCACTTTCCTGCTTAAAAACGTACAGGAACTTAAACGTGTGACTTTCAACAAGCTGAGAGATTAGCGAAAGTTTGAAGTCATCCCCTGTTCATCATGACGGATGCTCCACAGGGAAGGACAATGCGATTCGCCGTGTCCGCCTCTGATGATCCCTGGCCTTCATAAATGATCTGATCATCGCCTACAGTAGCGCCGCACAACTTTCCTCTATTTTTATGACACATTACCATACTGTTCTCGGGTCATAAACACACTTTATTTCCGTGAGCTACGACTCTTGAAAAACCTGTCCGGCGAAATGCTTTGGCATGTGGTGACGAATGGAAATTTTCACAGATTAAGTCATAATTACATCAATTTACGGACAGGCAACTTTCACAAGGACGCAGGCGTTTGACTCGCACCGGAAATTGATTAAGTGCTGTTTTATAATCCGTTTCCAGCCACAAGACGCAATCTGACAGAGCATCAAACACACCACGTCTCCTCTGGTATAATTCCCAACACACAATTATTTACAGCAGGGGAGATAAATCGCAACGCGGTCGCACCGTGCGCGTTCGACTTCCCACATCTTATCAGGTTTTTACTTTGTTACAGGCCTTGGGAGCTCTTCCACAGAAATTAACCGTACTTTGTTTCTTGTCTGTTTTGACAGCTTGTTTTATTTCGCTCTTCTGGCAGAAGCACGCAATCCCTTAAGAAACCAAAAGTACACACAGAACGATGCAAGAGTAAAGTGTGACAGCAGATTAAAGGCTTGGTTTGAGGTTATTTTCTGCAGTTACTGTATGAACATTTGCATTTGTTTTGTGTATGTTTGTATTCACTGACAGCATTCAACTCAATTTACATTAATGAAAATGGCATGCTGATTCAGACTGGTTTCTGATAGTCTTGGTATAAAATAAAATAACTTTCCTTTGGCTTAGTCCCTGCTTTTAAATAAAATAAAATAAAATAAAATAAAAATGCCATCTAAAATTTTCTTCAACATTTAGCATTTTTATTAGCCTCCTATGTTTATGTTAATTTAATTCACATTAAAGGCAATGAAAATAACCCATTATTTTCCAAAAAAGTTTATTAAAATTCTCATTTTAGTAGAAAATTTCATATGATACTTAGAAGCGTTTGCATCTGAACTCTTCATTTGTAAATAAAAATGATTGTTTCTTTATCATTTATATTATAAGTGATCATAATACAAACCAAGAACCCTGCTCTGATTGACACAGGGAAATTTACAACACAACATGTGCTGTTTTTGTTTTTTAACAGCCTAGTTGACGGCAGACATCAAAACATATCTAATGCCAGTTGAAGATGAGTAATCATCCATCCGTTCCTTTTATATATAAATTATTCATTTCTGAAACTTCTTCAAGGCCCTGCTCATGCTGCAAAGTCACTAATGTAACTAAAGCCGCATAAAAACCCACATATTTACAACAAACACTGTGAAGGACAAAATCTGAAAGTCACATGCTTGAAAGTTTCACATTAAGGACTCAATTGTTCAAAGACATCAGACAGCTGAAAGCCCCCGTCGCATGGCTGAGATTGACATGTACGTGACATCTGTGGCTTCATAGCGGCAAAAAATGGAAAATATTCCCTCACAGAGAAGCAGCTGTTTTATCCTCTCGTTCAATTTTGACGTATGGAGAACTGTTTCCAGGTCCAAGCCTCTATTCATTTCAATTGTGACATTTTTTTTGTCCACTGTTTAGTCATATTGTACATTAAAAGGTACCTTTTACAAATTCATGGTGTTCACAGTCTCTGTATCCCAGACACCAATATTTACCCATTTATAAAAGATGAATCTGAGATTAGATATGGATGTAAACATTACCCTCATGATTTTCAATAGTATTACACACTATGAGCATGTATTAGTTCCATTTGTTTTTCCCTTTTATCTGTAATACGTGACATCACACTTAATTAGCAGATTGTGAATTTCTATTTTCAAATGAAAGTAGCTAAGATCTCTCCGAAAAGTGGCTAAATTATGCTAGATGACGTCATGCGTACATTTGCATATTACTGACGTCATTGCACCCTATTTGTATCTGTTTGTGTTATATATGTTTAATAAAGTGGTTTTTATATTTGTGCTATGCTTTATATGTCAGTTTATTGTTGTTTGAATACAGTAAAACAGTGCAGTGTATTTACAGTAGTCTCTCTAGACTCTCTAAACAAACTCAACACAAGTTCAGACACTGGTATGTCACTAAAGCTCTGTGATTGATAGACATAAAGGTGCAAAATAAGAATATACTGGCAAACTAAATAGTTTTAATTTAAAACAAAGAAGAAGCAGATATATGATTGTTCCTTGACAACAAAAAGTCACAAGATTTGTTGCATGGTGCTATATTATATATATAGCAACAAAATCACTAAGTTGGCAACACTGGTGGCCCACGTTGACAAAAAATCCACTCAGGGCATAAAATACTTGAGTAATTTTACTTTATCAGAGTACTTAAAGGAACAGTTCACCCAAATATCAAAATTACCTCATAATTTACTCATTCCCAGAAGAACACAGAGTAGTTTAAAATGTTATCCTATTCAACACGTTTATTTCTTTAACCCTTTCACATGCCAATTTTAAATACTCCCACTGAGTTTTTTAAATGTGACGTTATTTGGAATGCATTGCTTTAATGTTTCCATGGCGACACGTCAAGTTTATCATGTGACACATCGCAGCCCCTATGATTTATGCATATATGGTTGTTTCTTTTTTCCCTTTTCTGCAAATGTTGACAAATGTCCTGTGAAATATCTGATATTCTGATTCTTAGATATGTGCAAGAACATGTATTTCATTGTTTAAACGGCTTAATAATGATCATATTATTTGGTATATGACGGTTGATGGACGCCGCCATGTTCTGGGACAGATCGGAGCTGCTGGATTTACAACATGTTAATTCATAATTTTATCCCAAAATACTTAAAAGTAGGTGGCGGGTTAACTGGGAGAGGAATAGAGTAAACTTTCTAGTAACCTAAACAGTGTGTATCTTACGTGAATAAAGCGCAACGTCCAATTATATTTAAAAATAAGTATTTCTGTCTTCATAGAGATCGGGATGTACAGTAATTTTACAAAGTGTAAATGTTACGTTTTGCTAGTAGTTATGTGCATTTGAATGTCTGAAGCCTAAAATGAATGTTATTTGTTCGAAAACACTGATAAATTGTTATTTATAACCACCGTGTGCCTCTTTCTATGAGCCACCGTGGGAAACAACGTCTGATTTTAGCAGTTGATGACATGCGTGGTGAATATTTTAATCACACCGGTGTGATCGTACATGTGAATGAGTTAAATACTAGATTTATTGTCTTTCGCAGATGTTTCGGACATTCGCTATTGCATTTGTATTTTTATTGTCATCTGTCTGGCAAATTACTTTATGATGATTACTTTACTCTGCAGTACAGGAAGAATCAATATGATGAAACAAAAATCTCCTGTCTCATTTAAAAAAAAAATCTTTTTTAATTCTGAAGTACAATTTAAAGCTGTACATTATTTTGTTTACTTGAACCCAAGTGCATTTTCAGCCAGACACTTGTACCTTTAACTCAGTAAAACTGCTACTGAGTATCTGCACTTTCACTTGAGTATAATTTTTGAAGTACTTTTTACACCCCTGGATCTTCGCTTTGACCAGTTTTAATAACCAAAGCTCGCGCCAGAGTTCAAGGACTCTTCGTCATGACGGTGATGAAATGAGCCCTTCGGCAACACTCCAGAGCGTCTTCATCCCAAATCCCGTCAAACGGATCGCTTTCAGAGAGCACGGAGAGCTCTCAATGCTTAGCTGGGGGAAAAAAAAAAAGAAGATATTCGGGTTCCAAACAATTAGTCACAACGTAGGCCATTTTCTGCAGGTCCCGGAGGAGAACAGATCCCTAAGCTGAGGATAATGTGGAAATTCCTCAGGAGGAGTAAATGAGAATGCTTATTCAGAACACGTGTAAGTGTTATGCATCCCAAATGGAATTATGATAGGAGTTTATTCAAAGTAAGATGCTTACGGGGATATTTTGGTATTTGGTGTTAGATGGAGGTTAATTATAAACTAAATTTGGATGTAGTGGAGATCAGTGTTAATGCACTGTCTATATCAGATAATTGAAGGACTGATGTGGAATGTTTAATACACCAGTTAGTATCTGGCCTTGTTTTCTGTTTTCATTCATACTTATTCATATCGCTATATACTGTAAAATGGTATTATTAAAAAAGTTACAAATTTTTTTAATTATTAAACAGAAATTAAAGTAACACAAAAAAATATAATAATGGGAGAATAATATTAGTATTTGTATGAATAGTAATAATAACAACAACAAAGAAGTGACAAAAAATAAGGAATTATTGAAAAATACATATTATTATTATTATGTTTTTACTATTATGACGGTTTGTGACAATGAAAATGACCATAAAATAAAAATAAAGTTTCTGTCAGCTAAAAGTGACAAAGAATAAAAACAATACTCAAATGATAATTAATTAAAATAAAATAATATTATTATTAAAAAATACACTTATTATACAATAATAATAATAATAATAATAATAATAATAATAATAATAATAATAATAATAATAATAATAATAATAATAATGGAAAAATAATAAACAAAAAAGTGACAAAGTAAAAAATGATTAAAAAAATATTATTATTATGCTTTTACTATTATTACTGTTTCTCATTTAATAACCATGAAAATGGGAAGTGACAATGAATAAAAACAATACTAAAGCTGCAAATATTCTGAATAGTGATCTGATCAGTAAAAACACATGAAGTGACCAAGCTTAACACTTGGCTTTCTTTTTATGTTGTAAATGAGCACACAAAAAGCCAATGCAAAAAAGCCAAAGCCAACAACAAAAGAAAAAAATAAGGACAAGACAATAGCAGTTAAAAGCTTTTTTCATTTCATGCCGTTGCCTTATGATTAATTACACAGCGAGCTTAAAATAGTTACTTCTTCCCCAATTCCGTCTCTTTCCATTTCTCTGAGACTCTCTCTCACTAACATCCACATGCTGTTTGTGGTCTCAGCGGACCCCAAACGAAGCCCACCGGAAAGCATTGCTTACACGATTAACACCACAAACTATATAAGTGGGTAACAGTCAGTTTATCTTCATAAATGCCTGATTAAAAAGAGCTTTTGGTGCCTCAAGTGCCTGTTTATAACTTCTTCCAGCCACAATCTAATTTGCTTCACTTTTTTTTAAATGAATCAAATCCTCACGAATCATCATTCTAAGCAACTTCCATGTCTAGAGCAAACCCTTAAATTTAGCAAACAGCTACACTACACAAAGATAACAAGCTAGCATATCCAATGGAGACCAAAATTGTGGAGAACAACATACGATTTCATAAATGTTAAGGTCACTGCTTATTTCTATTTGAAGTTGTCTACTTTGTTCTACTTTACACTTGTCAGGAGTAAAGCATTGAAAATACATGCTAAAAATGTTTGTAAAACCGCAAAAATGTACTTCAACCTACGTTTGACTGCAGTATCTGGTTAAAATGAACACTAGGAGGCAGTAAGACACCAACAACTTTTGTTCCTTTTCACACTAATTATATCTTCGGGGACATATTATCAACAAATAAAGGATTATTTTTGTGCAGTTCTTTGCACAACACCAAATAAATAATACAATAAATGTCAACGGTGTCTAAAATATGTAATCGAATATGTTTGCCTTACTCCTCCATAAGGGCCACCTATTCTGCAGTGGTCAGTTTGCTTGGTAGCTCACTTTATACGGTGTTGTACTTGCAGAATGCTCGGGTTCGAGTCTGATGATGCACAGTGACACAAAAGAGATAACAGTAATGTAAAATCAAGGTAAACTATGTGATCATAGTGCACTTTTCTGTTGCGTTTGCTTTTGAAAACAATATTGGTTGGCTTTTGTGAAGGGGTTTGGTCAGTGGTTTGCCGGTCAGGTGATCTGTGACAAGCCACGCCTTCTCATGGCCATGTACAAGAAGGAAAGTCTTAGCCTATCTGAAACGTACATAGCCTAAGAAACATATTTCATATTTGAACAAATGTAGATAGTGGATTTGTTTCTCTAGTGGATTTGTCATCTGAAACATCCAACAAAACATACTAGAGCAACTTATTTTTACGCATTCAACTGTTGTGTGAACAAAGAAATGGATGAAACGAGTTTAATTGGATCTGATGGAAAACATCATGTTCTTTATTAAATTGAATTATCAGACTTAAAGCAAAATTTAAGGTGACGCAGTTCTCTAAAGCTGAAAACATTGAAGTAATGAAATAGCAGCCCAGAGTCCCGATCTAAACCTGATTGAAATCTCTGGAAAATCTTTGGTGATAAAACCCACTACAGTCAGTGACCTGTGAAAAAGACTGAAGAAGAGTGGAGAAAAATCATAGGAGAACAGGCTACTGTTACCTTCAGAAATCTTTCTGTTACTTTGATCACTGTGTTTTCCACAAAGTTTTTTTTTTGCAGCTTATTGGTTATTTTGTTAAACACCGTTCTACTGGTTTAGTATAACCACCAGTAAAATCTCTTTCACAAAATTTGAACGATGAATATTACTTTATTTCTGAGAGAATTGTTCTCTAATTTTGATCTCCATTGTTAAAAAAGAAATGCAGCTACTAAGCTCCAAAGCTGAACCATTAAAATATGAGACGGCAGATTTCAAAAACACAGTTATGAGGGACAGTCTTGGAGAAAATAAATAATAATACAGCGCTTCACTGCCTCGACCCTTAAGTGCATATTCTCTCATAAACAAGCTGTTCAAGAAGCCACGCCGAGGCCATTGTTAAGGAAGAAATACTTGAAGACTTCATCTCAGCGAGATCCAATCAAACCCCTTTGAGATTTTCACACTTGAAAACAATAGACTGAAAATTATAGTGGCTGGCCTGACCAAAGAAATCTCTCTGAGGGAATAAATTGTTCAGTTATACCTACTGCACCTTGTGTCCACTTCTATCACCATCTGAACTTTAACAATTCCTTGTTGTATTTTTATTTTAAACTAAATTATGCAAAAAAATTACTTTTTCAGGTTGCCCAAGCAAATGTGCATGTGCTCATAACAATAGCCTCCTATATGGCTGTTTCTGAAGGTCGCGATCAGACGTCATCCTGTCAATCAAAATATACAACAACCAAAAGAATTAATAGCTTATTTTTGACACAGTATCATCCTCTGAATTGTGCCGTGTTCATTCGCAGTGGTCTTATGAAGCAAATCTCCCAACCTCTTTGTTTACAAGTTTGTGGGTGGTCAAGTGGTTATCGTCATGTGATTTGCGTTTGAATGACAGTCACGGGGTCAGATGGACAGACTTAACCTCGCATTCATTTCATACAGATTACAGAACTAGAGAACATTTGTTTTCAAGTGTAAATGGTTGCATTAAAAGTAGATATTTCAAGCTCTATGTGGATATATTTTCATGTCTGTGACGCAAGTATTAGCTGAGATTCCAGCACGCTTACTGACACCAGGCGGTTCATAACAATGAAGCTGCAGAAACTGTCATAAAAACACACGTCTGGTCCCAGAGATTTTCCAGTCTATAGAGATTGATGATTGGCTCTTTTACTTGAAGGTAGGGTTTCCTTCACTACAGTGGCCATATTGACTGTTACACAAAAGTTTACAAGTGACACGTCTTGTATATTCTATAGTCTTTGACTTTGTTGCACAATTCTGATGAGTTGATAGGCTTTTTTGTTGCAATTTTGAGTTTCTATCTTGCAATGCAAAGTTTATAATGCAACTTTGACTTTAAGATTGCTGACTTTAAGAAATGTGGCTTCATAAGCTTTTTCAATTCTGACTTTATTTCATTGCAATTCTGAGTTAATATCTCTCTTTTCTGACCATATTTCTTGCGGTTCAGTTTATTAATTCATTCATTCATTCATTTTCTTTTCGGCTTAGTCCTTTTATTAATCTGGGGTCGCCACAGCGGAATGAACCGCCAACTTATCCAGCATATGTTTTACACACATACACTACGGACAATTTTAGCTTACCCAATTCACCTATACCACATGTCTTTGGACTTGTGGGGGAAACCGGAGCACCTGGAGGAAACCCACGCGAACACGGGAAGAACATGCAAACTCCACACAGAAACGCCAACTGACCCAGCCGAGGCTCGAACCAGCGACCTTCTTGCTGTGAGGCGAACGTGCTACCCACTGCGCCACCGTGCAGCCGCGGTTCAGTTTATATCTTACTATAATATTTTATTGTTATTTTATATGATTTATTATAGCCAAATTGCTTTTTTACTGGAATATTGTCGCATTGTGTGCTTAAGAAACAGAATAAGTACAAATTTAACTCATAATTGTAAGAAAAGGTTTGAATTTCAAGACATAAATTCAGAATTTCAAAAAGTCAATTGTGAAAAACGTCAGCATATGTACAAATAACATCAGAATTTGTAAAAATAACATCAGAACTGAAAGACAGTAATTCAGAATTTGAACTTTTGTTGTTCACATTGCACAATTCCTATAGATTGTCTTAGAATTGTGAGCTTATGTCTTTTACATCTTCCAGTTTTTACTTTTCTCTTCTGAACTGCAAGAAATACAACACAAATGAGAGCCTGTAAGCTTTCAGAACTATTTAAACATTCATATTTTAAAAATCAGAATTGTACGATGTAAACTTGTTAGAATTGCAAGTAATTAAGTCAGATTTGCAAGACTAAATTTAGCAAAAGCGACATGGTGGCTCAGTGGTTAGCACTGTCACCTCACAGCAAGAAGGTCGCTGGTTCGAGTTTGCATGTTCTCTCCGTGTTCACGTGGGTTTCCTCCGGGTGCTCCAGTTTCCCCCACAGTCCAAAGACATGCAGTATAGGTGAATTGAATAAACTAAATTGGCCGTAGTGTATGTGTGTGAATGAGTGTGTATAGATGTTTCCCAGTACTGGGTTGCAGCTGGAAGGGCATCCGCTGTGTAAAACATATGCTGGATAAGTTGGCGGTTCATTCCGCTGTGGCGACCCCTGATGAATAAAGGGACTAAGTCGAAGGAAAATGAATGAATGAACGAATGAATGAATTTTCAGTTCTGAATTGTGAATAAAGTCTTGACTACAAATGAATACAAATGAACATTAAATTATTCATATATCATCTACTGTATGTATACCAGAAACTACACTTGATTGTCCACAAATCAAAGCATATTAATAAATCAACATTACTTCACATTCCAGCCATCACCATTTCTCCAAATCCCTTCACAGCAGCCACTGCAGAGAATAGACCCGCTGTGGGTGGTGCGTCATTAAGTAAATTAAACGCTACAATTAGTCACAACACAAACAAGCGCAAGAAAATGCACAGCCAATCACACATTTTCGCATCTCTAAATCCGTTTATGGCGCTTCCTGCAATGAACTTTCTACATGACATCATGCTCTGAGTCTCGGAGGTCAAATTGCCAGCGAATGTGAGTTTGCAATTACAGTGGAGGTAAAGCTGAGTTTGCACCTCGACACAGATATAACTCTGCTTCCCTGAGGAGAACCGCAATCTACTGGCACACAGAGAGAGAGTGATTTAATGCTGCTGGAAGAATGACGCTGAGAAGCGGAGTTGCCGTTTACCACCAGAGAAATGACATAACTCAGAATGCAGCAGAATGAACACTTACAGCACTTAGCAAATGGACAGAGAAAGTATGTAGGATTTATTTTGTTGTTGAATTCAGTGACGTAATTAGTCAATCAGAACCTTGTGAATCTGAATCATATCAAGGAAAGATTCTTATTAATGACTGAAGAAATTCAGGACAAACTGACTAGAAATGTTAGCATAGTGAGCTAATTATTTGATTAATTAGGATTTGAAGTACAATTAAAGGTGCTTTAAAATGTGCATTTTTGTTCGATCTGTGATGTAATTTCAACTGAAACATGAAGACAGGGGGAGACATATAATAGCCCCTCCCCCTTTTACAAAAACAGCCAATAGTGTTTTGTTTTAATAACAGCTCTGCCAGTGAGAGCTCAAGCACATCAAATGAAAAGTACATGAGAAGCGTCTAGAAGTAGGCGGGGCATGTCAGATACTAGAGAGCATTTGATTGGTCTAAAGTTTTGATGAGAAATTGAAATATGAGGCGACGTCAAACAAATCGTTGATCAAATCTTCACAAACTGCAAGCTCTTTTTTTTTCGAAATTATTTACAACCTATAAACAAATATATAAATACACTTTATTCCCTTTATTCACCAGGGGTCACCACAGCGGAATGAATCGCCAACTTATCCAGCATATGTTTTACACAGCGGATGCCCTTCCAGCTCATTCACACACATACACTACGGCCAATTTAGTTTATTCAATTCACCTATAGCACATGTCTTTGGACTGTGGGGGAAACCGGAGCACCCGGAGGAAACCCACGTGAACACGGGGAGAAAATGCAAACCCCACACAGAAATGCCAACTGACCCAGCCAAGACTCGAACCAGCGACCTTCTTGCTGTGAGGCGACAGTGCTAACCACTGAGCCACCGTGTCACCCCCATATATAATTATGTTATTTAAATATTTAAACAAAAATGTATATGAATTCATTGTGTATGCCCATTAAGAATATACAGCATCTTATGAATATACAAAAAAATTGTTAATAAGCTACTTGCTCTATTATACGGTTTATAGTGCAGAAAGGTAACGTTGTAGATATCTCATTATTGCAATTGAACAAAAACAACTGAAACCGCTATAATCATATCATTTTCACAATTTTTTACATTTATTTAAATTTGAACAAGAAAATAAATACTGTCCACTTAACCTCTAAGTGGTTTTACACATACATATTTACACAAACTGAAATAGTCTAATAAAATTTGTGACTTTTTTTAAACTACTTTTTTTTTTTAAACTACTGAACTAGTGTACTGAATACTGTATTTAAGCTAGTGTTGTAAAAGCTAGCTACTTTTAGTCTGTAAGTATAACAGCAGATATTTCCCCATAAAAGCAAACAGCTATGTTTTACACCATCACATTTCAGAAAGGCCAGAACCTTAGTTCACAGATCCATCATAACTACAGTAAATCTCACACAGCAGCACAATCTTAAAATCCTGCAGCCAGAGATTATAGAATCTGAAAGTGCAAATGAATCACAGAAACAAGAGCTGACGTCATGTCAAAACACGATGTTCTTTTAGTTCTCAATTTTCACCTGCAAGGGGTTTTAAACATCTTTTTTTAGACCCACACACACAAAAAAAAAACATGAAAACGAAACAATTCAAAGCACTTACAGGCACATAATCTTCAAACACCGAAAACCTACAATTTGAGGTCACGTTTCAGCTTGAAAGGCACTAAACTTCATCCTAGCAACCAAAATCCCAAAATAATCCTGACATTGAACACCTCAGATTTCCAATAATATCCTCGTCTTGACGTACCTCAAAGATTAAAGCCTCTCAGAGTCACACGCATCCTCAGATTTGCATAAATAACTCAAAAATCTCACACTCAACGTGCCTATTAATGGGTCTGATGCTAAAACAAAACTGCGAAATGAAAAAAAAGTTTGTCGAGAGGCACAAGAGTCGATCTCTCTGTGAATCTGAAAAGTGTAAGAGAGTGATGGAGAGAAAGGGAGAGAGGATTGTCTGTGCTATTGTTAGTGCCTGGAGAGTCTGACACACAGTTAATGGTTGAAGCTGTAGGCTTCAGGCTGCTACACATCAACAGCTCTTATTGTTCCCTCTGTCTTTCATTTTCACGTGGCGTCTCCAGCTCGTCTCGGCTCTTGTGCCCTGCTGAACATAATTTGACGTCGCCTGGTTTGTTTCTGAAGAGGCTACGAGTAAAGCTGCTGTTGTTTATGTGCAAAAACGCATCTGGAAGTTGAAGAGGAATTGAGAGGTTCTCGACGAATATGAAGTCACTCCTCTTCTGAGAGATTCTGTTTATACTTGGGTAAAGCAGTTCTTTAAAAGCTGAAACCATTGAGTAATGAAATGGCAGCCCAGAGTCCTGATCTAAACCTGATTGAAATCTCTAGAAAATCATTGGTGATACATTTAAACCCACTACAGTCAGTGAACTGTGAAAGAGGACGAGTGGAGAAAATCACAGGAGAACAGACTGCTGTAACCTTTAGAAATTTTTCTGCAATTTTGATCGTTGTGTTTTCTACAAATTAAAGGGGTTTTGTTGCAGTTCAAATATTTATCTGTGAAAAATTACTGGCAAAAATCACTATTATCAGCAGGTTTTTTTGTCATTTTGTCAATATTGATTTTTATGTTGGCTTGAGAAAGTCAACAGAAACTGTTATACTATTTAAACATATTATTATTATTATGATTTTGTCTTCTGAGATAAACTCTATCTTCTTCTAGGGCTTTAATGCCACAAGCCCCAAATTTGGCCAAAAGCAGTGTTCTGCATTTCAGTTTGTTGCTATATCTTTTCAGACTTATCAGACTTACAGTTTTACTATAAATACTTTTTAAGCGTTATATTTTCAATGAAATATGGCAAGCCATTTTTACATACAGTCCAAGTCAAAAAATTTTTTATTATGGATAGTAGGGGCACTACACTACTGTAATTCAATGAGAAATGTTCTAACAAACAGCATACTAGAAGTAAAAAGGTGTTTTTACATGCTCTTTTCCTTTCTGCTCCACCTGGGTGCTTTCTCTCAATCCTCGCATGTTTAACCACTTTGTTGGAAGTGCAGAGAGGACAAATCAAATGCAACGTTGTTGGTGGAGCTGTGACTTCTTGCTAACTGCATTTGACACTCACACTGTCATGTTGGCTTTCTCAAGCCAACATCAAAGTTTGTCAATGAACTTTAGCTTCTAGTTTGATACTGATTATTGCTTTTATCTGCTGTAACAGATTTGAGCTTTTATTAGTCGATAATTTGTTGTTGTAGAAAGGCTTGAATTAACTCCACAACAAATACATCAAATAACCGTTGGTAAAGTTCTTACTGTAGTAAGGGAGATCTGCTTCATTCTTGTCTGATACTGTGCTACTTATGCGTGAGACGCAACAGAAGAAGCTACACCCATCATAGCAATAGTGAGCGATCTCTTTGGCTCTGATACGCACGTGGGAATGGTGGGCAGGGAGAAGCAGCTCATTTGCATTAAAGGTACAGGCACCAAAACAGCTACAAAGTCAAAACAGCTCAAATTTCTAATATACACAAGGTATAATAAATAATCTGATGGCTATTTTGAGCTGAAACTTTACAGACACTTTCTGGAGACACAAAAGACTTATCTTAGATCTTGAAAAAGAGGTAAACTAGGTGCCCTTTAATACCAATTATTGCTTTTGTCAATGATAATAATTATTGCTTTAATCATCTGTTACCGATTATTGCTTTTTCATCTGATATAAATTATTGCTTGTATTAACAATAACAATTATTGCTTTAATCATATGATAGAAATTATTGCTTTTAACAATGATGATGATAATTGCCAGGACCCTATGTCAATTTTCTAAAAGAGTTTTCTGATTTTATTTCTGACTTACTAGTTAAAACTGATAAAATACTAATTGTAGGAGACTTTAACATCCACATAGATGATGCTAACGATACATTAGGGCTCGCGTTTACAGATTTACTACAATCACTTGGGATAAAGCAAAACGTTGTTGGTCCAACCCATCGCTTAAAGCATACATTAGATCTAATTTTGTCTCATGGAATTGAGGTCATTGATGTAGACATTATACCACAAACTGATGATATAACAGACCACTACCTCGTACTATATAAGCTGTGTTTACCTGAAATTAGCAGATCTGCACAGATATGTCGCCCTGGTAGAACTATCGTCCCGTCCACTAAAGATGAATTCACAAATAACTTACCTGATCTTTCTCTATTTCTAAATACACCTGCAAACGCAAATGACCTTGATGTAGTAACCAGCAGTATGGATGCTATCTTTACTAACACACTAAATACTGTGGCACCCATCAAATTAAAAAAGGTTAGAGAGAATAAAACTACACCATGGTATAACAGTCATACTCGCGCTCTCAAAACAGCAACCCGTGCCCTGAAACATAAGTGGAAAAAAACTAAATTAGAGGTCTTTAGAATTGCGTACAAAGATAGTATGTCCACCTATAGGAGGGCTCTAAAATCCGCCAGGGCTGAGCACCTCCGCAAACTGATAGAAAATAATCATAACAATCCTAGATTTTTATTTAACACCATTGCTAAATTAACAAATAATCGGTCATCTTTGGAACAAAATGTCTTCATAAATTTCTTCAATGATAAAATAGAAGGCTTCAGACAGAAAATAGAAGATGTTAAACTTTTGGCACTGCCTTATACTTCAGATCCATTAAACATTCCACTGAACCAAAATAATCTACAGTGCTTCAAAATCATAGAACAGGAAGAGCTAGATAAACTTATAAATGCTTCTAAACCAGCTACATGTATGTTAGACCCAATTCCAACTAAATTACTGAAAGAATTGCTACCTGTAATAGGAGAACCTCTTCTTAACCTCATCAACTCTTCTCTATCTTTAGGCCATGTTCCAAATCCTTTCAAGCTAGCTGTTATTAAGCCTATAATTAAGAAACCACAACTGGACCTCAGCAACTTAGCTAATTATAGGCCTATTTCAAATCTTCCATTTATCTCTAAAATACTAGAAACAGTTGCTTCTGCCCAATTATGCTCCTTTCTGCAGATGAACAATGTTTTTGAAATGTTTCAGTCAGGTTTCAGGCCTCATCACAGTACAGAAACCGCATTAGTGAAAATAACCAACGATTTACTCTTAGCTGCTCACCAAGGGTGCATCTCATTATTAGTTTTACTTGATCTCAGTGCTGCATTTGACACCATCGACCACAATATCCTCATAGATCGCTTAAATTCTACAGGTGTCCGGGGACAGGCTCTACAATGGTTTAAGTCATACTTAACTGACCGTTAACAGTTTGTGAATATAAATGGACAGCCTTCTCAGGTCAGGCCAGTACAGTATGGGGTGCCTCAAGGATCAGTTTTAGGCCCTTTGCTGTTCACAATATACATGCTACCCCTGGGAGACATTATAAGAAGACACGGGATCAGCTTTCACTGCTATGCAGATGATACTCAATTATATATTTCAACAAAACCTGATGAGACGTCTGAACTGTCTAAGCTAACTGAATGTATTAAAGATGTTAAAGACTGGATGACCAACAATTTCCTTCTCTTAAATTCAGACAAAACAGAATTATTACTTATTGGGCCTAAATCCTGTACACAGTAGATCTCACAACTCGACCTGCAATTAGAGGGACACAAAGTTAGCATTAGCTCTACTGTAAAAGATCTGGGTGTTATACTAGACAGCAATTTAACTTTTGAAAATCATATCTCCCATGTCACAAAAACCGCCTTCTTTCATCTGAGAAATATCGCTAAGTTACGAAGTATGCTATCCATCTCACATGCAGAAAAGCTAGTTCATGCTTTCATGACTTCTAGGCTGGATTACTGTAATGCTCTGTTCGCTGGTTGCCCAGCATCCTCTATTAAGAAACTTCAGCTAGTACAAAATGCAGCTGCCAGAGTTCTTACCAGGTCTAGAAAATATGATCATATCACCCCAATTTTATCCTCCTTACACTGGCTGCCTGTTAAGTTCCGTATTGATTATAAAATATTGCTTCTTATCTATAAAGCTTTAAATAATCTAGCACCTGTTTATCTAACCAACCTTCTGTCTCGCTACAATATAACCCGCTCTTTAAGATCTCAAAACTCAGGGCTGCTGGTAGTACCTAGTATAGCAAAGTCGAGTAAAGGTGGTCGAGCCTTCTCATTTATGGCTCCTAAACTCTGGAATAGCCTTCCTGATAATGTCCGAGGCTCAGACACACTCTCTCTGTTCAAAACTAGATTAAAGACCTATCTTTTTAGTAAAGCATACACTCAATGCATTGCATAATGGTATGATGCATGAATGTGCTCCACGCAGGTTTTTTGCATCTCGTTTATATACACTATGAACAGCAGCTACGCTAATTATTCTCTTTATTCTCTATTTCCACCTGGGGATACTCATCCCGAGGCCCCCAGAGACTATGCAGTGCCACTAATGCAATCCAAGACCTGTGAAGAGATGATCCCAAGGTTTCCATAATCCCGGACCAGGCCGTATTCTGAGCAGCTGCTGTGGTGGTCATGGAGGAGTGGAGAGCATGAGACTGATTCCTGTGAGACCCCAGTGACAGACGAGTCTTCGCTGACGTCCAGCGTTCACCAGCCTCCGGCGCCTAGACTGCAGCTCTGCACAAGACGTTTGGCCATAGGAGAAATGGTCGTGCCCAACTGAGCCTGGTTTCTCTCGAGTTTTTTTTTCCTTCACTTTCGCAAATTGGTGAAGTTCGTTCCTCGCCGCTGTCGCCACTGGCTTGCATGGTTCGGGACCTGTAGAGCTGCGCATCGATGGAGTGTTTGGACTCTCAGCAGTGAAAATTAAACCACACTGAACTGAACTGAACTTAAACTCTAAAAACTGAACGGACACCATTCCAATTCACTATAATCTTCTATGTGAAGCTGCTTTGACACAATCTACATTGTAAAAGCGCTATAGAAATAAAGATGAATTGAACTGAATTGAATTATCCTCTGGTACAGACTACTTTTATTATTTTATTAATAAAATTAATTTCATTACTTTATAACTTTAACTTTTATTACTATTACCGGTTGATACAAAGTACTGTTTTATTGGTTGATGCAAAACATTAGCCAATACATCAGCGCATCTCTAATAATAAAATATCTATGTGGTATTCTGATCTGAAATTTCACAGGGACATTCTGGTAATATCAGAGCATTATAATAAATGTTGTAAAAAGGATAAATCAAAAGTCCCATTTAAAATCCCTTATGTTGAAAATATGACAAAATGGCATTTTAGTAAGAGTGAAACTGACAGTAAAAGTACATCAAATATCCACTGCATTAAAATGACACCCAAAGTCAATTTGCATGACCAAAAATCACAGGATTCCTATAGAAAAGATTGCGTTTCACTTGCAAAATCTTACTAAACAAATCTGACTCCAGCTTAAAAGAAAACAACCTGTAAATATGAACTCTGCATCTAAATGCGTCAAACATTCGCAGTGTGTCAGTGCGATTAGATGTGTGTTTGTGTGCATGTACGTTATGAAGCACATTAAATGCTGGGACACATTCTCTCTCAAAGTGATAGGGGAGAATAAAATGCCATGTTGCTAAAATAAGCGTCTCAGCGGGGTGTGGAGAGAGTCAGGGCTGTCTGGTCTATTCAGCTCGGGCAAGATACAGCCCAGTCGGCAGGGAACCTGAAGCAGCAGTTTAATCAGATAGAAGAGGATACTTCATCACCGTGTTCCAGACTCGATCCAGGTCAGCAGCACACGCTCCACGCCGCAGACAATGAGGCCCACGCGCATCACCAATATCAGGCTTTCGCTTCAATTTCCGACCTGAAAGAACTCGCAGTTTGTTTATGAAAATGCTGAGCACGGGGGTGATGGAGGTACGACGAGGTCGAGTTTATAAAACATGTTATGACTAAAAGAGGAGATAAATATCAGGGTTATGTTATTGTTAACTAAATTTAACTAAAATAAATTCAAGTAAAAAAAAAAACATACATATTTAAGTTCAGATAGTGGTCAAGAAAGCAGTTATATTTACATTTATTTTAACATAAAATAAAGTAAAAGAAAAATAAGCAAATCTTTTTAGATGTAAAAACAAAAACAAAAAAATGAAAGTGACAAATTAAATGAACTAAACATAAAATATAAATTGTTCTGTTTTAAAAATGCTAATTATTAATAAAAATAGAAAAGTATCTTAATATAATGAATCTATAATGTTTAATTTAATATTTGATCAAAAACAGCACCATAATAATAATAATAATAATAATAATAATAATAATAATAATAAGGAATAAATAAAAAATGAAATGGACTAAGACAAAAATAAAATATTTGATATATTTGAAAAATGTTACAAATATTTTTTTTAAAGGTAATGTAAATACACAACTGAATGTCTAAAACCTTAAAATGAGAACAAAATATAAACCACTCAGTGTTATAAACTCAAATTATGAATAAAAATTATTTAAATGATAATAAAATAAAATGTAAAAAGTTTCATATATGGTCGGTGCCAATAGCCTAGTGATTACAACAATTCATCATCCAGAGCTCTATTGTCTAACTGCATCTCTGTTTAATGTTTGTCGTATATTATTTTCTTTTTTTCTCATATTTATTTTGTGTTGTCACTTGTTACTTTATGTACACTGGAAGCTTCTGTAGCCAAAACAAATTCCTTGTGTGTGTAAGCACACTTGGCAATAAAACCGATTCTGATTCTGATTCTGATTCTGATTAGCACGTCGACACATAGCACAAAGGTGCTCACGACGAACCGAGTTTGATTCCCAGCTCGAGGTTCTTTGTCGATCCTTCCTCGATCTCTGCTCCCCACACTTTCTTGTCTGTAAAATCTCCACTGTCCTATCCCAATAAAGGTGAAAACCCTTAAAAAATTATTATAAAAATAAAAAGTTTAATATACGATCAAAACAGCAACATAATAATAGTAATAATAATAATGACTAAATAATAATTAAAGGGACCAAAACTATTTGAAATGTTTAAAAAATGTAAATAATACTTTTTTTTTAAAATTCAACACACAACAGAATGTCTGTTCGATATCTAAATTAAAACAGAAAGTATACAAAATATACAAACATATACAAAAAAAATCTATAATAGCATTTTAATAATAATTTAAAAAAAAACTTTATTATTAAAAAAACTATGCTGTGCATTTCAACTTTAGCGGTGCCTTATATACTAAAATATAAAATTCTAAAACTGAAATAAGTCATAGAGAAACACAAAAAAAATCTCCTCATAGCTGGTTAATTTAGTTTATGGTATATTACACTTTAAATTAACAAAAAACTTTTTCATAGGAAAAACACTAAAAGCTATCATAGCATAGTGTTAGCGCCATGCATGTGTGTTTCCCCTGTCTCACCTTGTCTGTACACTCTTATAAAGACACAAAAATAAATAAAAAATCTCCAAAGGCATGACAGAAAAATCTTCTTCCCTGTCCTTAAATTAGTCAAATCAAAATGCTAGCGCTCCACGAGCTGACATTTGGCTGTTTACAGTTGCTTTAGCGCATAAACATCACAGTTCCTGATACACAAGACCACCCAGTGTATGTCGTGGGTGGCGAGACAGTAAATAAAGCCCCAGAATGAAGGGTGATGTTCGCCTGGAGAGCGCCTGGCAGCTCAGTAAGCTGCTAATACAACCGTTAGCTTGTCGACAAACAGTGTTAGCGCTTGACGTTCACATGATCAAAGGCCGAATGCAGCACACTGAGACTGAGAGGTGCGCTAGAAGCAGTCATGCTAACCCACACAATAAAAACAATAGGTGGGTATAAATAAAATAAAATGAAAATAATAAAATGTTTTTCAAATGTTAACCCAAACAGCTACAATTGTGTGTGTCTGCAAACAAAAATAAAATAAAATAAATACTTTTAAGTTATTAAAGTGAGATGTAGAGCTTTACTGCGGCATTATGGGAGAATAATGTCGAATGTTCAGTGAGGAACAAAAAGGCGGGAGTTTTTCTGCAGTATTTCTAGTAGATGTGAGGTGAGTTAGTAGACATTTCCCCTCTCTGAATTTACTGCGCTGATCATATATTCATTGTGTATTACCTTGTAGGCAGTGTGATTCATCTTAAGGAGACAGGGGATAATAATTCTAACTCTGGCTTTCTATTGTCTGTCCGAACCCTAGATCGGCCCTTTGTAATTTACAGTCAGGCAGAATGTAAGTCTTGCTCACAGTTTCAGAAGCAGCGGCACAGGCTAACAACAGCACACAAATCAGGAAAAGTAAATTCAGTGTGTGCTTTCAGAGTATGTCAAGCCTAAAACTGAAAAGCCTTGAAATAAGTAAACTGAGCACATACATAAATTAAGTTCAATATTGTCAATATCGTCAATTCAGTCTATTCTGAAAGTATGTTATATATAAAATGCTATTATTAAATAATTCATATGTGCAAACAGAATATATAAATACATTTATTTATTCATTTATTTTCCTTAGTCCCTTATTTATCAGGGGTCACCACAGCGGAATGAACCACCAACTATTCCAGCATATGCTTTACGCAGTGGATGCCCTTCCAGCCGCAAACCAGTATTGGGAAACACCCATAGACTCTTGCACTCACACATACATTATGACCAATTTAGTTCATCCAATTCACCTATAGCATATGTCTTTGGACTGTGGGGGAAACCGACCAGAGCACCCAGGGGAAACCCACACCAACATGGGCAGAACATCCAAACTCCACACAGAAATGCCAACTGGCCCAGCTGGGACTCGAACCAGTGACCTTCTTGCTGTGATGCGACAATGCTAACCTCTGAGCCACCGTGCCGCCATTTATATAAATAAATAATAAACTAAAATAAAGTATAGTAAAGTTAGGAAATAAGCAAAAATATATTGCTCAGCATATTTCAGTTATCCCACATAACTAAATTGAATTAAAAATAAATCAGATTAAATCAAATAAAATGTAAAAATGTAAATAAATATATAATAAAAAGCTTGTGAGAGCATGAGTGTGTAAAGTATTATGCCTTATTAAAATGACAGATGTTAAAATGTATACAAATAAAATATAAAATTATTAATAATAATTGTATTATATGCAGTTGTAAAACATATGTTATTAATTAATTAAATAAAAATTTCATAAAAATAAATCAGATTAAATCAAATTAAATGTTTAAAATAAAATAAATAAAATAAAACAAAAAAGCATGTGAGAGTGTAAAGTATTATGCCTCATTAAAGTTACATAAACATAAAAATGTATACAAATAAAATGTTAAATTAGAATTTTTTTTCTTCAGTTATAAAAACAATAAAATTAAAATAAATTAAAAATGAATCAGATTAAACCAAATTAAATAAAAAAATTAAATTAAATAAAAAAGCATGCGAGATGGTAAAATATTATGTAATAATAATAATAATATTAAAATTGATACATACAATATTATTATATTTATTTGTTAATTATATTATTATTATTATGATATTAAACAATAAAATAAAATTGAATTAAATGAAATTTAAAATAAATCAGATTAAATTAAATAAAATGTTAAAAACTAAATAAATAAATTTAATTAAAAAAGCATGTGAGAGTCTAAAGTATTATGCCTCATTAAAATTAAAGAAATATTTAATTTACACAAATAAAATATAAAATTATAAATAAAAACGGTATTACTGTATATTCAGTAAAACATATATGTTATTAAACAATGAAACGAAAATAAATCAAATCAAATTAAAAACCCACTAAAACGTTCATTTAACTTATCCAGGGCGAGCAGAAGGACTGCCAAAATTACTCTGGACCCCTCACATCCAGCACACTGCCTCTTTGAACTTTTACCTTCTGGTTGACGCTACAGAGCACTGTGCACCAGAACAGCCTGAAACGGAAACAGTTTTTTCCCTCAGGCAATCCATCTCATGAACACTTTATGACAGTAATTGTGAAACAAACATCACTACCTGCTATACACTTTTTATACACATAAACACTTATTTATTTAACAACATACTTTACATGGCAATTTGCACATAACAGCTGCACATATAACGTTGTATATAGTAATATACCTGTACATACACTTGTCAATTTGTATATTTGCATTCACTACTTACTTCTATTTTTAAAATATATTTATTATCTGTTTTTGTCCTGTCTCTGTAATTCTGTTGCACGGTAGAAGCTCTGTCAGGAAAACCAATTTCTTGCATGTGTGAACATACCTGGCAATAAAGCTCTGTCTGATTCTGATTACCCTGTTCAAAAACAGTATGTGTGTGAGAGTGCATGCATAAAGTGTACTTGTTTGTCCCACAAAGACAGATGAATACGTCCGTTTCCCAGTGCAAACAGCTTCAAGCCATGTCAGCGAGAGCGATGGCACAGTAAAGTGGTGTAACACACAGCAGCTCCTCATCTGATCACAGAGAGACCTGCTACTCTAATTAAGGCCATGCCGGTCCGGTGCTGTGTTATGACTGTCGGGATGGCGGCCATTTTTCAAAAAGCACTTCTCTGATGCCTAAAAGGCCTTGAGGGAACGGCAGAGAACAGCAGCCTCTCCACCGGCAGATCATTGATTAAAAAGGCTTATGAACTTCCACCTGCGCTGGAGGGAAAAGAGGACAAACAGGACTCGCTGTGCTCTGGAGCAACTCGTTTTTGGGTTGTTTTGAGGGGAAAAACTAGAAAATCTGTTCTTTCTGAGCTGTGCGGACAGATGTTGAATTGCAATGAAAAGCATCTGTTGCCATGCAGACCAAAGATTTTGAGGTTTTTTTTTTTTGTAGGCTAAACGTTCAGAGATCAAGAGCGTCTGTTGTTGTGCATTTAAAATGCTGCAGGAATGCATCAAAAACCTGAAAACTGTGAGAAAAGTGGCTGTTTGTTTTATGTGATTTGTTTGCGTAAAAAGTTGCTCGCCTGTTTACATTCAATCCGTGGCGGAGGTCTTTCAAGATCATTGCTTTGTTTGCTGAAAGTGAGACACCGCAGCAAAAACACTGTTCTTAAAGACATTTGATCAATCTGGGGGCTTTTTGGCTTTCCATAAAGTGTTTTTATTTAGTCTATTGTAAAGAAAACATCCAAAATGCACTTTTAAGTAGGCATAACGTGAACTTTTGGCCGGCAAAAATTGCATTTACAATTTTCGGTAATATCTGCAAGTTTCGCCATTTAAAATTTATGGTTGAAGATATTTATTGTATTGTGTTTTTTTAAATCAATAGTTTAAGTTATTGAGTTCAATTTACAAAACTAATTGATTTTGTTTAATAAAATTATGAATGGGGCGGCACGGTAGCTCAGTGGTTAGCACTGTCACCTCACAGCAAGAATGTCGCTGGTTCGAGTCCTGGCTGGGTCAGTTGGCATTTCTGTGTGGAGTTTGCATGTTCTCCCCATGTTGGCATGGATTTCCTCCAGGTGCTCCGGTTTTCCCCACAGTCCAAAGACATGCGCTATAAGTGAATTGGGTAAATAAAATTGGCCGTAGTGTATGACTGTATGTGTGAATGCGAGAGTGTATGGGTGTTTCCCAGTACTGGGTTGTGGCTGGAAGGGCATCGGCTGCGTAAAACATATGCCGGAATAGTTGGGGGTTCATTTCGCTGTGGCGACCCCTGAATAAGGGACTAAGCCGAAGGAAAATTAATGAATGAATGAAAATTATGAATACTTATTACAAAGCGGTTTCGGTTTTTACCAAAGTGCATCCAGAATTTTTAGTTCCAGTGTCGGCCTAGAGTTTTCATGTTGGTGCATCTCTATTTTAAAAGTCCTGTTTTTAAGGTTTTAAAGCATTAAACATGTCTTAAGCATAAAAACATCATATGCAGATTGCGTTTGCAGATATTGAAGGAAACATGCTAAGTGAACATACTTGTTTACCTGAAAAACAATGCTAAAGTCAGTTATTCTCCTTTGTGTTAGTGTTACTTTTGTCACACTTTATCAATTTATGTTCATAGATTTATATTACAATACATACTTTTACATTTTCTCAAAATGAGTTTTTTCTCCTGCACTGACTCACAAATCCCCACTTCAGCAGCTTTTTATACACCAAACTACACAGTTTTATTCATATCTGTATTCTGTAGGTTTTTGCAGAGGGATATGTTCATGCATAATTTTCCTGTTCAAATACAACATGTTATTCCACACAAAAAAAAACTTTTAAATAAACACGAATTTTGAAACTGATTAATCCAGTGTCCAGACTTTGGCGCTGAATAGTATGCAAATGGGCTATATGCACAGGGACTTTTAATTTTGAATCATTTTAATTGGTGAACTGTCATGCCATTGTAAACTTGCCACATTTAAGATCTGGTTTGTTTAAAAGTAATGATCTTCACTGTCTGATTGAGACACAATATAAAGTAGGTTTCACACCGGACAAGAAGCGCTGCATTAAATTACATTGTTCCGAGCCATGTCTTTAAAATATGGAAATGTATTTTACCACAGTATTTTCAATGGAGTTTCAGACCTCACCTGATGCTCCTGAAAGCGCATGCTATTAAGTCTATTTAACTATATTTTAATTAGATTACATTATCGATGCTGTAAAAGAAACCTTATGAAACTGAGAATAATCACTTCAACCTTTCATTGGAGGTTTATTAGTGGATGAAAAACATATATATTTGGATACATGGATATTTGTTTAAAAAATGCCTCATTTGCATATTTAAACATAATATTTTAGAAAACCTGTAATACAAAAAACATTTTTTCTCAGTGCAATCAGTCAGCTGTGGAAGAAAGAAGTTCATTATTAGCTCATTCTTTCACCTACAGTGTCTCTCCTTAAGTGGTTTCTGGGGTCTTGCACCTTAGGAAACTCCCACCCTGAGAGATCGATTTGAGCTTGAGCTTATGTGTACGCCACTATTTTAAACATGCATATGTACGAGAGCGAGGCTGCAGTCAATTACTGAACACATCTACTGGCTTCTGTCAACATTGATTTGTTTTAGGCTAAGATCTCTGCCTTAGTGAGACTTTCTAATTGCGCTGGCCCTAACCTTCTAATTACTCGGAGGCTGCAGCAATTTAGCGACTTGCACTCTGTTTGTTTACCACAAAAAGAAAGAGAGAACAAAAGACTGAACCCGAGAGCGAAGGAAAGAATGGAGAAATCAAGGAAGGAGGAAAATAAAGAGCGAGAAGAACAAAAGGCTGAAATATAAGGCTAAAGAAAGGAAGAATGAGGGGGAAGCAATATAAGAAGCAAAAGAATAAAAGATTGAAATATAAATCTAAAGAATGGAAGAGTGAAGGAAAAACAACATAAGGAGCAAAAGAAAAAAAAGGCTATAATATAGAGAGCTAAAGAAAGGAAGAATGAATGAGAGAAGGGACAAAATAAACAGCAAAAAACTAAAGACTGAAATAGAGTGTGAAAAAAGAGGAAATCAAAAAGTAAACAGCAAAAGAAAACTGAAATATGGAGAAAAAAAGAAAGTGACAAAATTAAAAGCAGAAGAACAAAAGAGAAGCATGAAGCAGAAGAAAGAATAGAATGAATAAAGGAGCAAAGTAAAGAGTGAAAGAAGAAAGATGGAAATATAGAGTGAAAGAAGGAATGAACATAAGAATGGAAGACAGAGAAGATACAAAAGAGAACAAAAATAACAGATGAAAATAAAGGACAGTATTCCAAGAATCAAGGGGATTTAATGCAGATGAGGATAGAAGAATCAAAAGAAAACAAAAGAAAAACTTTAATTAAATTAAGAGCAAAGGAAAGAACAGAAACATAAATTAAGCAAAATCTTGTAAAAAATAAATAAATAAATAAACTTTAGAGAAATATCAGCTGAAGAAAAAAGCAAAAGAAAGACAAAATTAAAGAATAAAAAGAAAAACTAAAGAATGAATGTGCAAAAAAGGAAGAAAGACTCATGAGAAGGAAAAAACTGAAGGAAAGAATGAACAATTAATGAACAAAGAACGGAGGAATTGAGTGGGGAATTAGTGAAACCAATAAAACTCAATCAGATTTTCTCTACGCACTTAAATTTGATCATGGCCAGAGCATTAGACTCTGCACTCGCATCAACAAAACAAAAACAACAGCAAATTACCTGAAGTTCTAGAGGTGCTGTTTTCCCATTCTGCGACAGCTGCATTTGTGGGGTCTCTCTCAGGGTTCCCTGTAGTCTGGGATGAAGGTTCCTCTGCAGAAATCATTTTAGGCGTAGTCCAGCCACGAGCCAACACAAATGACTCTGACCCTCCAGACCTGGACTCGGCCTGCTGGGAAGCGTCCTTTGGAGCTGGAGGAGTCGGTTGAGCCGTAGGTCCAGCTTGGGTGATCGTTGTTGTAGAAACTGATGGTTGTGGTGTATGGACCTCCTCCTGAAACACAGGTAACCACGTGCTAGAGATGGATGGATCTGGAGTACACAAAATATCTTCAGTAGTGGTTTCTTCCACAGGTTGGGAAGGCGTTGGTGAAATTGTTAGTTTGTCCTCTATGGGATGGACAGGACTCGGTGTGGTAGGCGTGTTGAAGGTTTGTACTTCCGATGTCAACTCTTGCTTCCGTTGAACAAAAGGCACGTTGACTTTATTTGAGGGACTGTTTTTGCGTTTTTCAATGGGCCGATGGACATACATGATTTCCCCCCTGGCCTCCTCAACTGTGCTGGTCGGTTCCACATGTTTGGTTTCTGAAGGACTGGATGCTCCAGAAGGTTGAGTCGTCTGGAGACTCATAAGCTGCCATTTGACCGTGGTCTCCTGTGGGACACCGTGGTCATCGGATCCTTTCATTTGGCCGTTAAGGGTGAATGGTAAGTTATTTCCTCCACTTCCCTCTGCATCTTTTTCATTCTCTGCTGACAGAGGACTTTTGGGAATTGGATAACCATCCTCGTTCAAGTCTTTTCCTTCCCCGGAGAAGTTCTCGGGGTTGTTTGTGGAAACAGGAATAGTCATGATCTCCAACCCACCTCTTTTGGCTTCCATCGGACTGCTTGTTTGAGCTATAAAAAGCCTATTGTTGTTTGGAGCACCCTTCGAGGACTTTAGCGCCCAAATATTTTGGCTGCTCCTCATCTGACTGAAACTCTTAGGAGTTGGATCCGCTGTTCCTGATTCAATCGCTCCTGCGGGGATGACAAGACGCTGTGATTAACATAGCAATGGGAGGAGATCGTTTCATTTAAATGTATGTTTAATTAGCAAGCAAAATATGCTAACTCCCGCCCCAGAACTATGGTAATTAACTTTAATGTGCGCAGCTCGATATAGAACTGTCATTATTTATCCATCAATGCCCTGGAGATATCCAGCAATTAATCTATCGCTCTCAACACACCTATCTTTTAATCAAAGCCCTGTTTCGAAGGAAAAATGAGCTACAAGCGTAGCTAAAATGACCTTTATTTTCTTCCCAGAGGGTAACATTTGACTCCTGGCTGAAACGGGGATGAAATGTACAACCGTTCTGAAAGGTATCCAGGTAATAAGGCTCTTTCTCTCTTTATGCTGCCCCGGCACAAAGAACTCATATATCATGTACCTGTCCAGTGTGGTTAATTCCCAATGCTTTCTAACAGCAAATCTAGACAAAATAAGGGCCAAATCCTTGCATACTGAAAGGTTTGAATTACATTAAGTCAAAGTTTAAAATTTAATACAATAAGTCATAAGTAGAATGTTGCAACTGGGAGGTATAAAGTCACAAATGAGAAAAAAATAGCAATAGTGTGACACAAACTCACAACTGCAAGAAAAAAAGATTATGTTAAATGTTAAAATCAGATGTGAAAGTAGTTTTGGACATTTTTCATGTGAAACCCATGTGTCTACATCATCCCAGCATGCATTTTTTGTGTTTAAAATAAGTCTAATAGACATCTAATATACATTTAAACGTAGATGTCTTGGCCAAAACAAGGCTAAATTTAGGCTGTCAGTGAAAATCTAAAAGTCATCAAAGACCAGACCAAAACTAGACATAAAAGAGAGAGAAATGATTGACTACACATGTGAAGTCTGTCTAATCTGTGTATTTGATGACTAGTGTAGTTTTGGGATATTCCTAGATGTCTAAGATTTGCACTGACAGCCCAAATTTAGCTTTGTTTTAGCCGAGTCGCCTATGTTTAGACCTCTATTGGACATCTATTAAACACAAAATTGCTTGCTTCCTTTTTTTACATAAAAAATGTTTTAAAGCAACATGCTTATATGTGTTCCACATGTGATTTTAACATGCATGAAGCTTGTGTAGTTTGGGTCTATGTGGACATGACATTTGGTTTGCATTCTGTATGTATTTACTTCAAAACTGCATGGATAATTTGGATATCTGCTTAGGTAACATGATTTGCCTTAAAGGCAACAAGCGGCGTTTAGCATTTAAGCCGTGAGAATAGATATTCACAGACCATATGTTCGGTACACACCATGAAATATTAAATGAACATGAATTATTCAGGACTGTGCTGTTGCTGTGTCACATGGACATAATTTACATAACCAAGTAATTGAGCAATTAATGACATGAATAACTGATTACTCTCTGTAGTCTCACCACCTTGGTAGTATTAAACATGCCCATGTGATGGATAAAAGCAGTAAAGGAAATATAATTCCACTATTATCATAGGACTGGTTGTAATAGTAGGAATGTTGTACGCAAAAAGTATTAATTAAAAAGAACTAATTTTTAGCTTTCATAGCCTTTTTGTGTTACTTTTAAGCCGATGGTGTCACAATGATTTTAGTCAAATCTGTGTAATATAAGGGAAAAACTCCATAACTGTGAGCTAAAAAGTGACAAATGTGAGCTGTATAAGACTGCAATATGGAGAAATACAGTTGCAATATGGAGAAAAATGTACAATATAAAGATGCAAAGACGCACTTGAGAGAAAAGTTGCATTTGTGAGATATCAATTGGCCAAACATTCCAATATTGAGATATGACAATGCAATATAATAAAGTCCCAGTAGGGAGAAAAATTCACTATTGAATTGTGAAATATAATCTTAATTATAAGACAACACCCCCACCCCCCCCCAAAAAGTACCAATTAATGACCACAATGAGTCATAAATAGAGAAAAACAAATCACAAAATCAGGATACAAAGGTGCAACTGGGAAGGAAAAAGTTACAATTAATAGGAACAAGCATAATTGTGAAAGAAAAAAGTCTTAGTTATAAGACAAAGTATGTCACAAGTAGAGGAACCAATGCAACATTTGTGGAATAAAAAAAGTCACAATTGGTAAACATAATTTTAATAGTGTTTTAATAAATCATAAATCTAAAACAAAAAGTCTGTGAGAAAAACAAAAGAAAACTGTAACATATAAAGTCTTGCAATTGTGTAAAGCTTGCAATTAAGGGAAAAAATAATTGCATTTGGGAGACAAAAGTCACATATGGGATACAAAAAAGTTGCAATAAGGAAAAAAAGTCACAACTGTAATGTATAGTCCTACTTAAAAGACCAAAAGTCGCAGTTTAGAGACACAATGTTGCAACTGGGAATAATAAGTTTCCATTTTTCAAGACAAAAACTCCCCATTAAAAGACAAGAAAACCCCCACAATTGTAAATTACAAAGTTGCAACTGCGAAACAAAAAAACCCCCTAAATAATAGGCTTGCTATTTTGCATCCAGTGCAATGGCATTTAAGCACTTTGTGCTTCAAGTGTTCAAATACCTGAAGACAATGCCCACTTATACAGAAGAAACATTGCTCAAGTATCTAGACACAAGAAACAAAACAGACACTTGAACACGTTTTGCAGAATGTATGTATTTCAGAGAATTTCTACATAGCAAAGCTTTATCCGTATCTTTAGTTTTCTTTTTTTGTGCAAAAACTCAAGGACACAGATGGCAAGTTTACATAAAAGATGGCTGGATTTTCAGAATTCTCTACACCCTCCATGTAATGAAATTTGAAACAAGGGGGATATATATAGCGTCATGCAGCAGAGGGTGAAATAACCAGTGAATCCAAAGCTGGCTAAATGACCTCTGCTGTAGTAAAAAAAAAAACGTGTCTTCTTTACACACACAATCCTCGGCGCTGCCAATGATCACGCTTCGTATACAATAATTGGGAGAGAGACTGGGAATTGGTGGCAGTGCCTGCGCTTTCGGCCAAAGCCCATTAATTAGATTCGGATGTAAATAATGCATGCTGACTAAAGCTGGATTTTCACCCGGCATTAAATATTAATGTTCCCTGTTGAATTTGGTTCGCGGGGAGGATATTTGTAGTGATGATGCCTTGAGAACGGACTGCTGCCAAAACCCCATCGCGCTAAAACCACACCAGTTAGACATGCTTCAATCACAGCCTAAGGCCTTGCAACGCTCTAAATTTTCAAATGGGTTGGATCTCTTTTTGCTCTCTCCTACTATGCAGCTTTACTTGGCACGGATATGACAGGCATTGATATCCATTATAAGCCCTAGAGCAGGAGGCAGGAATACATCTCAGCACTGTGACCTTAACAGCGGCCCATTCGGAGAACGAGTTGTGTTAGCAGCCTTCCTCTTCGGCAGCTGCACCTGAAGAACTATTTGCTGCCATATTGTTTTTTCTCTCAGAAACAATGAACAATTCAGCTGCAAGTCACCGTGAGACATAGTTTGCTGGGGGCATTTACTTTTGCACAGTGTGGACATCATTTGGTGTGGTTTTAAGCAAAGCTATGGAGGTTTGAAATAAAGACTGTTGAGTGTTGAAACTACTGTTCAGTTGAAGAAACAAAAATGATTGACTATAAGACAGAATGGTGTTTTGAGCAGACTGTCCTTTAATCTTCAGCTTATTCCCTGTGATTACACTTTATGTTGATGGTCCCTTTTGAACATTCTGTTGACAACAAGTAACATTGCAGGTACATGTCTACTAACTGTCATTAGATCATTACTAGACTGTCTCCTTAATATCTGCTTAGCTCTTATTCTGATGATCTTCCAATAGACATTCTACTTACTACAAGTACAGGTCAACCTATTCAAACCCTAACTCTACCAGTCTACTATCACTATAAAGTGTATCATTCTACAATGTGTATTCTATACTGTTTATTGTATCTCCCTACCTTAACCCTACCCCTAAACCCAACGCTCACAGAAAATATTGAACATTTTTACATTTTACAAATACTTCATTCTGTATGATTTATGAGCCGTTTTCCTCATTGGGACCAAAAAAATGTCCACACAAAGTCAAAATATACCGGTATTGCTAAATTTATATTAATAATTTTTATTATAAATATTACAGTCTTACTGGCAAACAAAATTCCCAGTAAGTTGCTTCAAAATTCTCAGTGAAGGTTTTGCAGTGTATGCTGATTGAAATTGAGAAGTTTCATGTTATTGAGTAATTTTATGCACTTAGACTTTTAAGTAAACCTGTCGTACCTTGGGGTGGTCCACTGAAGCTGTCTGTGAAGGTCTCTGAATATGGAAGATCCATGTGAGAGTTGCTTGAACTCTTCATCTCCTGCTGTGCGTGCACCAGGACCACTTCTTTCTCCTGCTCCAAGAGCTCTTCTTCTGGGTCTGAAGAGGAAGGACGGTAGGAATATTCCTTAGTATTTGGCTCCACTATGGCATTATCATCACCTCCTTTGCTTGCTTTCCCTTTACTTGGCTTCGTTCTGGCAGATGGGACCATTTCTGGGGTTCCTCTGTAGAGGCTGGACTCTGTGGCCGGTGTCTCAGGCTCTCCAGTCCCAGCCCAATATCTAAATGGCTTCATGATTGTGTTCACGATGGTGGAAATGACACTGTTGCTGGTCTGAGCTTGTGTAGAGGAAGATGGTGTAGTTAAGGATGGGTCAGGAGATACTTCAGGACCCTCTGGATCATCAGTCTCCTCTTTAGCTGAACCCCCTTGAAGGTTTTCCTGTTTCTCTTTGGGATCTTCATCCCAGTCTACAGACCTTTCCTCGGGTTCCAGATGGATTACAACGTGCTCCTCTGAAATTTCAGAAGATTCATGGTTTATTATGGATTTGAAATCTTCTTTCTCAAGGTCAACCAGACCGGTCCAAGTTGAAGGTTCGGGGAATGCTCCGTTTCTTTGCAGCTGCTCCTCTTCGTCGCTTGAAGAGATCAAACTTGAGTTTTCAAGGGTCTTCTGAAGTATCGGTGCCTGCTCTTTGAAATTCTTCTCTGAAAGAGTAGGATAGTCTCATTAATGGCAGCATTGACTGACAAACTACATATCCATAGTTGTGAAATGAATTTAACCTAATCCTCATATCATACATATTTCAGATTCTCACGAGACCCAGGGTGATCTCTTGATGTTATGGGCTTTAAATTATTCTCCAAAATTATGGGTAAGGGATGTAAGAGAATACTTTATGGAACTTTTAAAGTGGAAAAAAAAATCTTCTTCAACCAGGTCAAAAATGGCCATTTGTATGAATATATATGCCTGTATCAAAACAGAGAGAGGCCACTACTTCAACAAACCTTGATAGCAGTATGCATCGAAGAGATCAGTAGTGTCCGGGAAGCCGGTGCGGTTGGGGTTGTGGTAAACAGTTCGTACTCCAGGTTCATCCCCTCCGCAGTTACGCCGAGGCAGGTTGATGGGGTAACGCACACTGCCATCGGCCAGCCAGCCGGGATCACATTGGTCTAGGCCAGCCTGCCAGGCGAGGTAGATCTGCCCGACTGTGGCCAGCTGAGCTCCCAGAGTGTGGCAGTGAGTGGAGGCAGATGCCAAGCTCAACTTCTCTGGCACACTTGTGTGGAACACTTCACCTGGACAAAGTACACAAAATGTGTAAGAATGCTAAAGTCCCATAAGAATGCTGATTTTGTCTATGCTATAAAAAGGTGACTATACAAGACTTAGTATTTGATGGTATTACACATAGGCTTATGTTATTTTATGTAGGTAATACTTTATTTAAAATTTTGAGACAATAATTAATTTTCATACTGGAATGTAAACAATCAAATTAAAATTAAGAAATTATTGGCTGATACCGATACGGCAGCCGACATATTATTTATCACCTGATGACATTTTACAGTAGATCAACATAAATTTTGGTCCATAATTTCCTTATTGGGTCGATAACAATAACATTAAACATAAGCAATTACTGGCTGAAACTGATGTGGCAGCTTATATATATCATACATCACTTGGTAAGAATTTATTTTACAGTGGATCAACTGGTGAAAACAATCCAGTATTTATTTGTGAAATTGGATTTTTTTTTTTATCTGGCCGATAGGAGTAACATTAACTAAGCATTGTATTATATCGGTTGATAGCGATATATAGAGCATTACTAAGTAACAATTTACATTACAGTAGATCAAAAGTCTTTGGCAAGAATTTATTTCCTTATTGGGTCGATAACAATAACATTAAAAATAAGCATTTATTTACCCATACATATGTGACAGCCAATATATAATGCATTAACACTTTATTTTATAGTGTCCTTGTCACACATTTTATGTTCTTACTGCAATAATAACAGTGAATTACGCAAAATTCCATTTGATTAATCATAAACCAAACCAATACCAGTACTTAGATATACAATTACACTGAGCAGAAACCAAAACTAGAACCTGAACTAAAAACCTTCATAAAGTCCCCGTAAAATCAAAATAAAGTTTTTAGACATTAGTGTCAGTACGTTAGTCTTAGGAATATAAATAAGCTAGTGTGCTCCAAAACAATGACACAATTTGCGTTTAGAAGATACACTGTAAACATCTAAAACTTGCAGTTTGTCGCTTCCACCTAAACGATCAACAATTAAAAAAAAATAATTAATTTGATGCACTTGAGATCATCCACTCTCACACGTCACACATTAAACAAAAATGCATATTTCAAAGCACTTCACGAGACCTTTAATGTTCTCTTCAAGAACAATAGTCACCTTGGATAACCTGAGGGTGAGTACTGTAAACCAACAGCAATTTTTTAACCACATTAAGGCAGCTTGTAATATTAATTCATAGTAGGGCATTGTCATTCCTGCACGAAACACATGAACATGTTATACTGTACCCATTCTGGCATAAGGGCTGAAAGCTTGGTGACCTACTTAGATGTTCTGGGAGTTTGGGATATGAGTAGGTACATGCATCTACGACGTCTGAGGCTCACGAGGACATTTAAAGACACGTTTTTTTGGCCGACTGAGCTGTAACCAAAGGCATACGTGGTACCTTGCAGACTGTTGGCAAAGCAGTACACATCGAACATCTCATCGGGGGCTCGAGTGCCGTAGTTCCTCACGCCAGGCGAATCCTCCCTGTCACCAAAACAGCCCGGCCGAGGGGACTGGATGGGATACCTGGGTATGGGAGCCAAAACAAGGAAATTATTTTCAAGAAGGGCCAGGAGTGAGTGAGATAAACTGTGCAATTACTTGAAAGCACATCGATTTGGATGGCGGCTAAAGTCTGATTAAGAGATTATAAACAGCACTCTGGGGTTTCTGAAGAGAAATAGCGATGGGGGTTCTAGCGCGGCCCAAATATTGAAGTCGGTTATATAAAACCATTAAAACAGCCCACGTATTTTTCCATGGCCGTCCAGAGATCTCTGATGTCTCCATACGCTTGCGCTAATTGCGCGTTTGCGTTTTCACTGATGTGTAGCCAAGTTTCTCTAGAGATGCTCCAATTAAAGTTCTAGCAGGCGGGAAGGGAAATGTTCGCTCACGCCTTTTATTTGCCAAGGCCTGAGTCTCAATTATGAGCTGACAATATGTGCTAGATATGAACGCTGAAATCAATAGCTGACTGACATTCAATCATGAGGAACTGGATGATGCTATAATACGGTCAATAGATAATAGTTATTACGATTAATTAAAAAAGGTTGATTGTTAAATTGCTTGAAGCCCAAGATTGCTTTGGTAGAAAGTTGAGCTATTTTGTTTCATGCAATGGAGACCAGTTTCATTGGCTCAGATATTCCTCTAATATGTTGTGATGTACAAAGCGATGGATTTATGGGTAACATTAAAAGGAAGATTAAGAGATGCACTGGGGAAAAGTATTATGTAAACATGTTCAAAGAGTGCTTGCAGGCAAATGTTTCTGAATCTCGAAGACAAACCCAAAGACTCATAAGAAAAGTAAAATCTTGCTTTTTAAATCGAATTATTTGTATTTATGTAATTGACCTGTGTAATTTCGCATATAATGTATTTTCATATATGATAGTGGAACAGGGCGACACGGTGGCTCAGTGGTTAGCACTGTCACATCACAGCAAGAAGGTCGCTGGTTCGAGTCCCGGCTGGGACAGTGTGGAGTTTGCATGTTCTCCCCGTGTTGGCGTGGGTTTCCTCCGGGTGCTCCGATTTCCCCCACAGTCCAAAGACATGCGCTATAGGTGAATTGAAGAAACTAAATTGGCCATAGTGTATAGTGTGTGAATGAGTGTGTATGGATGTTTCCCAGTACGGGGTTGCAGCTGGAAGGACATCCGCTGTGTAAAACATATGCTGGATAAGTTAGCGGTTCATTCCGCTGTGGCGACCCTTGGTGAATAAAGGGACTAAGCTGAAGGAAAATGAATGAATGAATGAATAGTGGAACAAATACAATAAAAAGTTTGTTTGACAAATAATAATAATAATAATATTTGATAAAATTGACAAAATGTAATATACATTTATAATATTTTATTCAGTATTTCTAAAATGAAATACTGGACATTGTAAAGGTTAAAATAAAACAAAATAGAATAATTGTAAATATCAGGGTATATAATAAAATAAAATAATAAAATAATAATGAAAAAATAATAAAATACTATAAATATATTCAAATGTAATATATAATACATTGTTATTATATTATATTATAAAATTAAAATGAAATACTTTGTTTGTTAAATATGTTAAATATGTTATACATATATTACACAATCTTTAAAAACATATTTTAACTGAAAAAAAGGTAAAAAAATACTAGAAAAATCTAATAAAACAAATAAAATAAAATAAATACAAGACATTTGTCATGCTGAAAATAAAATAAAATGCATACAAATAAATTAAATAAATAAGAATATGAATCGTATTATATAAATAAGCCATCTTATCAGAGTAATATAACAGTGAATATCTCATGTTTTGCAGTTGTGTTTGAGAGAGTCCTCTGACCTGACGGTGTGGTCAGAAAGCCAGCCGGCATCACAGTTGTCATATCCGTCATCAAATGTGGCCTGAAGCTGCGCCGGTGTGGCGATATTGGCTGAGTTTTCCACACACACTCTTTTAGCGTCGGAGAAGGAAAGTGCATAACGGTTGTGAGGAGCGCGATAATGAAACACCACTCCTGTATGCAACAAAAAACAACAAACACACACACAGCATGAAGGGCATGATAGGATAGTTTTCCCAAAAGAACAGTAATTATTGGTGTTTAACTTGATAAATGACACAATCCAGATCTCTTGAGACGCACTAAATGGCTTGTTTTGCTGATTTCACTTTCATTTCTGTTTTTTGCCATTCGTTAGTCCTCGAAAAATGACTACAGACAGAACTAAGGGGGGGCGGGGGGTGGGGTGGGGGATTTTTACTCTACAATTGTAAACAGCAAGCCATTTGTTTTCCGTGGATGATGATGGCTTGTTTTTTTTCACTCGTTAGTGGTAGATTTATAAAAGTCATGAATCTTTGTTTACCCCTTACATTTATTATTTCTCCTCACTATATAGATCTTACTATATTTTTCTGTACTTTAAAAGTAATTATAATTGCAGATATTTTCCCTATTTTTTATTTTGTTATTTTATTTACTCATTTATTACTTTCATATATAAAGTATATGTTTTCGATTTATATGCAAAAAAGTTTAATAATTTAAAAAAGAAAAATACATTGAAAACCAACGGTCTCAAACTCAATTCCTGGAAAGCCACAGCTCTGCATAGTTTAGCTCCAACCACCTCCAACTCACATCTGCTTAATAGTCTCTAGTAGTCTTGAACACTTTGATTATTTGGATCAGCTGTGTTTGATTAGGGTTGGAGCAAAACTGTGCAGAGCTGCGGCCCTCCAGGAATCCAGTTTGAGACCTATGTTTTAAACAATTACATTTAAATGGTACTTTAACACAAAAGTGCACAAAAATATGATGCAGCCCAACAGTGTGATACACAATAATATAAAAACACTGTTTATAATAATAATAAATGTTTCTTGAGCAGCAGATCATCACATTATAATGATTTCATGTGATGCTGAAGACTTCAGAGGCACTGAATTTCTAGCTGCAAATCACTTGAATTAATTGCAATTTTAACATTCAATTATTTTATTCGCAAATATATTTTAAGATTTTTACAACATTTGTGTTAAGAAAATGCAGCCTTATCACACCAAACTCAATTTTTTTACAGTGATAGGTGCCTTTTTTGAGTGGTTTTCTAATGGCCACAAGCATTTTGCGCACTGCTTATTGTAGTTAAAAAAAAACAACTCTACGTCAGTTGCGCTTTTTCATTCTCCAATCAAATGAAAGCCGAGGCGGGGTTTCCGTTGAGGTGACAGCAGTGTTTGTGTTGTCAAGATGACTATGGAGACTTTTAAAGATGGAGGAGAGACTAGTGGTCGCTGTTTCAAGTTATCCGGAGCTTGAAAATCACAATATTATTCTTAAATATTACAATTATAACAATATTAACAGCGCCATACACAGCTAATTTAATAGTTGCCTAGCGACATAAAAAGCACAGCACACTTCTTTTTTCTTGTCACCAATAAAAGGCAGTGTTGTGCACCTCGCATTCTCAGAACGGAAAATCGTGTTCAGTGTGATCATAATTAACTGCATTAATTAATAAATAATAACAACAACGCGTCAACTTGCCCAGCCCTAACTTTTGTTAACATTTTAATATTATATATTTTGTTTTCACATGATTTCTATTTTTGTCATCTTTTTTTAAACAAAGAATTGAGATTTCTGGAATTATTTTTTGAACTGTCCGTTTCTCATTCCCAGAGTAGATCAGCTTCACTCCTGAATCCCTTTCAGTTCTCTAAACTCCACATCCAGACAGAAGCTCGTCTGTCGACCGGCGCCCCAAGAGATGGAGCGAATATAAAGGAAAATCCTCAAAGCCAGGTGGGCCAGTTTATGGTGAAACACTTCAGACGACATCTTGAGGGGGGAAGATTTGAGTCTCTTGAGCAAATATGGGCAGTTTCTTACCCGGGATGCCCCACTTCAAAGGAAGATGTCTCCGTTTCTTTATTTCCTTGCCTCCTTTTTCTTCGTCCTGCTTCTCTTTTGCTTCACATTGGAGTTCAGGAGAGACTCTGAGCTTATTATAATATTCAGTGTCCGTGACAAACATCGGGGGAGGAATATGTGGGACTCGCCTCCACCAAGGGATGCCAAGTCTTACTAGAAAGGGGGTCAGAATTTTGTGCATCACACTTGCTGAAGAAGTAATCTATTCCCTATTAATTGTCTATTTTGTTCCTCGCCTCTAAATTAAAATTTAAATGTGATATCAATCATATTTATTTACAGTAATTGCTTTCAAATATTGTTTATTATTTGAAGCAGTTTCATAAATTTGATTTCATAATGAACTACGAATTCATACAAATTAGCCAATAAACTGACAAAATGTAAGACAGTTACGTTTCAGTTACGAGATCAGGCTGGTAATTCTTAATATATATATATATAATTTTTTTAATTATTTTTTTTTTGTACAAAAAAACACTCACAACAGGCACTGGAACATCAAACCGCAGGCAGGACAAGGAGATGTGACAATACAATACCAGACAAAAAACTAATGACACTCATGTGTATAAATAGACAAGACATGATTAAACTGAATACATAAGGGTGCGACACAGGTGGAACTAATGGAACTAACGGCGGGAAAACAGAACAAAGGAATCACATGACGCAAACAAAAGCACATGGGACATCACATGGCACAACAACTACATGAACACAACACATAGACACACCAGACTCGTGACAGGTTATTGGAATTGCTTAATTATATGCATTATGTTTCATAAAATTTGCAATTTTAAATGTTTATATAAACATTTTATAAACCTATATTTATATCCAGAGCACATCATAAAAAGAGTACTTTGGAACGAATCAATCTAATGTATATACACAAATAAAATATTGTAAAAGTGTCTTGTAGAAAATATTAATTTAAAAGTAAGGGAAGGTATTTTATATTTCAATTTATTTATATTTTTAATGTAAGTTTACATTATATCTTACAATTTTATATTACTTTAAGTATTACACTTAAAAATGTACTACACATTTATATTGATTTATTGTGTTTTTTTTTTTGTTTTTTTTTAAACTATATATTTATTATGCTCTTTCACATTTCTAATTCCTTAGTATTATTTTAAGATATTTTAATACAATTTTAATTCAAAACATTTATGTCACGATCACCAGCGATCCAGGCTTGCAGATCGCTGGTAAACACGCACCTTCACCCGGACTACAATCCTGTCTCTTTATGAACTCATCACGCACCTCACACACACCTGTTCCCGAATCACAGATGATTACACACACAGCTGGGAGCTGATCAAGGACTTATTACACAGACTATTTATACACCACACTTGTACACACACAGTGCTGAGTCTTGTTTTTGTACATTACGAAGCGTTTTCCTTGCTGTGGCGTGTTTCCTGACCCTAGCTTTGTTTATTGTTTCTTGTTGTTAGCCGCCTGGACAGATCTCTTTGCCTATGTACCGACTACTCTTCTGGATTGCTCTTTATGTACCCTTTTGCTCCTGTGATCGACATTTGTCTGCATGACCATTTAATAAATGCTGCGTATGGATCCTCAACTCCGTTGTCCAGGAAACAGAATGCTTCGTAATGCTAACCGTGAACAAGACTCAGCAAAGTGTGTGAGAATGTGAGGTGTATAAATAGTCCAAGTAATGAGTCAATCACGAGCTTCAGCTGTGTGTGTAAGTCAGTGTCTGAATGATTGTCAGCTGTGGTAAGAGTGATGAGTGCAAAGACTTCTGGGAGTTGTAGTTCATATCAGTGGCACATGTGTAGGCTAGATCGCTGGTTTATTATGGACAATTTAATTCAAACATTTAATTCAAAACGTTTAGCTCCACACTTATTCTGTGTAGGCAGAACTGTATGTTATTTAAATATTTATATATATTTATTTAACATATTCCTGTTTATTTTCTGGCCAGTTTAGTTTTCTTCATTATGGAGTGTTTTGTGTTCAAATGCTACACATTAAGATGTGAAAACATGTAAAGCTGGTCAATGTTTTAATTGGGATTTGCATAAAGCCTATAACTGTAAAATGAATAGTTCCTAACAGTGTCTGACAGCAAGTTTCAATGGTTTAATTGGCGATCTTGAACTTATTAACCATTCAAACGCACAGAGGAGGAGGAGGAGGACGTTTCTGTCTGAGATGCAGAAATGCAGAAGTATCTGCATGTATGGTATTAATGATGAACTGGTGACTCGTAATGCATTTTTAAGAGCAATTTTCTGTGCGGAGAAGAAATCCTCGTTATGTTTTGCAATTAGAAATGATGAGTTTGTCATAATGCTCCATTTCATTCCCCTTCACTGCTGGACGCCATTTAGATCAGGCTCATTTCAATGCTTCACTCCAGATTTGTTTCCTTGCCTTTGTGATCAAGATTTCTTTTGTGTGTGTGTGTGTGTGTGTGTGTGTGCGTGCGTGCGTGCGTGCGTGCGTGCGTGCGTGCGTGCGTGCGTG
>CAIGQV010007757.1:11692098-11709052 GCA_903798115.1 Danio jaintianensis | reverse complement strand
GTGCGTGCGTGCGTGCGTGCGTGCGTGCGTGCGTGCGTGCGTGCGTGTATATATATTTACAATTTAATTAACACTATTCAGAATTCTGATTTGTGTTTTTCATACAATAATATATTTAGATTTATTTTAAATTGATTGGATGTACTTTTTTATTTATTTTATATATATTATATACTAATTATATTTATAGAATTTTATATATATTACTCCTCTAAGTTTCTTATATTTTATCTTGCTATGATTAGTATACTAGTTTCTTTATAGTATTTGTTTTATAAAAATGAATTAATATGTACTATTGTAATAGTATTGTATAGTATAGTTTTGTATTTGTATCTGGTTTGTTTTTTAGTTTTGTTTTATAGATGTAAAAAAATATTTTATTCTACATCCACATTTTAAATATAATCATTTTAGTAAATTGTGAATAATTTCTGATTTACTTGTCTTTGCCATGATGACAGTACATAATATTCTTTGTTATTTTGCAAAATACGATACTAGTATTCAGCTTAAAGTGTCATTTAAAGGCTTAACTAGGTTAATTAGATTAATAAAGCTTTAGTTATTGGATAACAGTGGTTTGTTCTGAAGACAATTGGAAAAAATAATATTCTAATAATATTGACCTAAAAATATATATATATATATTTTTTTAAATGTAAAAACTGTTTTTATTGCAGCTAAACTAACAGAAATAAAACTTTCTCCTGAAGAAAGATATTAAAGGACATACTGTGAAAATGTCCTTGCTCTGTTAAACAACACTTGGGAAATAGTTGAAAAAGAATAAAAATTGCACAAAAGTGCTAATAATTTTGCCTTCAACTGTATTTTAATTTCAATAAATATGTATACTTTTGTCATATTAGAGATTTTTGTTTACGTTAGTTTTTAATCCCTAAACTAGCATACATTTACGCAATTATGTCATTGATCTTAAATAAAAAGTCTGGTCTCAACAGCACAATGCATTTAGCATCTGGTTAAACTAAATAAACCTGATGTAGGTTTCTGAGCACATTTGCATTTCCGCTCCACAGCCGCATGCAGACGCCAGCACCGCAGTGCATGTGTCTAACTAACTTCATCACGGTTTTGGCAGAAATCTGAGCATGCAGAAAACTCAGCATCTGTTTGCTCCAAACGCCACCAGATGTGCATTAAAACAGCACTGAGGCCTGTAATCAAACCCGTTTTTCAGATTAAGGCAAGACACTGCAGATGAATAGGATGAAGAAATTAAGTAATAGTCATTACAAAATTTAATATCAAATAATACTATACATGTATTACATAAAATGTTATGTTTAACCCTGTCACATGCAAGTTTTAAATACTCCCACTGACCTCCCTGTGCATATGAGTTTTTTTTTTATGTGACCATTAATTAGAACGCATCACTCTAATTATTGATAAGCATCAAAATTATCTTGTGAAATATCTGATTTTCCGATTCTTGCATTGATTTGTTTAAACAGTTTAATAATTATAATATTATTTGATCTATGATCTAAAGATCTAGTCAAGTCAAGTCAAGTTTATTTATATAACGCTTTTCACAATGTAGATTGTGTCAAAGCAGCTTAACATAGTTCTAGTAAAGTCCAGATTTCAGAGTAGAAGTTCAGTGTAGTTTAGTTCAGTGTGGTCTAAATTTCACTGCTGAAAGTTCAAACACCACGGAGCAAATCCACCGAAGCACAATTCCACAAGTCCCGATCCGAGCAAGCCAGTGGAGACAGTGGCGAGGAAAAAAAACTTCACCAATTGACGAAGTGAAGAAAAAAAAAAAAAAACTAGTCTGAAGAGAATAGTGCTGCTGGATTTACAACATGGTAATTCATTAACTTCTCACAAAATACATGAAAGTAAGTGGCTGTTTAACTGGGAAAGGAATAGAAGAAGCATAAATAAGCAAATGTGGCATTATTTAATTAATTGCGTGCTTATTTGCATGCATTTCTACCACAAATATCTAAACACTGGATAAAGTCTGGTACAATTTGTTATATATGTAATTTTTTACATATTAGAATGAAAGGATTTTACAGTTGGAAATTTAGGAATCGTTCTCACTTTTTAATTCAGAAAATACAGCAAACAGTCAAAAAAGAAAATATTGAATTTTCACAAAAGAATTAAACGTATATAACCAGCCAGTTTATGAATGAATAAATTCCTTTGTAAAAACCTTCAGAATACAGATTTGCATAAAACTGGTGTTTGTAAAGCTGCTGAAGTGGGAATTTATGACTCAGTGTAGAAGAAAACGCTCATTTAGAGAAAACAGCCTGTAAAAATGTACACTGTAGTTGAAATCAGCAGACATAAATTACTAGTGCAACAAAAAAATACTAAAATTGTGTTTCGGATGTTTTCCTTTCAGTAATTGCAAAAACACTTTATCACAAGCCAAAATGCCTAAAATCTCAAAAATTGACAGGTGCATGAAAAAAACTGTTTTTGCTTTCAGTGTCTCGCCTAAAATAACCCATCATGTCATCCACTGAGCGTGATTCACTCAGAAAAAATGGAAGTTAATTGCTGAAGAAATTTTGTGTGAAAGAGAAACATTAAGACCAAAGTGGTCAAACTGAAGTTTTAGAATGAATCACTTCACATAGCTTGTCTTTTATGGTTAATACTTGGTGCATTGATTATGCTCACCTGTGCCTCATTTAGTTACTCATTATCTCACGTAAGTGTTACCTTTACATTCTATCAAATTTATTGTTAATATGGGCCTCTTTACATCTGGTCACTTCTTGTGTTTTCTCTAAACAGACAGCGGTTTCACTTGTGGAAATGGTTCCGTTTACATTTGCTCACATAAATGTGTCTCCGCTAAACGGATATAAATCCCATCCTCAAATGCCTTGCTATCTGCAAATTTAACTAGTTTACGTCAACTAAAGCATCAGATACACCGCCTTTAATTAATTTTTTTACAGAAATATAAGCTACATATCTTATTCAGAATACATATGATTTTATATGTAGGCTGCACGAGGCTTTGTACTTCACGCATTTTTCAGTAAAACATCAGCACAATTGCACAAGACAAGATCAGTGATCAGAGAACAAGCAAAACTCTCTATATATTTTAAATAATTTTTCCTCTCTATTGACATAGATTTGCAACTGCAGGTGCCTGATGCTGCAATTTGATATTAATTTAACATTTTAATTTTACCATATAAGTTAAACGACAGTTAACGACCGGTCGAAATTAGTCAAAAATCTGTCATAAAACGAGTTGTTGTTTAAAGGCAAATATCTGACATGTCATATTGCCTATAACATACTCTCACATGTTTATTTTGTTTACATTTTGGGAGGAGAAAACAACCATCTCATCAAGTGATCTCAATAGGCATGATTGTTGAAGTGATGTTCATGTCCAAACTAAAAAAAGAACAAATAAAAAAAAAATTCAAGAGACTTCCTCTATATATATATATATATATATATTTTAAAGTGCATTTAACCCAGAAGAAAAGGCAACTCAATATTTTTTTTTTTTTTACGCAAACCACAAACATTAAAACAACAGGTGCTTTAGCATGAATCTAATTTCTACAATCAAATCATCTGTGTGTATTAGCATTCAGCTAATTACCCGTGACCTGAAGGGGCACCGTATCTTGTTCATCATTAATGCCGACCACGACCTCGCAGCGGTACATCCCCGAATCGCTGGACCGCAGGCCTGTCAGCACCAAGCTGGCATTGTAGCGGTTTTCTGGGTATCCCGGCAAGGTGACGCGACCCTGGAAGGCTTTCTTCACCTTGATGATGTTGTCTTTGGCCACTAGGATGGACTGTTGCTTCTGGAGGCCATCCGGGCCGCGTTGACCCCACAGTTTGGTCCACTTGATGCGAGGAGGTTCATGTGAGGGACTCGGGCTCAGAGTGAAAACACACGGCAGGAGGGCTGAACCCGATAGAGGCTCCTGGACCCGCTGGTGCGTCACTTTACGCATGTTCACCACGGTGTCACCCCTCACGAGGCCTAAGGACAGAGGAAAAATTACAACATTAAGACTGATCTGTTCATTATTAACAGTTTCTGAAGAGGCACAATTATAAACATATAACTATCCCATTTGGACTGTAACCTCTGTTTTTTAGTTTGTACTTCTTTTTTTTCCAGTGTTTTTTCTTTGTTCCAATTTGTAGTATCTATGACTGAATCTTTGGTTCAATGATTATGTTCACCTGTGTCTCATTTGGTAACTCATTCTTTCTTGAATTGGAGGCTACCTTCACATGCTAACAAAATGATCATAAATACAGGTTTCCTGGTTATAGATTGATCAAGAATGGCCTTTAAGGTCATATTAACTATTTTGTAATATTGCACATTTCCATTAATTCAAGCTTAATGCTAAAATCTCAATAAAAGCTTTAAATATAATTATGAAGTGACAAAAGTCTGCTCAATACAGTCTTATATGAACTGCTATGGCCATTCTTGTAGTCATATAATTATGGTTGTTCCAGTGTTTATAGGTAATTACACTATTGTAAAAGTAAGGTTTGTGTTTAAAATTAGTAGAAACAATAAAAAGAAATAAGAAATAAGAAAAAATAACTGTCTTTGCATAGCATACCAGGCATGCATTTTGTTTTATTTAAATAAGGTCATTTATTTTAAAGTATTGTAATGTACAGAGTACTCCAGCAAAGTAAGCAATACATGGAAAAATATACTGCAATAAATAATGTACCTCACTATACAATGCATTTTCCCCATAAACAAGTCAGTCACTTTTTATTTAAAAAAAATAATCCCTACTTTCCCACTACTTTTGAAATTAGAAACAAAATACAATTTTACTGACAAGTCCCTTTATTAATCTGGGCTCCCCACAGCGAAATGAACCGCCAACTTATCCAGCATATGTTTTATGCAGCGGATGCCCTTCCAGCTGCAACCCATCACTGGGAAACATCCATACACACTCATTCACACACATACACTATGGACAATTTAGCTTACCCAATTCACCTATACCACATGTTTTTGGACTTGTGGGGGAAACCGGAGCACCCAGAGGAAACCACGCAAACACGGGGAGAACATGCAAACTCCACACAGAAATTCCAACTGACCCTGCCGGGGCTCGAACCAGCTACCTTCTTGCTGTGAGCCGATTGTGCTACCCACTGCGCCACTGTGCTGCCCCCATTTTAATTTTTTAATTTTTTTTATTTTAATAACATTAACGAATGTCTTTGGTTATTTGGGTAACACTTTACAATAAGGTTGAATTAGTTAATGCATTTACTAACTTGAACAAACAATGAACAATACATTTATTACAGTATTTGTTCATGTTAGTTTAATGTTAGTTAATGAAAATACAGTTGTTCAATGTTAGTGCATGCTATCTCACGGTGGATTACCTAATGTTAACAAGCAGGAATTAGGATGTTAATAATGCATTAGTACATGTTCATGTTGAACAATGATTAATAAATGCTGTACAAGTAAGGTTCATAATTAGTTCATGTTAGCAAGTACATTAACTAGCATTAACTAATTCAACCTATTGTAAACCTATTGAAAACTAATTTACTTATTGTAAAGTGTGACCGTTATTTGTTGTTCATTTACTATATTAAAAACTATCCTGAGCTCACTTATAAATAAAAATATCCAGAGTACTCCAAACCAGATAAGTCGATTAATAAATAAAAAAATCACGTAAATGAAAAAGCACACGAAGGTCAGGATAGAGTCATCGCCCTCACCCAGTGCCCCAATCTCTCTTCTTAATTATAATGTGTATGTGTTGGGCCACAGAGATGAAATTTCCCTGTGCTGTTGGAAGACTCCCTTCTTTACATTAAATCAAATCAAATAACGGCAGGGCAAGGCCAGACATGAGGTGCCGGCCGAAAGCCCACTCTAATGAAAATAAATCAGTGAATCTTTGCACTCTCTGTGGAAATAGTCAGTGCTCTATCGTCCTCCACCAAACCTCTTGTCATTCATTCAATCCGTCTTGCAGCAATTACATTCTCACCTTTACATATGCAAGTGAGAAGGATGATGGGTAGCCATGTGCAATTTGATAAGCTATAATGCTCAACCCAGGCTCGTTGGAAATTTACGCGAATGACTTACATTTCTGCAAAATTGTAATGTTGCTCAAGGTACATCCTGCTTCAATTACTGAACTACACATCCACAAGAGGCTGTACAAGGCATAACATTAATCATGACCCAGCACAGAATTCCTAAAAAACAAAAACATGGCTGCAAATTTGTAGCAACATGTTATTTCAAGCTAGCCACATGGTCCAAAATAATAAAACACGCTAGCTTTATGGCAAGACATGCTAATTCATGCTAGCATTGTGCTGAACATGACAACAACATATAATGTGACAGCAATAGCTAAAATGTGTTAGCCCAGCATGCTAAAAATGTTAGCAACATATCTATAAACATCCTAAAAACATGATTCATGTTAGTATAATGGTAAACCACTATTAATATTGTAAAAGATCATGTTTAAGAAGTTATTTAAAAAGACAGAAATGCTTAAAATGAGTAAGCCATCGGTTAAAAATGCTAGCAACATCTTAGTTCACAACTCAACATGCTTGATACGTAGCAACATACTCTAAAACATGCTAGAAAGCATGTTGCTATCATATAAATAATCTACCTTCATGTTAAAAAGGTGTTTGGAACCTGCTAAATCAAGCTGAAAATTTGTTAAAAGTTTCTTAAAACATGCTTACAACATGCTGAATAAAACAGCAACGTCTTAAAAAGTGTTCGTTTATGCTAACAATGTGGTAAAACGTTAAAATATAGCAAATGATGTTTATGATATTAATGGAATTTCAATTCACTCTAACATAATATTAAAACATGCTAGCAGCACGTTAAACATGCAAGAAACTTTGCATCAACTTCCTAATAATGCTACCAACAAGTTAAAATGTGTTTTGAGGCTTTAAATCATTTCCCCAGGTAGACTAATCATACTTTTCTCGAAATGGAACAAAAGCTATTTATATTTTACTGCCTCTGGTGTTCCTGTCTTGGTTGATAATGCAAGTAATAAAAATAGCATTTCACTTGGCCATTTTGTCTATGCATCAGCCCTCTTTCTGCTAATGCTACCTATTGATTTACTTCATTCATTAAATTTTTTTTTTAAACAGCTGAGACAAAAGGTGTTATTATGAGGGAAAAATGTTCCTGTGCGGTTACAGCTGCCAGGGTTTGCTAAAGTCACAATGTGAATGCAGTGTAAATGGGGGGGAGCGGGTGGGGTAGTATACATAATAAATAGTTTACTATTGTATAATGTATTCATATTGATTTGAGCAAAATAACTTTGTATGCCTCTCTCAAACTGCTTAACTTATGTTTGTACTTTGCTTCAGAATCAATGATTGAAGTATAAACAGGGTTGTTTGCCCTTGCTGGTCAGATTTTATTTAAGGATTATGGGATTTTCTTTTGGAAACCTTTCATGTGTATCAGTATAATAATCATGAGCTACTTTGGGTAGAAATACAAACCAATATTGCCTACTATGGAGTAAAAAAAAACATACATTATGTATAGAGTCTACACTACCACTCTGAAGTTTAGGGTTGCTAAGATAAGGTTTTATTTAATAAGTTTCTTATGTTGCTAACACTTGCAGCACTACCACAAATAAATGATCTGTTTTTAAACTTTAAAAACTTAAATCCTCCAACTTTACGGCTTCAACTTCTTTTTACATTATAGCAACAACAACATGGTAACAACATGTTAGTAAGCTAGAATAATGTCAGCACTGTGTTAAAACATGCTAATTAATTGGTAACATCAACATGGTAGCAACATGCAGAATTAGCAACAGCCATTTGTTAAAAGTGTTAGCAACATAAAATATTTAGCATATTGTTAAAACATGCTAACAACGTGTTTAAAAAATTGCCAAACATTGTGTGAATAATCTACCATTTTTAAAGATATAAAAAATGGCTGAAACATGTTTATTTATGCTATTCATAAATGCTAACTGTGTTATCAAAAGTACTATACATGTTAATTCATACTAGTAGTAGCATTGTGTTGAAGATGGTGGTAACATGAGAAAATAGATTTTGTATTTAATATCCATGCTTGCAATATGTAAAAACATCTTAGCCATGCTGGTAACATGGTAAATCATATATCAACACGTTACAGCATGCTTATTGGTGTTAGTAATGTGTTTTTAAAATGTTACATGTGCTAAGCATGCTACAAACATGCTAATTAATCTACCAAACTGTTAACATAATTGTTTATGCTAAAAATACATGCTAACCATGTTAACAAAGTACTATAAATGCTTATGAAATTTTGCATTGTGTTAAACATAGTAACTTGGGAGAATAATTTTTTTTAATTAATGCGTGCAACATACATGTTACCATGCTGCATATGTTTATTCATCTACCAACATGGTTACGACATGCTTATTCATATTAGCAACTAGTTAAACATGCTAAACAACATGTTATTAACATGCTCAGTACATTGTTAGTATGGTTAGCACACTGCTAACATGTTCATTCATTGCTAACATGTTAACTGTTGTGTGAAAATATTTTTTTTTGTTTTGATTTACCAACTCTAGTGAGGCTATTTAGGGACCCTATTAAGGGTTTGAAAAAATACTAAAGAAAAAAAAAGAGACCGTTTGTCTTTTTTCTGCTCTTCACAAGTTTGGAATAGCATTTTACGTAATCAAAATGGAAGCCTTTTGACCCTATTTTAGCTTTGTATACAAATATTGGTAGGATTTTTTTTGTCAAACCCAAAATCCAAATACATTTGAAAGCAAACAGCATTATCATGACCACTCTTACCGTGCATATTTACAGCAAGTATGATGACCCATCCCATGATGACATTTAGCAAAAGCATGAAGCATAATGTCCTCTCTAACAGGCACATAACAAGTCATTTGTGGGAGTAATAGCAACTATCTTGGTGGAGATGATGGCGTCTGAGAACGGCATTTATCCTCTGTCCCCACAGAAATGGACTGTACAGAGGTGAAAACGCAGCCAGTGAGTGCTTGACAACATCAATGCCAGGGGTAAATGGACTCGCAATTTTCCTGTTGAATCAAGGGACACATCTTCACAAACATGTCACGAAACAAATCACCTGGCCGAGAGGAAAGATTCGATTTGAGTTTGCTCTGCTGAGGGTCTCAAATCAGAAGTGCTGGTCAAAGAAAAGGTACACTATTTACTGAGGTCAAACACAGCGGATTTGCAAGCAAATATAAATGTAAATCTGGTCTTACAGGAATCCACCTTAGTGTGTCATTATAATAATAATAATAATAATAATAATAATAATAATAATAATAATAATATTCCTTCATTCATTTTCTTTTCAGCTTAGTCCCTTTATTAATCTGGGGTCGCCACAGCGGAATGAACCACCAACTTATCCAGCATATGTTTTACGCAGTGGATGCCCTTCCAGCTACAACCCATCACTGGGAAACACCCATACACTCCCATTCACACACATACGCTATGGGCAATTTAGCTTAGCCAACTCACCTATAGAGCATATCTTTGGACTGTGGGTGAAACCGGAGCACCCGGAGGAAACCCACACGAATACGGGGAGAACATGCAAACTCCACACAGAAATGCCAACTGACCCAGCCGAGGCTCGAACCAGCAACCTTCTTGCTGTGAGGCGAACGTGCCACCCACTGTGCCACCGTGCAGCCCATAATAATAATAATAAATCTAATTTATAATTTCTACAAAATTATTATTATTATTATTATTATTTTTATTATTATTATTATTAATAATAATAATAAACAAATATATCATAATATATGTAATTAATATAATAGTAATAATAACAATAATAATAATAATAATAATAACGATGATAATAATAACAACAACAACATTAATAATAATAATAATAATAATAATAATAATCATAATCATAATCATAATCATAATAATAATAATAACGATGATAATAATAACAACAACAACATTAATAATAATAATATTATTATTATTATTATTATTACTATTATTATTATTATTATTCATGCGTTCATTCATTTTCTTTTTGGCTTAGTCCCTTTATTAATCTGGGGTCGCCACAGCAGAATGAACCAATTTATCCAGCATATGTTTTACGCAGCGGATGCTCTTCCAGCTACAACCCATCACTGGGAAACACCCATACACTCCCATTCACATACATACGCTATGGACAATTTAGCTTAGCCAATTCACCTATAGTGCATGTCTTTGGACTGTGGGGGAAACCGGAGGAAAATATATTATTTATAATATATATTTATAATAATAAAAAAATCACTTTATATAACAATATAATTGTATATTACTGCAGCAAAACTTAATATTACATTATAAATTCCCGATTATTTAAAAACTACCACATCTTTTATGTTATCAGAAACATTTCCCAAACTGTTTATCTACAGTTTGGAAACAGCAGGACAATTGAAAACACTAAATTATAAATTATAATTTGTATGTAAGGTCTGGAGGGGATTGACTCCTCTATGCTTATGCTTCTTTTCCTTTTCTTTCCCTCCATTTCTAGGGAGGTATTGCTCACGATAAGGAAAAGGCACAGAATTACCTTCCTGTCGCCTGAATTCATGCTCAAGTGAGACTGCGGAGCATGGCTTCATTTCCCCAAGCCCTCAGTGCCCACTTGCAAACATTCATAATTGCATTTCTGCACATTTCTCAGATGCATTTAAACAGATATGTTGTAAATTAGGCTGTGCGCCGGATACAGTTGTGTTGTGCCAACCATGTGAAAAATGTGTTTCTTCTGTAATGTTTTGTGTGCAAGCGTGATCTAATTTGCCACATTAAATAAACAGAAATCAAATGCAGATACCTCCTTAAAAAAACAAATTATGCCTTGGAGTCAAGGAATAAAAAATTGCTTTGGTCCCACATGGGTAAATAATGAATGTAAGAAGCATGGCGAAATATACTAAATCTGCATTTAGATGGAAATGTTTTTACAAGCATAACCCCCTGGAGATTGTCCTTTTGTTTGAAATTCTGCCGTTGTTTTTAATCTTCCTTTGTCCATCTGAGGTCGAAAAGAAGGTAAAATATCAACCTAGGCTCATGAAAAATAGGTGCACGTGGCAGCATTTCTGCAAAAACAATATTATGTTCCTTCTTGAATGTTTCAAAGTTGAAGGAAGAAAAAGGCAGGGTTTTGTTAAACGATAAACGAAAACTTTAATCAAACAATAATCCAAAAGAAAGTCTATCAAGGATGACTGGCACATAAGCACAAACAAAACAACAACATAATGTCTTCCAGGCATGTTTCCCTCTCGTTCTTGACTGCCGTTCTCACTCTGAGCCGATTCAAACCATTTCTGACATAAGCTTGTATGCATAGACACAATAAAAAAGACCACTAGCAGCCACAAACATAAGTCACCAATGCTCTTCTTGAGGCCAGGGAAATGAGATTTAACCTCCATTACCCTCACTCCCCCTCCCCTATATCTCACTGTCATCCGGGTCACGGCACCAATGCAATCTCTCCAATTCTACCAGTTTACCTCTGAGAAGGATTTGAACCACATCTTGAACGTGGGAGAGCTGGGTTTGCTGAAAGGGATGCAACAGACTGCTGTCTCTAGCTTCAGTCCCTCCTTAGACTAGGGGAGTGAGGTTTGCCCGCAAAACTCTACTAGCTGGCATAGGTTTCACTCGCCTCTCTATACCTCAACTCCTATCCGAATCACAGCACCAATGTAAACATTACATTTTTAGTAGTCTGGCTCCAGGTGGGATTTGAACCACATATCGTGCATCGGATGCAGGTGCATTAACTAGGATGCAAAAAACAGCACCCTCTCAATGTCTTTCTTGAATCCCAAAGGGTGATATTTACCTGTAAAGCTATTGTTAGATGGCCGCCGTAACCCTCACCCCTCTACATATACTGTAACTCCTATTTGGGTCACTGCACCAAGGTAACCCATCTACTCCACTTGCCCAGCACCAAGCAAACCATTGCATATACCATTCAGCATATGTTATACGTACAACCATGAAGTTCAGAAATCAATTGGTCATCAAATGGTACTAAAAGGTTAAAGCCTCATCACTAAACCATATCCTACATCTAATCAATAATTTATGTCATACAAATGTAATTCCTGAAGCTACCACAGTATTTACCCTGCTATTACATGGCTTTCACAAAACTTATATCTAGGCAACAACGATATGCAACAAGTTTGGAAATGCCATACACATAAAGACAAATACATGATGCAAACATTAAACTGTATAAAGCTACATTCCCAGAACAACAATGTACTGAAATGGATGTACTACATACAGATTGTAAAGTCACTTTGTAAAGAAATACTACATGCCTGTGCACATGCAGTCCTGTAGTCCACCAGTATTGTTTGGGTATCAAGTATTTATGGATGACTAAAGACATGCCTGACTAAAGACTTGAGTTTTTGTAGTTTACCAGAAAATAGTTTTCAAAAACTTGCACTCTGAAACCTATTTTCAGAAGTTTGTATTTTCAAGCCGCCAGCACACTATTGTCATGTAAATGAATAGCCAAAACACAGCTAAAAAAGTTTTAAATTGTAGGTGTCTAATAAACACCCCCTTAGTTTACTGCAGTGAACTGTATGCGTAGGTAGCTTTTTGCAGCTTTAAGAAAATCTTGGCAGAGGTACGTTTTTTCATTGAGCCTGGGTTGTAAAATATTGATGATTATAGTGGGCAGTTGTCACTGCTTTTCCCCATTTGATGTATTGTGACTATTTGTCATCGTATTTGAACACCTGAAATACATTAAGTGCTGTCAGAAGCCTTTATCAACCCAGAACAGGGAACACAAGACAACAGCTCTAATATATGCAACTCTTACATGGATGTATTTTTTTTCCCTTCTCCCTTTTTTCTCTGCAGGATAATGTAATTGGCTGCTTGCTGACAGTGGCCCCATTGTCTTCAATTACCCAGCAGCCACCAAATGACTGATCGATTGCAGGCCGAGGTTATATGCTGACGAGTGTGCCTTCTGTAGTTATTTCATTCATTCCTTTCAACAGTGCTATCTGAGGGATTTTATTAAATTTTTTGCTTTTATTACCGCAGTGACTGAAAGGAACATGGCAATTAATGAAAATAAAACATAATAAATGTCATAATATGCTAATAAAATAGCATAAAAATAAAATGAGCCTGAATTGAAAAAGTTACCAACTTAAAAAATAAATAAATAAACAAATAATAATAATAATAATAATAATAATAATAATAATAATAATAATAATGGGCAGCACGGTGGCGCAGTGGGTAGCACAATCGCCTCACACAAGAAGGTCGCTGGTTTGAGCCCCGGCTGGGTCAGTTGGCATTTCTGTGTGGAGTTTGCATGTTCTCCCCGTGTTCGTGTGGGTTTTCTCCAGGTGCTCCGGTTTTCCCCACAATTCCAAAAACATGTGGTATAGGTAAATTGGGTAAGCTAAAATTGTCCGTAGTGTATGTGTAAGAATGAGTGTGTATGGATGTTTCCCAGTGATGGGTTGCAGCTGGAAGGGCATCCGCAGTGTAAAACATATGCTGGATAAGTTGGCGGTTCATTCCACTAAGCCAAAAAGAAAATGAATGACTGACTGAATGGATGAATAATTATAATTGTTATTATTATTATTATTATCATTATCAACATCATAAGTCCTTCAATCAACCAATTAATAAATAAATACTTTTAAAATAATGGTGGTGACTTAAAAGAAACTAACTAAAAAAGTACTAACAACTAACTCAGTACTATAAATCATTAACCAAACTCTTCCTTAAATGCATTATAATGGTTACCATGGCAACATAGACACAAAGCTACTACAGCAAAATTTGAGTGTACTGTAATTTCTCTTGCCAATGCTACTTTTACAGACCACCACTTTGGCAAATTGCCCATTTTAGCTGACATTTTTTCATGGATCTTTTTATTAGTTACTCAACCACAGGCCGAGACTGTCCCGCAGGGTCTAATTGTGTACAAGCACTCGCAAAGCACGTGCCCACTGAGCCTGAAACAATTATGTGTCCACATATCCTTCGCATTCGAAGCAAACGTTCACGGCAGGAGCAAGTAGCCCAGAAGTAAATCTACATACGCATCATTTCCACCAAAAACAGCCTGTTTAGTTTGATTCCCAGTCTTAAAGGGAGCATATAATGAAAATCTGACTTCCTCAGTGCTTACGTGCTATGATCAGATGCATCTACCACAGTGGTTCTCAATTCCGGTTCTCGGGCCCCCCCGCCCTGCACATTTTGTATGTCTTCCTTACTTAACACAACTGATTCAGATCATCAACTCATCAACAGAGAGATCCATGAACTGATCCTTGTGTGTCGAATATAAGAGACATACAAACTGTGCAGGGCGGGGTGGCACGAGGACCGGAATTGAGAACCACTGATCTACCAACACAAAAAAACATGAAAATAAAAGACAACAAAGTAAGTGGACATTCACACAGAATGCATTTTTCCATTACAATGCGATGCTTTCCATTGTAAACATGCGTTGTCAGACATGCATGATTGTTGTTGAGCACCACATTTTTAAGACATGGTATCAAGTTAATAGAATAACAACTTTTACACACACCACTTCTCATCAATTCAATGTCAGTTCCAAAGCAGTGGACCAATCAGAAGAACTTAAAGACAAACTTATGTTTAAAGTTTAGTTTTACTAAACAGCAACACAGTGGAGGTGGAGGTGCTTTTTTAAAAATCAGTTTTTAGACACAAAGACAAGTTCTGTGTGAATGTCTCCTAACTATTCAAGCAAAAATGTGCCATTCTGACGCTGATCCCCTTAAGCCTGGGACACACCAAGTTGACGTCAAAGAACTAGCAGTGACAAAAATCAACTTTGTTGTCACCTCGTGACGAATGCGTCTGGTCCAATTGAACACAACAAACAGACTACAGCTGACTGAAATGCATTCTGTGCCTGCATTCAACGATATATCTTTCCACACCTGCAGGTGGCAGTAGCAAAAAATGCTTCCACACAATTGCTTCATGCTGTCCCAACACAACTTGATTAAGTTGATTTAATTGTTTTTACAAATGTAAATAGATTGAGATAAAACATTTAAGTTGTCCCAAAAAACTCAAGAATTGTGTTAATTCAGCTCATTTTAAATAAGTAGTTTGAACAAGCAGCAAAAAAAACATCTTTTGAGTGTTGTCATCTGTTGTTTGAGTATTGTCATTCCACAAAGCGAAAACGGAACTAGTGCTGCACGCATACAAACCATAAATAAAGTAGCATTTAAGTACATATTCCCAGTACATCTCGCTCACCACAGAGAGATTCACTGATGCAAATTTGTCTGATAATCTGATAATCCACATCAGAACAGATCAGTAACATTCTAGTCGATGAGTTGAATCAAAACGCATACAGAAATGAATACATTAACTTTTCAGAAACATCCTGCAGTCTAGAAGTTGTAACCTCCTCCACTCCGTCTCTAGCTATGTTTCCGTCCACCTGTTTCATGCACATTTCAACTATCGCATTAAAAAATGCTTAATGGAAATGCCAAGATGCGCATAAATTTTGAATAAAAAACTTGTGCGCACAAGTTTATATCTGCTAAGAAAAAATATACATACACTACGATGGAAACACATTAACAGAATAAATTCCTGTATGCGCATCAAAAAAGCCATGTGATTTTGTTTCATTTATGATAACATACAGTAAATGGGAATGACAGCATTAATGAACAAACCAGTGGACATTGTAAAACATTTGAAATGTTGTTTTGGTCATTCTAATATTCCTTAGCCAAAGGTATTATTACCTCCCAGAACTGTGTTGAGCGGCTGTGCTTCCAAACAGTTCATTGCCTTTCGTCTTTTGTTGTTTCTGTCAGAATAGCAATAAAACTCTGCCTTCTTCTGTAAAGCCGCAGTTCATTTACATTTAAAGGGATACACACACATAAAAACAGTGTGTTTTTGCTCACAGCCAAATGTATGACACCCAGTATGACAGCTATGGAGTATTTCAAGCTGAAACTTCTGGGGATGCCGAAGATTTATTACACACCTTATGAAATGGGACATAATATGTCACCTTTAAGTGGGACCTCCAATAGCGTCTTTCATCGTCTGACACCACAAATCCGCCAAAACAGCACTTGAGAAGTGGAATCATTGGATTAAAAACTAACAGGTGCGCTCATATGGGCTGTCGTAATGACATTCCCTTTCTGAAAGCGTCTCACATGAGATGCTCTCCCCCGGAAACCCCCCAGAGGATCCCGACATATTCACAGCATCATGAATATTAACCAAGCCCAGGGCGTCTGAGCTCAATATCTGCTGTCTTCCTTCCTGTTGCTTGCTCAAATACACACACATACATAAAGATACTCCGGGTCCAGAGGCTTGACTACATTTCTCGCGCCCGGCTAAGTAATGGCACATTTATTTAGTGTGATACCAGGTTGGCGCTGAACTCAACTCGCATTGGAACAGAAAATTGACATGCCTCACAAACTAATTTCTGTTGATTAAATATTTGAGCATAAAAACTACATATATCTTAGCGGTTGACTCTATTGTTGATTGCATATGCAAATGTGCTATTTTCAACAAAAAGATGTTGCCCATAAATAAACTTGCTGTTCAATTATTTATTTTCTTACTATTTACTTATTGCATTATGTACAAACAAATGTTTTAGGGGCTTTCAAACACAAATCCAAGATAGACATATACTACTTTGTTTAACATTGTCAGAGTTGCAGCATATACACACATACATACTGTACATACATACATACATACATACATACATACATACATACATACATAC
>CAIGQV010007757.1:11667532-11686678 GCA_903798115.1 Danio jaintianensis | reverse complement strand
ATAGATAGATAGATAGATAGATAGATAGATAGATAGATAGATAGATACCAAACTTACCAATAGAACGACAGACAGAATGAAAAAACTACAGACAGAGAGAAAGACAGAATGACAGCCAGAACTGCAGACAAATTAACAAACTGGTAGACAGATATATTGAATGACAGACAGACAAACAAATACAACAGACAGAGACACTGACAGAATGACAAATAGACAGAACTGCAGATGGATAGAAAGACGAACGACAGAACAACGACCAAAATAATGATAGACAGAATGACAGAGAGAACTACAGAAAACTGACAGACAAAATAAATGAACAACAGACAGACAGACAGATAAAATAACAGATAAACTGACCAAAAGAACGACAAACAGAATGTAAAAACTAGACAGAAAGACAGCGTGACAGCTAGAACGACAGACAGACAGACAGACAGACAGACAGACAAACAGACAGACAGACAGACAGATAGATAGATAGATAGATAGATAGATAGATACATAGATAGATAGTTTATGACTGAAAGAATGACAGACAGTATAAAAAAAACTACAGACAGAGACTGACCAACAAAAAAAACTACAGACAGATGGATATAGAATGACAAACCGAAAATGACAAACCAAAATAAAGGCAGATGGAATAAAAGAACAACAGACAGAGTTAAAGTTAGATTGATACAACAGGTAGACAGACAGATTAAGACAGAACAACAGACAATCACTCAAGAAGCTTTTCAATTTTGTATGGCCACCAAGAACATAAATACCCGACAAGCCCACTCTACATTATTACAGGCAGAAAGTCTTCAGCACAAACCAAGTGTGAGAGAGACAAAGAGCCGCCAGTAAATAATAGATGCTGCGGATTTGACTCGCTGTGGCCAAGGGTGAAATACAAACCGCTTTCTGAGAGATTGGACACGGGTTACCAGTGTGTGTTACAGCGGGCCGCTCACCTGCTCCCAGTCAAAGACGAGCGCAAGGACAAATAGAGAGATGAGCTGTCCGGCGCATCTGAGACAAACGGTTAATTTGCGGCCGCAACAGTCGATTAATCGCTCAAAATTAATTTGATTTCATCTGATGGGCTAAGTGGACGGCATATCAATTCAATCTAAGCTGGATCTTACATCTTATATCATGACGGATGGACGGATAGATTGGGTGGATGTATTGGGTGGACGGACGGACGGACGGATGGATGATTGGATCGATTGGATTGGACTGACGGATGGTCGGACGGATGGATGTATTGGGTGGATGGATGGATGGATGGATGGATGGTATGGATGGATGGAGACAGACAAGAAAATGTAGACAGACAAAGAGAAAAGAAAAGAAGGAATGACAACCATCCAAATAAACACCTAAAATGAAAGAGACAAATACACAGAACGACAGATGGACAGATGGACAGATAGACAGAATGACAGACAGATTGATGGAATAAGCAACTGAAACTAAAACAGACGATTAGAGAGAATTGAATTAGAGAATACAGAATGACACAAAGACAGAGAGTGGCAGACAGATAAACATATACGTAGATAGATACGTAGACAGAATGACAGTCGATTCATTACGTAAAAATTCATTTGATCTCCTCTAACAGACTCCTGCATTGGCTTGTTTTGCATTCCCAACAGGTGGAGGGTCTGTTCTACTGTACATTCCTGTCCATGCGACCTCCACAACTTTCATCTCAGCCAGGAATCATGGGAGTCTATCTGGTAATTGTATCTGCAGGCTGGAGCAGCGCAGCTTTTTCGCTGGCTGTCACAGGCAGGTGACAGATGACAAACCGAGAGCCTCCTACATGGAGGTAGGCGAGTGTTTGTGCACACAAACAAACACCAAGACAAAACCCACACACACAATGAAAGAACCGATACTCAAACAAAAGGAAGTCGACATTCTTGCAGACAAAGGATCTGGTAGAAGGTTCTTGGCATATAAATGCACACGAGCACAGAGTCCCTTACAGCTCAGTCCATGAATCTGTTTGTATCGTAAACGATTTTCTTTCTCGGAGGTTTAGCGCGGTTTAGACGCTGCCCACTCTCTCTTCACTGTGGGAAGGCAATAGTGAGCTGGCATGTGCTAATCCTGCTGTTGTCTTGCCCAGCCTGGGCTCTCTGATCCTGGCAAATCATCACGCCAGACCTCTGCAGACTCCCACAGCCTGCGGCCTCCGTCAACTCACCCGGAGTCAGTCTTGTTAGTGCTAAACCAAACTTTCATGACTGCTCATAACTGAGGCTAGAGGTTTGCTCACATAAGGAGAGATGCACAATCTTTTAAAAAAATCTTTTGAAGAGTTCATTTGATGCTTTGTAATTTTCCTTTAGCATGCAATGTATCGTTTTGAGCAAAAGTCTGGAAAGCTCCAGCAAAAGGGATTTATTCTATTAGCTTGCAGCAAAATGCATCTCATGAAACCAGTCAAAACCCTTCCCACTTATTTTGTCATGCTCTGTGCAACTTCAGTGTGACACACAAGTAGTAATGAATGAGCAAAGTTGTATTACATATCTCGCAAGCAACAGGAAAGCATGTGGATGAAAACAATGTGGATGATGACTTCTGTTTTAAATGTAGTCATTGTGTACATTGTCCAACATAGTAGGATTGTGACAGTGACGTGATTTTCCCAATGGTTAACCGATGTGTAACAACAGCAGTAATGGCGTTATCACCAGGGGTGGGGGGTTTTTATATAGTTCATAAATTCTGTTTAATCACTTTCACTTTCAAAATAATGACAATTGGGCATCAATTACCTATATAGACAACAACAAAAGAGATCAATGACAATCTCACGTATATTACCTATCATGGTTTTTCAACAAACTTACAGTTTTTTATTCGTTCGCTCATTTACTTATTCATGTATGTATGTCCAAGTCCAATGTACTGTATTATAGTAAAAATTACTTGTTTTGGAACACTTTCTCACAACTTTCTCAGAACACATTTACGTAAAAAGGGGACCTCATGTGAACTCTGGAAAGAGTTCTATTTGTAATGTGAACACAAACAAATAAAATCTGGGTAGTGCCCCTATTGATGATGCATCACTTGTTAAAAAAAAAAAAAAGATTTCTGTAAAATTGTTACTAGAAGGGCAACACGGTGGCTCAGTGGTTAGCACTGTCACCTCACAGAAAGAAGGTCGTTGGTTCGAGTCCCAGCTGGGCTAGTTGGCATTTCCGTGTGGAGTTTGCATGTTCTCCCAGTGTTCAGGTGGGTTTCCTCCGGGTGCTCTGGTTTCCCCCACAGTCCAAAGACATGCGGTATAGGTGCATTGAATAAACTAAATTGGCTGTAGTGTATGTGTGTGAATGAGTGTGTATGGATGTTTCCCAATACTGGGTTGCAGCTGGAAGGGCATCCGCTGTGTAAAACATATGCTGGAATAGTTGGCGGTTCAATCCGCTGTGGTGACCCCTGAAAGGGACTAAGCCTTTCAGGCTTAAACAATAAAATTTATGACAAAGAGAAGCATGTGCTATTCTGTTTTGGCACTTTATACAGTTTATATTTTTAAATTGAAAATTTAGAAAGCACCTGTATCCAACCATTTTACCATCTTCGCTGGAACTCTTGTTTGGCTAGCAACAAGAGTAAACATCTGCACATCTAATTATACAAAATATACAAATGTTATTGTCATAAAAAGACTTCTGCTGAAGATGAGCATAAATGATAATCTAGCAGTGTGCTAGTAACAATTCATTCATTCATTCATTTTCTTTCAGCTTACTCCCTTTATTCATCAGGGATGGCCACAGCGGAATGAACCGCCAACTATTCCAGCATATGTTTTACATAGCGGATGCCCTTCCAGCTGCAACCCAGTACTGGGAAACATCAATACACTCTCATTCACACTCATACACTACGACCAATTTAGTTTATTCAATTCACCTATAGCGCATGTCTTTGGACTGTGCTATAGGTGCTCATTTATGCTCATCTTCAGCAGAAGTCTTTTTTTTTTTTTTTTTTAAATAAAGTGTTTGAATTTATTTTTAAATTGAAAATTTAGAAAGCAACTGTATCCAACCATTTTACCATCTTCGCTGGAACTCTTGTTTGGCTAGCAACAAGAGTAAACATCTGCAAGTCTAATTATACAAATAAACCATGGTTTGGAACCAAAAAACAATCATATGAACACAATCCTCAGGGGGGGAAATCAAGGGAGGACCATTTAAACTCGTGAGACAAGGCAATCAAGCATAATGTTAAAGCACCCTAAAAGGGGGTCAACTCGGATTTAAATTGATATGGTATTGCTATTAATTACAGATTATTGCAATGGGCATTGCATTTCCTACACAAACATCAGGTGGCCAATCAGATTGCATTAGTGTGGTCTGGGCTTGTACACAGTGAAAAGTATATATTTTTTTAAACAATAAAGCATATTATTCTATTCTAATACAAAAAATAAACCAGAATAGAGGTCAGTTCAGTTTGGGATGTTAGGATCTTTTCTGAAATCGAAGACTAGGGTGTTTTTCTCTGAAATAAAAACCTGTTCCTTTTACTTTCCATCTATTATCACTGGTCAAATGAATGAAAATTTTCTTTGATTTCATTCTCCTATAGGCAAAAACCCAAGGAGGACAGTTACAAAACATCTTAATGCATCCATCATTGCCAGCCTTGCTACTTTGAGTTATTGGACACAGTCAAGAATCAAGCTAAAGTGTCGCTTTCTCAAAACACACACATACACACTTCGATACAAACAGTCTCTGCACACAGAAAGAGATGAGAGTCATTTATATTTTCCCAATGCCAAGAGTTTGCCGTAAATGTCTATTTGCAAAACGATTCTTTTATAGGCTTCCCCGAAACATTTATCATATCTTTTTGATACATCTTCACAAATTGTGGCATTTCTCCAAGACAATTCAGGATCCCGTCTAAACCCCCAGATCTCTATTTGTGATGCACACCAAAAACACTGTGCTCAAGGGGCACTATAAATGCGCCAAACAAACAAATAAATGAATCACAGCCATTCAGTTCTGTGTGTTTGTGGGCACAAAGGAAAGAGATAAAGAAAAGGAAAAAGAAAAATGCGCACCACGATATGAGTGCTAACATTTGTGCATTCTGCCTATTGTATGTTGAATACAGATGGCGGGTCAGTCTGTCGCCATTAGCAACGACACTAATGTCAACACAGGCAGGAAGTGTCAATCATTCTGAGGAGTGACCTGAGCCTGGAGGTTGAGAAGATTTGAAAGAGAAAGGAAACAAAGCAAAAGGACCAGCATCAATTTCCATGCCATTGAAAGCTAGCAGAAGGCTCTAAAACCTTAGCATTATGAGCTTTCTCTAAAAACTAGATTTTATCATCCTAATGTGGAAAAGCTGCTTTTTGGAAGTTGCATTGATGCAGGTATGTCAAGATTGTCTACCATGTTAAAATTAGGTACACTAGTCATCCCAACCAGCAGGATAGATATTGATCAGATAGATAAATAAGTAAACTATACAAATAGCATAAATTAAATATACTGTAAACAGACTAGGGCTGCACGATATTGCTATATATATTGTGATATGATTATAATTACACAAGATGTCTATTTGGGGGGGAAAGAAAAAAATCATAATTTTACATTGATTGTGATGATTTTGTTGGGGAGAGCATCTGCATAAAATATACAAAATGATACAAAAATACACAAAATAATATCATTAGCTCAGATGAAAACAATAGAACAAAGATAAAAATGAAATAAATAACACTATGGCTTTTGGTGGAGTCTAACAGTATAGATACAGTATAGAACAGTACAGATACAGAAATTAAATATTCAAATGTAAAATAACAGTCTCTTTATTGTATAAACGTATAAACCCAATTAATCAAATCTAATCTAATTGTTAAAGCAGAAAACTTTATAATGTCTTGTGTCCAAATGGTTTAAATGAACTTTCTGGTTTTAAATGAATATATGAGTATTGCAGATTTGCACACTGCGATATCAATGCTGAAACTATATATTGTGCAGCCCTAAAAAAAGTAATAATACATAAGATAAGCAATAGAAATAAGCCAAACAATAGATAAGCTAAACAACAGAAAGGACACAAGACTGTCAGATAATACAAGAACAAACAAAAAAAACAAAAACAGTATATGAATAAGCATATGACTGATTATGAGGTGAAATTACAGTATAATAGAACAATAGAAAGAGAGAGCAATAGACAAAGTGACAGTCTGACAGAATTTATGAGCAAACAAAAATGAAAGCCCAAAAAAGAATGAATGACTAATAAAAAGACAGAACTGCAGAATGAAAGACAGTCGATATAATAAGAGTGATAGATTGAGCAAATAGAATGTCAGATAGATAAAATGACAAACAAAAAAGAATAATATATAGATAGAAAAACAGATAAAATGAACTATAAAACAAATAACAGCTAGTCTGATCAAACAAAAGCAAGAGTGATAGTCAAAATGAATGATAAACTGGTGGATAAAATGAACAACAGATTGATAGTGGAATAAAAAATAAGAATAAAGTGAACAATAAAGAACAAGTTTGATAAAAACAAACAATAAAATGAAACAATAAACAATAAAACGAATGATAGAAATAAATAATATATAGTTAGATAATCAAAAAACAAACAGAGCAATAGTCTAACAGAATAATAAAACAAGAAACAGAGCAAGTGTTAGACAAAAAACTACATAAACAAACACCAGATTCATAGTCAGAAAAAACAACAACAATAGATTGACAGTTTAATAAAAACTGTAAAACAATTAAATCAATAGTCAGATAAAACTAAAAAATGAACGATAGATCAAGGTCAGACAGAAAAAACAATAAGATTAAACAAGAAATACATCATATACATCATATCATAAAACAAACAAAATAAACAGCAGATCAAAAGATTGCAGGATAAAATAAACAATAAAACAACTGATGGACCAACAGTCAATTAAAACAAATGATAAAAAATAAACCTATAAGCAGATAAAACACAATAACAAACAAATGAACAGATAAAACAAGCAATAAAACTGCAATGAATCATCTGATTGTGGCAAAAAAAGATTGAAAAATAAAATGAACGATCAATAAAATTACCAATATTGAAGCACAACTGTTGAAAAACTATTTGAAAAAAGAACAAACAATAAAAAACAAACAAACAAAAAGTTAAAGACAGACTATACAAACCAAGCAATTTTATGTTTAAAAGACATCTAATAGACATCTAAACATAGACGGCTTGGCTAAAACAATGCTATATTTGGGCTGTCAGTGAACATCTAATAGACTTCTAAGAATAGCCCAAACTATACCAGTAGTGAAATACACAGATTAGACAGACTTCACATGAGTAGTCATTCATTCCTGTATATTTTATGACTAGTTTTGGCCTATTCTTAGATGTCTATTAAATGTTCACTGACAGCCTTTTTTTAGACGAGCCGTCTACTGTATGTTTAGACATCTATTAGACATCTATTAGACATCTTTGAAACACAAAAAATGCTTGCTCTGTATAGTTTGTGAGTCAGACGGAATAAAAATACAAATAGATAGATAAACTAATCAAACAAATGGCTTGAGATCAAGAAAGACTTAAAAACAGACTCTGATTCCAATTTTCCTAGGAAATTATGAAACCACACATGACTCCACTAAGGTTAAAAAGCACCAAAACTCCAATTTGCATATGCAAAAGAACAAATCGAATGCGAATCAGCCTGGCATTTGGAAAATATCAAGCGGCATGTAAAAGTTGGATACTGATGCGGAGGCTTCGCTGCCATCTGGGAGCGAGAATGTGCTGTAAGACTCATTCAAAACCGAGTCCGTCAATCGCACCATATGGTCAGACGCAAAACACCAGGGATGGTCCACTCCCTGACCACCCGAACGAATGAATATTTAAAATGTCTGCGCACATAATTGGCGTCTTAGTCAAAAAATGTGATTCGAGTGGATTGAAATATAACAGCCTGCATCCCACCTCATTACTGGACTTCCCAAGCATGAGAACATACAGGTGTGTGTTGCGTCCGTCTGACAGCTTGTCTTGTGTGTTTACATGTGTGTGTGCTCTTTCGCTGACATGAAAAGATGCAATTAAGCAGGAGACGGGTTCTCGACACATTAACACTGCGCTGATGTGTAAAGATGCTGTCGCTCTCCGACACGAGCTGAAGTGGTTTTCACACATCCCGTTTGGTGATCTCAATAGGCACTGATTGCTTTTAATGTTGCAGGATGCTGCCAGCGAGAGAATGAGGGAATGGGTGTTTGTTTTTTTGCAGAAAGAGTGTCAATATGTCCGCTGCTTTCCTTTTTTTTTTTTTGTCCCTATGATGTTCACAGAGTTGTTTCTAACCCTGCTGTGCTAAAAAAAGGTGTGTGTTTTTTTTTCCAGCACCATCTAGATCAAGATTTTGACACACTGTAAATATTTCAGAAATAATATGCCTGGGTGACTGTATTGTAAAAACAGATATAGCAAGGCTCAAGGAGTCAGTCTATGTTTTTCATATACTCAACTTGAACCTGGAATAATATGGGAGATTGGAATTATTGCAAATGAAATTACAGTTTGGGTGTAAAATGCTACTATTTATATTATCTATATCTATAAAGTGCTACTATCTTATACTGTAATTCAGTGCACAAAATATGTTTGTACAAATGAAGCAACATAATAAATTTACTATTTAATGTATTACTGTTTAATAAAATATAGAAAATAATAAAATGATTTTGACTAATACGCCTTGTTAACAAATAGGTAAAGCCTAAAAATATAAAAAAAACTGGGGCAAAATATAAAGATTTTAAAACTTCTTATTGTTTTTATTTTTTATTTTATTTATTGGGATTTTGTATAAAATTGATCAAATAAAAAAATTAAGGGGGGTGTGGGGGAGAGGGTGTTGCCAATATCATAGCCATGATTATCTCATCTTGTTACATGTTTGGTATGATTGTGGGTCACATAAATTTTCAGTTTTTTTTAAATTTCAATTCTTCCATATAGACAGTGGGAAAGTTTTTTTTAAAGCTTCCAAAGACTTAAAATGCAATTAATGAGTATTTTAGGGCTGGTATGTAAACAATCGTGAGTCTTTTAATATGGCAGCCATTTTTTTTGTTCTAAATATGCAAAAATAATGCAAGATTTGTTAGTACTGTTACTGTTGTCGATAGCACTGAATGACATTTCTGAATGTGTGTTTTCTTTAAATCATGATAAAAACGTATGAATGAAATCTATATTTATGGAGTCGTAATAAAAAATGAAAAAGATTTTGAACAATTCTTTTTCTCTAATCAAGCTGTTTTGTGAATGGTAATTTTTCAGAAGTAATGTAAGAAATAATGTTAAAATACAGATCTGTTTATACATTTTGAGTGTTGGTTTTTCCTATATACAGTTTACTGCTGTCTATCTATATAATCTATACTGGATCCAGGGGATCTGAGGTAAGAATTCAAACCTGAAAATCCCAAATGAGCACCAAGGCTCAAATTTAAACCACTAAGCCTCCACTCTATCACCTAAATGCTGCTGAAATTAAAATATCGATTTCAGTTAACAAGTAGCGTAGTGTAATTCGCCTTTTATAGATCCCAGAAAGGACACTGAGGACAAAATGTGGCAGCAGACGTCTTCTCCTTTTCACAACCACCAACTGTGACCTAAAAGTGATTGACTACACCTTTTTTTCCTTCATTCAGATGGGCAATCCAGCACCTAATTGAGCTTGGCAATGATTGCTTGCTTGGCCGAGGGAGCTGACTTGTCTTCAAATGGACCAAAAGGAACGGGTTTCTTCATTTCGACATCTTGGAGCTGAAGCTACAGCTTTGAAAAATGAGGTGACAGGGAGCTTACATTGCGGGGGCTCAGCACTGGCAATTTCAAACATTTCCTGCTTTTAATTTGTGCTCTTAAGCATGCCGACACTTTCGACAGGCGACGACAGGAAATATTTAACTTGCTGTTCTGTGCATCAAGGTCCCTTTGGCTGCTCCCTGCGGAATCAAAAGTGACTAGAAAGCAGCGCAAATGAGACACGCTGATGTTGGGAAGTCAGTACAAATGACGTTTGTGTAGATCCAGTGTCACGTGCATTAGCGATCAATATGAAGTCACCACAGTGAACCACAGATCACAAAAGGAGAAGCTTCACTCCTGAATCCCTTTGGGAGAAAACAGCCAGCGACTAACAGCAGATATAAATGACCCAGCTTTCTGTCTGGGAACTGTAAAGATGCCTCAGTTAATCAAAGTTCCTCGACTGTCGGCTTTGAATTGCATCTAGGAAGCGCGCATCAAAAATATGGCTTTGAACTCAGGGCCACGCTTTCCGGAGCGCACATGAAAAACCTGAGAAAAACCTTTGTGCAACAGGAAACTTGTGTTATGTTGCCAAATTCAGCAGATGCAAGAGAGAAATTGACAAAGTGCCACTGCTGCAGACATCAGGCAAAGATCATGGCATATGCTACGTGAGAGACTTGGCAGTATCTTTCTATTGATACAACCCAAGATTTCGGATCCTTTTGTGATCCTTCCAATAACTAAAGGCACATTTTTATGCAAAGTCAGAATTTCTGTCATTACAAAAAAATGCAAACATAATTTGATAATTTGCTGCTTTACATTGAAATTCAGGTCTAAATCATTAAGACGTTGAAATATTACTTTGAGATTCCAAAAGGGCACCAATTTGGGGGGTTCGAAAATGTGCTACTTTTTGAGTTGCAAAAAAAAAAAAAATCACCAACTCTGGTGTTCCAAACAGTGACATTTTCTGGTTCCAAAAAAGCACACATTTTATATTTCCAATTATAGGAATCCCAAAAAAACCAAGCAAAAAAATTGTTATATTGAAATGCTGGGTTGACATTAAGACACTGAAATATTAAGCAAGTATTGCAAATGTTTATGACGACCCTTATATCATTTAGCAATTGATTTGGTCTTGGCACATAAATCACATCAAGAAAAAATGACTTTAATGCTGATTACATTCCCTGTACATTATTATAACTGTGGACATCACTTTTCTCTTAGAGTTAGAAAGACTATTAAAACTTTATAGTTAATGTTATCATTATAGCTGCTGACCTTGGTGTAAACGGCCTTTTAAAGCAAGTAATGGAAAAGAAAAAAAGATGAACAGATTCATGAAGAGGGCTTGGGAGATTTGAGGCATGCTGTCAAGAATAGCAATTTTTTTAAAGATTGACTACTTTCCTTTCAATGATTGTGTTTACATGTGAAACACTGAAGGCACCTCATTAAACTTTGATTTTGAAATGGTCAGGTTTTTTTCCTCCACTTTTGAAATCAAAAAGCATTCAAATAAATGCTGTGTAATATACACACTGTTGGGTTTTTAGGTAGATTCAATGCAAAAACTCCTGCCCACACTTTCAAATTAAAAGTATGAAGAGAAGGGCTGTTAAAAATGCCCCAAAAAAATAATTTTAAAAGTTATAGAACAAAAACTATCAAAAGTAAAGTTAATATTCAATGAAATTTGTTCATGAAAGAACTACCAATGTCACATTCATTAACAAATTCACCCTATAGTGATTTGATGATCCAGATTTTTAAAAAGCTGTTTAAAAACTGCCACTTTTTGAGTTCCAAAACACCATCAGTATCTGGGCACCAAAAAAGTAAAAAAAAAAATTGAATTACAAACTTTGGCAGTTACAAAACAATGCTAAATACAGGATTCTATAAAAGCATATCAAACAATGGTTTTTAAAACAACTTTGTCTTTGGGCTTTAAAACAATAATCATTTTTAGTTAAAAAAAAAAAAAACACCAATTCTGAAGTTCTGAAAAGCTAAAAAAAAATACAAATTTTGACTTCCAAAAAGCAACAATTTTTAATAGTTCCACAATAGGTTCCACAAATACCGAATTTCTGCATTCCAAACCGCACCAATTTTGGGCTTCCAAAAATTCCAACTATGGGGTTCCAAAAATGCTTAGTTTTGCATTACAAAAAGCACAAGTTTTTGAGTTCTAAACAAAAGAACCAATTTTGGTTCCACAGAGACTCTGCATTCCAAAAAGTTTTAACTTTGGGGTTCCAAAACATACTTCGTTTTGGGTTCCAAAAAAAAGTACAAATTTTGGAGTTCCAAAAAACTTCACCAAATTTTGACTTCCAAAAAGTAACAATATTTTTATAGTTTCTATGAAGCATTTGGTTTAACGGTTCCTCAAAGACCCAATTTCTGCATTCCAAACAGCAACAATTTTGGGCTTTCAAAAAAGCACCAATTTTGGGGCCCCAGAAAAGTTCCAACGTCTGGGGTTACAAAAAGTGGCACATTTTGGGTTACAAAAAAGCCCCAACTTTGCCGTTACAAAAAAACTTCACCAGATTTTTACTTCTAAATAGCAACAACAGTTTTATAGATCCTATAAAGCATATTTTTTTCCTCAATGACCCAACTTCTCAGTTCTAAACAGCACCAATTTTGGGCTTTCAAAAAACCCAAATTTTGGGCTTCCAGAAAAGTTCCAACTGTGAGTTTCCAAATCTGAAGCTACAAATCTGGGGTTACAAAAAGTGGCACTTTTCAGGTTCCAAAAAAGCTCCAACTTTGGGGTTACAAAAAAAACTTCACTAAATTTTGACTTCCAAAAGGCAACAATATTTTTATATCTCTAGTTTAAGGGTTCCTCAAAGACCCAATTCCTGCATTCCAAACAGCACCAATTGGGGTTCCAGAAAAGCTTCAACTTCAGGGTTGAAAAAAAGCACCAAGTTTGAGCTTACAAAAAGTGGCCCTTATAGGGTTCCAAAAAAGCTCTGACTTTGAGGTTCCAAAAAAAACCATCACCAAATTTCGAATTCCAATATATTTAAGTTCCTATAAAGCACTGATTTAGGGGTTCCACAAAGACCCAATTTCTGTGATCCAAAAACCACCAATATTTGGAACAACACAAAGGTGTGCAAATGATGATGACTAACTACCGCTGTAAGTATAATGGGTGTAATTTCATGCACACTCATTGTTTGTGTTCATCAAATGCGGGAGCCACTAACGGTGATGGAGCCACTGGAGTGCCCGTGCCAGCTTTGTCTTGCTGGTGCACTGAATCCCACAAACTGGCACAAACAATGGAGCATGTAGGTGTGTGTGTTTATATGAGCCCGGCTCTCTCCCGAACAGGTGTCGAAACAGCTTTCATCCATTCAGCCTGCTCCACTTCTCTGGATTCCTTTATGAAAACACGACTCAGCCATCCCACAACTATTAACCGAGAAGCATATGGAGAGTCCACCACACGCCTTCCTAAAAATTCACACAAAACTAATCAAAATCACACCAAAACACAAAGGAATTCCCCTCTGACCTCCGACACACACTGACAGATGGGAAGGGATGGAGTCCAACCACCCTGAAAATCACATTCGCCTCAAGTCACATGCCTTTTCATGCTGAATATCTGTGCCAAACGACAGCTTTGAATTGTTTTTCATGAATTTATGACACGTCGGGTGAACAGCGAAACATTTGACATCAAAAAAAAAGAAAAAAAGAGAAGCTGACCAGAAATTGAATTGCTATTTTTGATACGACAAGCAAGAAGATTCAGGCGGAAAATAACAAAGTCTAACCGGATCTTATTTTGACACCGTGCTGCTGACATACCAAAATATAAAACGATGCATTATATATATTTATCGAGCTCTACTGTGGCGAGCGCTTCGATTCAATTTTCTCTAAGACATGCGCTCGGGGAGAAAAAGGACTGGCAGGCGAAAGACAAACAATACCGCTGAAATAAAGTGATGGATTTGGAGGGAAAGAAAAGGGTAACATAAAAAAAGGGAAAGGGAGACAGGAAGAGGACAGATTTTCAACAACAAAAACAAATAAGACAAAGGAGTCTACATGGTAAAATAGAGGAAGAAACACTCTCGCCAAAATATCTGTATTTAAAAGTCAATTACTTGTTAAAGGTGACAACTGATAAAATTGTTTTAAATGGGGGTATTTGCTTTGGTCTACAAAATCAAAGAGAAATACATTTTTCATTTCATTTATAGAACCACTTTCATGGTCATTAAATAGATATTCAAAAATTGTTACTTATGGCTAAATAAAAAAAAAATAATGAAGGATGGATAGATGGATGGATGGATGGATGGAGGGACGGACGGACGGATAGATGGATGTATTGGGTGGACGGACAGACAGACGGACGGACGCACGCACAGATGGATGGATGTATTTATTGGGTGGATGGACGGATGGATGGATGGATGGATGGTATAAATGGGATGGATGTATGGATGATTGGATTGGATTGGATTGGATTGGATGGATAGGATGGATAGGATGGATGGATGGATTGATGGATGGTATAAATGGGATGGATGTATGGATGGATGGATGATTGGATTGGATTGGATTGGATTGGATTGGATTGGATGGGATGGGATGGGATGGGATGGATAGGATGGATAGAATGGATGGATGGATGGATGGATGGATGGACGGTATAAATGGTATGGATGGTATTGATGGATGGATGGATGGATGGATGGATGGGTGGATGGTTGAATGGTATGAACGGGTGGATGGATGAATGGTATGGTTTGGATAGATGGATGTTATGGATGGATGGGATGGATGGTATGGATAGTTTGGATGGATGGATACATGAAAAATGTTGCTTATTGCTTTGGAGAAATGTCTTTGGTTTGGGCAAATGGGTTATGAAGCAGCAATAAAATAAATAAATAAGCGAAAAAATGAGATGGTAAAAATAGAGGGATTAACACTCAAACATCTGTATGAGGAATTTATATAATCGGTTTGTGTGCTCATTAAAATAATCACACTTACAGCTCTTAATGAGCTTCATGAATCTCTAGATGTCTCCAGTCCTCGATTGAGGTGTTAAAGGTGGATTTTCAGATGAAAACGAGAGGTGAGAAAGACGACAAGAGGAGGGGGAAAAAAGCACAAGAGAAAGAACAAAATCGCTCAAAAGTGTAAGGGTCACACCAATATTCCTTTGTCTCAGTCAGACATAATGGACCCCTGGTGCCATATTGATTTAGAAGCATCGACTCGTTGCGAAAAAAGAGAGCAGCGGCGTGAGCTCCATTTGCAGCTTTTTATTTACTTATCTCCAGCGGTTTGACGTAAAACCTAATAAGAGCGTCCAACAAAGCTTTCTCATTTTCAACAACGTATGGCAAACCGCCACGAGCAACACTGTCAAAATAAATGGTTTGTTTTGGTTTTTTCGGAGTATGGCAGGTTTAAAAGGATAGTTCAACCCAAATATGTCTGTTTTGGTATGATTTACTCAGCTCATGTTGTCCCAGACCTGTATGAATGTCTTTCCTCAGTAAAAGGAGATATTTGGAAGAATGTTCACGCTGCACTTTTCCATATTTTAACTATATAAAGCTGGCTGAATTGTATTTGATAGGCCTTTTAGTATCATTATAAAAATATATTGCATTGTTGACAGGAAAAAAAGTTTCATTTAATATTTTTATTCAGAAATGATTAAGCTGTTTATAGAATGAAACAAAGCTGAATGTTAACAAACATTATTATATACAACTGACATATTCCAGAATTGCAGGAAACATTTTTGAGTAATTTTTCATTCATTTTCCTTAGACTGAAATGATATACAGCAAATGTGCAATTTACAGTAAACTGGTTTCATTATTAATGTAAAATATAGCAAAATGCTTAAATGTGATATAGGGAACATTTGATTATGTTACTAATTGTTGTTTAACAGATTGTTAAAACTTTTTAAAAGCAGTAACAGAGTTGAAGATCACAGAATTGACATTTTCCACCATTTTGTGGTTTAGCTCAAGATGCTAACCTTAAACCAGATACCACATGGCAAGACTAAAACAGAATTGTATGTATTTTGATTATATTTTTTGTTTTTAAACAATTCACTGAAATATCACAATAACAGTAGACAAATAATCAATCTACTATTGGTGTATCCTAAACATTGTGTAAAAAGTTATGAAAGAATAATGACATGCCTCAATGCCTTCCAGAGTTTCCCACCAGAGGAAATGTCATCACTTGCAACAAGTCACATGGTTTTTCTATCAGAGCTTTACAGATGTCATGCTTTTGTATGGAACAGAGTTGACCAGAATGTATAATAGATACCAAATGTATTTTAGAATTATTATGTGTTTATATATATGAAATTTCGAATAATACAGAAAATTGATGTTTCATGCAAATATTTATTAAATGCACAAAAAGCTGAAAATTAGACTTATTTACTTTATGATAATTGAATGATTCAGGAGGCATAGATAGTCAAAAATAGGTTTAGTGGGAGTCTTTAAGTTAATAATGTTGAGATAAAATGTCCTTAAATATACAGTACATACAAAAAAAATTTTTATTTGTGTTATTATTAATACGTTTTTTTAATGTATTAAAACATTAAATTAAATTTAATTAAATTAAAGCTTGTTTTTGAAAAATAACAGAAAGTTTATCTTGAAGATCACCCACGTTTCCACAAAAATATCCTTTAAATGTTGTAAACAGTATTAACAAAACTACAAAATATACAGTTATAATTAAGAAAATAATTAAATTAAATATAAATTAAATTATATATTTAGTCATCTTTAAATTAGTCATTACAACATTGCTTTAATGCAGTGTTAGTTTTAAGTTTGTTTAGTTTTTCACTTCAGTTTAAGAACTGCATGAAGATTCATTAAAATATCTCCTTTTTGATTTATAGAAAGCAATTAAGTCATATAGGTTCTGAACATCTGAATTATCAAAGGGGGGTTAACTATCCATGCTAAGACACTGACAGCCAGACAAAACATGCCATCTTATGGACCTCTTGCATCACAAGTAAGTAAGTAAGTAAGTCACTAGAAATCCAGGGCACTATTTCTGTCTTTGTGGCTGAATTTCGAATGCTGGCTTTTGTTCCCAAGGGCACAATTTAACCAGCTCGTCTGTGTCCGAATCTACAGAGCAACACAAGTTTTTCCCAAGTATATTTTTTCCAAGCCACACCGCAAAGAAGACCAAGTAATTGGACACTGTTTGAAAAAACAAAAACAAATTGTATTAAAAAAAAACTACACCATAATTCTCCAGTTGATTAATTACATTAAGAATTTCAATTTTTTTTTTCCCTACTAATTTTATAAAATGCATATTTAAATATGCAAATAACGCATTGCTCCATGAAATATGCAATAATAATAATAATAATAACAATCTGAACACTGGATTAAATCAGTTTCAAAATCCTTGTTTCAGTTTTATATATATTATAGAGAATCTCTATGTCATTAGAAAATATTGCAAACAGCCAGAAAAAAACATAAATCCTCTGTAAAGACCTTCAGAATATATTCAGTATAGCTTTGTGTTGGTTTTATTCCTATTTGACAGATCATACTCAGTTTGTCCAACTCAAACCACTTAATTCAAAGCCCACTCATGTTGTTTTTAGTGTTCCACAGGGATCGGTTCTGGGGCCACTTCTGTTTCTTATTTACGTACTGGTACCATTCATTCATTCATTTTCCTTTGGTTTAGTCCCTTTATTTATCAGGGGTCGCCACAGTGGAATGAACCGGCAACTTATCCAGCATATGTTTTACGCAGCGGATGCCCTTCCAGCTGCATCCCAGTACTGGGAAACACCCATACACTCTCACATTCTCACACATACACTACGGCCAATTTAGTTTATTCAATTCACTTGTAACTGTGATATTTGGTTTATGTAAGAGCTGCTGAAGTGGATATTTATAGCTTAGTGCAGGTAAAAAAAAATTACAAATTAAGAATATGGTCTTTAATACAAGTATGGTATTTCGAATCTAGGAAGACAAATTGATAAAGTGCAATAAAGGAAACATTTAAAGTGTATTTTAGAAGTTTTCATTATGAAAATCCGAAAAACACGAAATCTCAAAATTCACAGGTGCATATAAAAGGGTGTTTTTTTTCCTGCAGTCTCTTGCAGGTCAAAAGAGTCTCAAAATAATTACCAACAACAATTTGAGTTTTCAACGTACTCTGCCTGCTCTGAAAGATGAGTTGCTGGAAGAGGAAAAGACAGAAAGGAAAGGAAGAGGCGTTAAAAGAGTCCTACAAGTTACAGTAGAGCACAAACTGTCTATGTTGTGCATCCTCTGACTGGCCTAGATAAGCTTCCTATGATGTATTTTCTGTTGAGGTGTAATTAATGTTCTCGGAAAACTCCACGTGGATCTGCAAATGGAACAGTGTTCGCATTAAGTGAAGGGAACAAAATGTTTAGGTCGATATGATGCGTGTGTTTTTTTCTTTGTAGCACATACTGTACAGTAAAAGCATCTTATGATCTTCTAATGTTATAAAGACATACAAATAATACTCCTTGTGACAATATAAAATATAAAAATAAATTACTAAATTATATTATTAAAATACATGAAAAGAATACATAAATGAGCACATAAAATATACACAATGGATATAAAAATAAAAAACAAGTAAAATATTCAAATGAATGAATGAATGAATAAATGAATGAATGTTTAGTTTGTTGGTTGGTTAGTTGGTTGAATTAATAAATGAATGAATGAATGAACGAATGATTGAACGACTGATTGAATGAACGAATGATTGATTAATTAAAAAAATAATGAATGAATGACTGATTGAAGGAATAATTGATTGGATGAGTACATTATTGATTGATTGAATGTTTGGTTTGTTGGTTTGTTGGATGAATGGATGAACGAACAAACGAACGAACGAACAAACAAACAAACTGAATGAATAAATGAATGAATGATTAAAAGAATGAATGATTAATTCAACAAATGACTGATTGATTAAATGAATCAATGAATGAATAAACACATGATTGATTGAATGAACGAACAAATGTTTTAATAATTGATTGAAGGACTGATTGAATGAATGATTGCTTGAACTAATGATTAATGAATGAATGAATGGCTAATTAAATGATTGAAGGAATGATTGATTGATTGATTGATTGATTGATTGATTGATTGATTGATTGATTGATTGATT
>CAIGQV010007757.1:11657089-11667522 GCA_903798115.1 Danio jaintianensis | reverse complement strand
ATTGATTGATTGATTGATTGATTGATTGATTGATTGATTGATTGATTTTATTTCTGTTATTTTGTTAGGTGTATTTAGTTTCATTTGGGTGTTTAGGAAGAGTGTGCTTTTTTTGTTTATTATTTTTCTGTGGGTCCTTTCCGAGGTATTTGGCTTCACGTTTTGGTTGTTTAAAAAAAAAAAAAAAAAAAAAAAAACGACAAAGAAAAAAAAAAGACAAATAAATGAACCCGACTTTAGAGTTCATAAAAGTGAATTTATTTGTCCAGTGTTCTTTTATGCTACGTCCTTGACCCTAAACCAGGGTCGTAACAAAACACAATTTAAACTGTGGGTTTATCAACAAGCCTTATATAAACATACCTAGATATAGACGTTTTAAATAGAGTGCCAGTTATATCTGATGGAATATTATGTTGGAATATTTTTTCTTGTCATCTGCCGGACTTAACTTCATTATGGTTTCATGTCAAGAAACATAAGCTGACGGTCATCTCAACACATTTAACATTATTAAGCACCACACTGCTCTGACTGACACAGTCACACCATCTCTCAGGAAAATAAAAATCACACTTTCATATTCTACCAACAATCCAGAAATGCTACTGCTAGCAAGAATTAAAAAAAAGTGTTGGAGAAACATCAAGAGAGCAAGAAAGTGGGAACAAACTCATGACAAAAATGGTAATGAACACATTTGCAAACATAAAAACAGTTGCCCGCATTAAATGTGACAAAGTGTGGTTTTCCGACGAATCCAAATGATGTGAAATCTCTTTTTTTAGAGCTGTAAATCTTTATAACAATGGCTGGAGTCGGTTTTATTTGAGAAGGGAATAATTCAATATGCAGTGTGTCCATTTCTTTTTTTTTAAAGAGAATGAATATTAAAAAGACGTCTCTCCATCGTTTTAAAGTGTCTCTTTATTTTACAACGCAGGACGGATGTCGCAAAGATGACCATAAAAATCTTAGGACCTGCCATAAAGTTTTAATTCGACTGCTTATATGCAAGTTATTGGGGGATTTAGAGGACAAGGAACAAAGGAAGGGAAAGGAAAGGAAGGTTCAGTTTCAATAGAGCTTTTCTGGGAATATTAAAAAGGAGCAAGAAAGAGCACAGGCTCATGTTTTATGCTATTATATTTCAAATAACAAAGAACAAGGAATTTCAGCGAATACAATTTGCATACGAATGTTGGCTCTTTGGTCTGAATTGTGATTTTAAATTCAATATTAACAGTAAAATGAAAACATAAAATAAAATATATGGTTTAATTACATTTAAAACACGCTATTTATGTGCCAATTTAAAACGATATATTTTTAAATAAATAAAATAATAAATATTTTGTCAATATTTAGAAAAATAAGCATAACATTTAAATATATAGTACACATTTGTAACATTTTTACATCAAAATACCCACTATTTGTGGTTAAACTAAAGAATTCTACATAAATCAAACAAAAATTATAAATGCAAAAATGAATGCTTCAATAACTAGACAAAATATAAGCCTAAATCAAAATATACCCTTTTAAATTATATATTTTTATTTTGAAAAGTTACTATTTCTATCTAAAATACTAAAATGAAATAAAAAAAATGTCAAGACTTATAAAAAAAAAAACTGTATTTAAATCTTAAAACATCTGTTTGTACTATTTCAAAAAATGAACAAATCAATAAATGAACAAACAAATACATAAATAAATAAATAAATAATAATAAACACCAAAAAATAAATAACTAAATACTTAGAGAATTTTTACTATTTTAAATTATATTACTATATAAAATGATGAAATAATTAAGCTGCATAAAAAAACAACCTCTAGACGCATACAAACTAACTGCAGTCAGAAGTGAACAAATGTGGTCTTACCAATATTTAGACACATAAACTTTTTTTTTTTTTTTATCACTCAAATTCACTGCTGCCATTTGGTCATTTAAAATCTTTTCTGAAAATATCACCCAAGTCTGCTTTCCAGGTCTGTTCTAAAAGAAAGAAAGAAATAAAACATATAACACATGTGCGGCATTGATCAAGCAGACAGCATTATTGATGAGAGACGAAGGCGAGCGCAGATGTTCTCATTCATAAAGCTTAGGCTGATCCCAGAGCATGAAGGACTGCAGGTAATGGCCTTTAATCCTATTGTGTGTTTAATTAAGCTCCTTTAGCAGCCGCGCTGGAGAATTACATTGGTATTTCGCCGATTAGGAAATTTGACGAGATGATTTATTGCTGGACATCTGCATATTTATGCAAGGAACACGACCCTGATGTTAGTAAAAGCATGTGGTGAATTTCAGAGGTTGTTTAATTCACATTTGGACTCCCTTTGTTGCTTAATGTAATTGTTTTATGCTTGATAAATGCTTATTTATATTATAGGAAGCAGTATTTGGGGTTGTGTCTGTTATGTAGTAAGTAGAGGTCAACCGATAATCAGTTTTACAACACTGCAGGGAAGGAGATAAAACTGTTCACCGATAAACTGACATGTTTTGCTTTAATAATTAACTTAATTTAACAGTGAAGGGTTGAAATCATTGAAAGAAACATACAAAGGACAATACAAACACACACACACACATATAAATACATATACAATATATACACTGGAATTTGGAACTGAACTAAACAAATTAAAAATATTATATATTTTTTATATTAACTATTAAATATATTGGTTTGTTGGTTAAAATAAATAACACTGACATGTAAATCACTTTCAAACCAAGCAGCTTTTGTGGTCAAACCGACACAAATCTACATTTTCCAAATGTTGGGATGGATGGAAGAGAAAATTTTGCCAATAACTAAAGGGATATTTTGGCAAATTAAAGTATTCAATCCAAAATTATTTTCCATTTCTGTTAAAAGAAATTGGCAGCCAGTGTCAAAATCATTGACCAAAATTTATGAAACGGGTTAAAAATTAATGGATTGAGTTATCATTGAGTTGAGTTATAATCCGATAATCAGCTTTACCAATGTTTTCCCAAGGTTTAAGCATTTTTCCATAATTAGGTATTGTTTTTTATTTTTATTTCTAATAACCAATTATTGGCAATATTGTTTAGCCATTTTGAAAATGATGTACAAGACTGTAATTACAACACTGCATCTGAGGAAAAACAACTCAGATGTTAAACTTGATCTACTTTCATCAGTAAACCTTATTTAACAATGAAGGGACAATATCATTGAGTGATCGTTATCAAACACAACATACACAAAAATATTTTTTTTTAACTAAGCAGCTTTCAGGTCGTAAAGTTTTCGAATTTGTCCGACCAAATTTAACATCTGAATCTAATTCTTAAACTAAATCTTTTTACTGATATTTTTTACTGATATTTTTCTCGCAAAGATACTGAGACCAAAAATGATAAATGTGATTATTTGATTCTAGTTAATAGCATAACCTAATGACAAAAACAGGATAAAAAGGACAAAAGCTTTCTCAAAATAACAATCGCTAATACCGATAATCAGTTTTACCAATATTTTGTTCAAAATTTAAGCCATCTAGTGGACACGAGTGCTGGATTACCACTTATTATTATTTCTCTTTCTGACTTTTTTTTTATTTCCAATTGATGCATGATGTCTCGTGAACCGCAATTCTGAAAACTGGTTATCAGTTGATAACTTGTGAAAAAAACTCTGAATGAAGCTTCCTATAGTATAATCAAAAGATTTCATAAATTTCTGTCAATGATTGTTCGACACTGGCTGCAAATCCCTTTTCACTGATATGGAAAAATAATTCTGGACTGAATACTTTCATTTGCCAAATTTTCCCTTCATTTATCCTAAACTTTCTGGGATTTGCTCACAATGACCAAAAATTATAATTGCGATCATTTGGTTCTGGTTAATAGCATTGCCTAATGATAAAAACAGATTAAAAAAGGACTAAATATTTCACAAAATAGCAATCGCTAATACCGATAATCAGTTTTACTAATATTTTTCCCGATATTTAAGCCATCTTGTGGACACTAGAACTTATTTCTCTTTTAGCTTATTTTGTTTCCAGCTGATGCATGATGTCTCGTGTCCATCAAACTGACCCTTTCCTGTCTAAGAGGGCATTTCCAGGCCTAAAAATGGTGCAATGCAGACCAGTCTTCACACCACCAGTCTTCCTCATCTTCATCAACCGCAATTCTGAGTGAATGCAGCGAGGAGGGAATTCAGTCTGGAAACCTTGTGCTCGCTAGCACAGATTGTGACAGGTACTGTCTATAAGATGATACACAGTCTCTCCCATTTCACCTATCTGTCTGGATTTTCTCTTCCCCTCCTGCTGAGAACCATATGAGTGTGTCTGATGGTGGAGCAGGAGTCTGATGAATGGCAACACCGTGAGGGATTCGCTCAGGTTTCCACCAGCCACATCGACCACCATACACTTCCCACACACTCCATTATTTCCAGCATAACACACACCAAGACAGAAAGTTGATGAGGTGGGACACAAATCAATGGTTTGGGATCCAGAGATGCTCAGAAGGGGATTATTATTATAGAGTCTTCATCTTGTAAGTTAACTTTAGTTGCTAGTAATATATTCAAACTTGCATTCAAGCTTGCGCAGGCAGTGTGTTAACCTTGATAGCTGAATACCTGGCGGCCCACAAAAAGCCTTGAAATGCCTTCAGTACTTTCTTTTGCAGTGGAGGTCACATATTGTGATACCTCAGATGCACTTGGACAGTTTTCAGACTGCAATAATCCAGTGCATGTGATAAGGTTGGGAATAAGTTCAGATTTGCTGGTTTTGTTTATTTTTTCAGTTACAATGTAATGTTTGGGGCGGCACAGTGGCTCAGTGGTTAGCACTGTCACTTCACAGCAAGAAGGTCACTGGTTCGAGTCCTGGCTGAGCCAGTTGGCATTTTTGTGTGGAGTTTGCATGTTCTCGCCGTGTTTGCGTGGGTTTCCTCCAGGTGCTCCGGTTTCCCCCACAGTCCAAAGACATGCAGTATAGGTAAATTGTATAAACTAAATTGGCCGTAGTGTATCCCAGTACTGGGTTGCGGTTGGAAGGGCATCCCCTGCGTAAAACATATGTCGTAGTAGTTGGCAGTTTATTATGATAAATAAGGGACTAAGTCGAAGGAAAATGAATGAATGTAATTTTTGTTTGTTTTCTCTGCTTATGTAGTAAATTAGATTCAGAGTAATTCAAACTGGTCATTTGTCTTTATTGATTGTTTATTATTAGATTGTAATTCATTATTATGTTTTTGTACTACTAAAAAGAGCTGGCTCAAAAGAGTCATCTGTTTGTGAATCAAATTAAACTGGTTGTGATGTGTGTTTTTGTTTCAATAAAAAGAACCAACCAAAAAACCAAGAGTCATTCATTTATGAATCAGACTGCACTGATCACGTTCGGTGTGTACCAAGTGGGATATATCACTCTCCAAAGTGCACTTCGTAGTGAAAATGAAGGGCGTCCACATTAAAGTGACATTCTGAATAGAAGTGATCAAAACTGGCCACTTTGAAGGGTGCTTCGGAATTAACGATTTTAAAAGGTATACCTGGTACCCCTATAATCCTTTTCATAAGAAAAGTAGTTGAGTCTCATACAGCACGTTCCATTCGGAAGTCATTTGGGCATAGGAATGAGCCCTTCCAAATTGAACACAGTGGGTATGTGTATTTGATTCACAAAAAGCATCTCAAAAGGAGTCATTTGTTCATTAATCTGACTACACTGGCTCAGAAGTTTCAATAACTCATGAATCATATTGCACTTACGCCACATGTTCTTGAATTACTAAAAAAATTTGCTCTGAAGAATTATTTGTTTGTGAATCAGATTAACCTGATTGCACAATTTGTATTTCATTCAATCCAAAGATGTGACTCAAAGGTAGCCATTTGATCATGAAATGGACTACAGTGTCCATGCTATTTGTTTATTATTTACTGAAAAGAAGCAATTCAATTCAATAAAAAAGATTAATTCATGAATCATTATATCGGTTGAAAATCAGTTAGAATGCACTGGCTCAAAGACTGTTCATACACTGATAGTTAACTTGTATAGTGAAAAATGATAAATCATGGGATTTAACAACCAACAAGATCGTTTAAAAAAAAAAAAAATCCATATTTGTATCCGACTGAAGATTTTATTCAAGAGCTGGACATTTTAAAGCTTTCATTTGAACAAAATAAAGATGTAGCAATGACTAACCGAGGTCAAACAGTAACACCACAACACCCGTGTATTACAGAACTCAATATCCACTATCACATTCGATTGCGCTTGTTAATCTTTGAAAGCAAATTGAACAAAGGGAATATTTCAATGCACTTCACCAGTCACTAACCTCAGTCCACTGTGTCACCTTCCCGTGTTGACTCACTGGTGTTTGCACAAATTCTTTTTGATTCACTACCAAAAAGCAGTTCAAAAGGAGTCTTTTGTTTTTTTTTAAGCATACTGCACTGTTCACACTGCTAGTTTCATTGACTAAAAAGAAGCGACTCATATAAGTGATTCGTTTATGAATCATATTATGGCGATATGGTATAATATGACAATGCCAATATTGATAACTTTTTATATTAGGAAACCGATAACTGGTCACTCTTTATATTCAGAAACTGATAATTGGATATAAAGACCAATAAATATAAATCTGATACCAATGCCGATGACTCTCTGATGATCAGATAACTCTTTATATTGTTGAATCAGACTAGACTGTTCACACTGCTAGTTTTTGATTAGCTAAAAAGAAGCGACTCATATAAGTGATTCGTTCATGAATCATATTACAATGGTTGCATAATATGTTTTTGATTCATTTTAAAGTTGATTATTATGAAAAATGATTCATTCATTCATGATCTGGAGTACACTGATCAGACTGTGTATTTTTGTGAATCAGATTACATGAATCGAGCTGTATACATTTGATTCATTTAAAAGTAGTTTATGTAAAAGATAACTCTTTATATTAGGAAAACGATAACTGGTTACTCTTTATTTTTGGAAGCTGCTAATTGGATATAAAGGCCAATAAATATAAATATTGATGTTATTTTGCATGATAAAAATAACTCTCTGATGATCAAATAATTGGCCAACATGGTGGCTCAGTGGTTAGCATTGTCACCTCACAGCAAGAAGGTCACTGGTTCGAGTCCCGGCTGGGTCAGCTGACATTTGTGTTGAGTTTGCATGTTCTCCCTGTGTTCGCGTGGGTTTCCCCCACAGTCCAAAGACATGCGCTATAGGTGAATTGAATAAACTAAATTGTTTGTAGTGTATGAATGTATATGGATGTTTCAAAGTACTTGGATGTAGCTGGAAGGGTATTCGGATATGAAACATATGCTGGATTAGTTGGCGGTTTATTCCGCTGTGGCGACCCCTGATGAATAAAGGGACTAAGCCGAAGGAAAATGAATGAATGATCAAATAACTTTTTATATTTGGAAACCGATAACTAATATACATGAAGATAAATATAAATGCTGCTAATTCTTTTCTGAGCCAAAAACAAAGAAACAACAAATTGAATAGATGACTGATTTCTATTCAAAACAATACTCTGCAGAAACAGAACAAGGAAAGTGCAAAGACACATATTTATTTTTGCAAAATGGATTACAAAGTGAAATCATATTTTTTTTAAAGTTAAAAAAAACTACCAAAATGCAGATATCTTGTGTATCTTGTGTATAATTTAACAATAACATTAAGAATGTGGCCCTGTCCACACGAACATGGGTATTTTAAAAAACAATTTTTTTTTTCTTCGGCCAGGAGTGAAGATTTCCAGAAATTGCGATAACAGTGTGGTCATGTGGCCACTGTAAAAATTGTTGGGTTCCACATTGGGACTACATAAAGGAATTAAGTTCATTAACCAATTCAAATGGATTGAACATAAAACAATTAAGTTGTCCCCAAAAAATCTCAAGAATTGTGCTGTTTCAGCTCATTTTAAATAAGTAGTTTGAACAAAATTTTACGTTTGTTCAAACTACTTTACAATCATGTCTACCAAACTATGTGGTAGACATGATTGTAATTGATGGTTATTCTCCTCTGTTCCAACATTTGCATTGACTTTAGATGAAACTTACAATAATACAGTACTTAATTCCACATTTGGTGTGAACCCAGCATAAAAGGCTTTTATAGCCACCTATTGGTTCGGCATGCCCTTGACAGTGCATCACTGTGTGTTTTTGCATTTTCATGTATGTAAAAATACCTGTGTATACATGTGAACATGAGCTAAGCATTTTTCCATCAATACCGAAATACAGTATACTGTACATTCCATATTGTCCTGTTTTTCTATTCAATGAATGAACCAACTCACAGTGATTCAATGCGAATAGACCTACGCTGCTTATAAAAGACTGTTATAGACCAAATGATCAATCTTGAGCTTTAACAACCAAATCATTCAAAAGAAAATCCATATTCATACCCAACTCTTGATGTTATTGAAGAGCTGGTGATTTGAAAGCTTTCATTACCACAAAACAAAGATGTTGCAAAGACCGACTGCCAGTGTGTAGTACAGAACTCAATATCCCCCATTACATTCGACTGCACTTGTTAAACTTTGAAAGCGAATGGAACAAAGGGAAAAATTTCAATGCCCTTCACCAGTCACTAACCTCAATCCAGCATGTCACCTTCTCCTCTGCCAACTTGCTGTAAAATCTCTTTGAGCGGACTCGGTGTTAATCATCTCTCGCTGTTATTTCCCACTTCCACAGCAAACCCTTCAATGCAGCTCGCCCAGGGAGACAGCGTGCGATTCCTCTTTCTGCCTGCGCAACCTGAAACAATCCAGCGCTAACAGGTCTGATGAATGTCATCCTGTCAGAGACGCCAACTGTTCCAGGCCCTTATGGGAGCATCTCCATCTTTATTAATGCTTCAAATGTTCGCCGAAATCCAGCGGATGTTCATTTCCTCATGCTACTAAGAGCCAGAAAGAGCCTGATGGAAGCTATGCTTGAATTACAAATGGGAATATCCTCCGGCAAATGCATATCCGCGTCAACAAGCAGGTGTCCTTGTGCGGCATATTGTAAAATTCGGTGCCATACATGGGCCTTATGATTTCTGTGATGCGGAAAACACAAATGTGTCATAACATGGATCTAGAGAAATTTAGAGGTGTTCAAGACAGAATGCCAATATAAAAGTTCTGTTTGACTTCAATAAACTACAATAGATAAATTCCTCATAGTAGGAAATAGTAGACGGTTAAAATGACCAATGAAAAAAGAAAATGAATGAATGAATTTCATGGAGATCTAAAGATGTATTTTTAATGTGCAAATGTAACTTTCAATTAGTTGTGAGTTTGTATAATTATCATACTTTCAATTCATTTGACATTCTTTGACATTCATAAAGTTAAATTCGTCAAGTAAAAAAAAATCCAGAAGAATGTAAATAACAAAAAAAGTCATTAAAAACTATTTCATGAATCCAACACACAGTAACACATATTGTGAAACGCTAGCATATTTCAGCAAGTGGTATTTGTTTTCTTAAGTCGCCGGCCATGTTGGTGGTCTAAAACTTTTAAAAGCTAACTCTGACCCGACTGCGAGCGGTTGGGCTCCGTGTCGACTTTATTATCTCATAACGGCTTCTTTATTTATTTATTGGCCCGGCAACTGGACGGTTTGCTAGATATGCTGTGTATAATTAATGAAGGGAGAACAGCTCTACTCCCAACACAGTGATACATAATCCTGCTCAAAGGAGGCAAGACAGGGCTGCTCCCCGCAGGCTAATTAAACACCAACAGTGGGGCTCGCTGCGAAAAAAGTGTGCTAGCAAACGCAAGATACATGGAGAGAGAGTCCAGTCAAACTATTTCGCGAATACAAGTTTGACAAAAGACTCATAAGAGTGGCTTGTTATGGTCGAGTCGGCCTTTCGCTTAGTACTGAAATTCACTTTGAAGCGGCCATGCAATTCAGTGCAATCGTGACTGTACAAGGAAAAACGGTGTGATGCTTGCGGAGGAAAGCAGGGATGAGTAGAAGATGGTCAAACACACACACACGGGTCCTCAGGAGAATCGTTCAGCTCTGACCTTTACTACCGGCGTGATACTAAAGGAAAGCAAACAGATCATTCAAGTGGACTCCACATCTGAGGACCAGCGGACTGATAAGTGATAGTAGAATGTTGTATGAAGTTATGTAATGTTTGGTTTGCTTTCATGTGCTAAATTTCTTTCTTTTTTTTTGAGCTACTCTTTAAATCGTCTTTGTTAAATTATTCATTATGAGAACTGATTCGTCATGAAATATACTGTAGGACTACACTGGTCAATCTGTGACTTGAAAAGAACCAAATAAAGAGAGTCATTTGTTTGTGATTCTGACTATACTGGC
>CAIGQV010007757.1:11640020-11657079 GCA_903798115.1 Danio jaintianensis | reverse complement strand
GATTCTGACTATACTGGCTGAGCCTTGTGTTTTTGATTCACTAAAAAAAGCAGCCCAAAAGAGTCATTTATTTGCAAATCTTTGTTAAATGATTCATTATAAAAACTGATTCGTCATGAGAGTCAACTGCTGGTAAAATACTGTAGGACTACACTTTTGATTTGGTTCTTTTTAAGTCACCAATTGAACAGAGTCAGTTGTTGGTGAATCTGACTACACTGGTTGAGTTGTATGTTTTAAATTCACTAAAAATAAGCTGCTCAAAAGAGTCATCTATTTGTGAATTGGACTACACTGTTTGTGCTGTATGTTTTTGAATCACAGAAAACAAAATGGCTCAAAAGAGTCATTTATTTGCGAATTGGACTACACTGTTTGTGCTGTATGTTTTTGCTTCACCGAAAATAAAATGGCTCAAAATAAGTCAATTATTTGCAAATTTACCAACACTGTTTCTGCTGATTGTTTTGTTTTCTTTTTTTTTTATTCACTGAAAACAAAAATTCATATTTTCTTGTGAACTAGACTAAGTTATGTTTGATAATAAGCCATATGTGTTTGATCATCTAAAACTAACTAAAAACAACTCAAAATATGAATTTATTTGTGAATCAGACAACTCTGATTACTGATAGTGCTGTATGCTTTTGATTCACTAAAAATAAGCAGCACAAAAGAGCAATTTGTTTGTAAGTCTTACTAAACTAACCACACTGTATGTTTTGGGCTCACTAAAAAGCAAATGGTTTAAATAAGTCTTTTGTTTGTGAATCAGGCTACACTGACGATACTGAATGTTTTTGATAAACTAAAAAAATAAGCATCTGAAAAGAGCCATTTGCTCACTTTTAAATCACAAAACTGAATTTGCCCAAATGATTCATTTGTTTGTGCATTTGCATTTTATGTTTGATTCAATAAAATAAGCAACTCAAAAGACTCATTTTTGTTCTGTCATTGGACTATAAATTGATTCTCGAATCAGTCTATACAGTTCACAATTATTCTTTTCTAGTTTCCTTTTCAGATTTGGCAAAAAAAAAAGCAGCTCATTGATGAATACACAAGTTGAGCCATGTTTGTGATAAGAACTGACTCAAAAGAATCATTTGTGAGAAAATGAAACTGCACAGGTTGTACTGTATGCTTTGATTTACTACATTAAAAAATCATTTCAAAGAGTCTTTTGGCAGCAGATTCAATTGATTCATTCATTAAGCTCTTGACCTTTACCATCACCACCACTAAATGAAAGCAATCACATTATCTAGACTCGACCTCAGAGGACCAGCAGAAAAATGATACTACAATTACATCCTTTTATATCCCTATTCACTCTGATTGTCACCACCAGTGTGTTAATTAATAAAAAAAACTCATTCCAGTGGTCTATCTTCAAGATCAGACATTTCTAATGTGTAGCAGCTACTGTATGAAAAGACACCTTTGATTGCGAGACAGAAAAGCGGACAGTTTCTTTATGTGGCGATGATGAATGCCAGCGTAATCAAGCAGTGTGATTGCATTTCAGACGCTAAACTCCCTGAAGAAACTCCCCAAAGCTGCGTTTTGACCTTCTCATCACCACCAGAAGGAGATGAATCTGTTTCTTTGTTGATGAGCAAGAGTTCATTTTAACATCCTCAATGTAGCGGACGACTAATGAGTAGCACAACAGAACGTCGAATGAATTACAAGCATGCAATAGTGGGGTATAATGTTGATTACAACTCAAATTGCTTAATTCCTCTTTGTCTGTTAAAGATGAAATACTCATGGTCAATGTAGCTACAAGATGTAAAATATCAGTGTTAGTAAGGGTTGTGAATTAACAGGAGTTTGTGGGAGAGATGCTGTATGAAAGAAAAAACAAATGTTAAATTCAACATAAAGGGGCAAAAAAGTGCCCACTGAATTATTAGTGTCATGATTAAAGTGATATGTGAAAATGAATGAAAAGTGGCAATTCAAAACAAATGTTTAAAGTCCCTTTAAGGTAAGTAATTTCACTTGGCAGCCATCTTTGAAACACCTTTCATGCATGCGAGTGCAGCTCTTATAACTTTAAATGGAAAAATATCAAATTTTCTAAAACTGTTTGTCAAACTTATGATTCAATTTCTAAATCGTATTAATTTGTACAATCTCTTTTGCACATTTTAGTAGGATTTACTCATCCCCCGATGAGGGGTAGGGGTAGGGGTAAGGGTAAGGGTTAGGGGTGGGGTTTAAAGGCACACCTCTTTTTAAACATTGTATGTTTTCATATGAATGAACATACATATTGTACATATGAATTTGTACAAATTTGCCACTTTTCTGACAATACATAAATTAGTAATGTTTCCTTCAGAGATCAGGCTGAAATTTCATATTTGGAATCAGCAACGATATTTAACAACAAATGTCTTAAACAGTATATTTAGTTTCTAATCGTTTTGAAGACAAATTTTGTTTCGTTAGCTAACGTGCACAAAAGGAACGTGATCACCAATCTCCTTTATGGCCGTTTCTGGAGGACACTATCAGACATCATTCTGTCGATCAAACTATATTTTAACTAACATATGAATCAATAATCGGCTGCACGGTGGCGCAGTGGGTAGCACGTTCGCCTCACAGCAAGAAGGATGCTGGTTTGAGCCTCGGCTGGGTCAGTTGGCGTTTCTGTGTGGAGTTTGCATGTTCTCTCCGTGTTCACATGGGTTTCCTCCGGGTGCTCCGGTTTCCCCCACAGTCTAAAGACATGCGCTATAGGTGAATTGGGTAAGCTAAATTGTCCGTAGTGTATGTGTGTGAATGAGTGTGTATGGATGTTTCCCAGTGATGGGTTGCAGCTGGAAGGGCATCCGCTGCGTGAAAACATATGCTGGATAAGTTGGCGGTTCATTCCGCTGTGGCGATTAATAAAGGGACTAAGCCGAAAAGAAAATGAATGAATGAATCAATCAATCAATCAATAATGTACACGTTATAAAGCCATGTCCATTCACGCTGGTCTTCTTATGATGCGCTCACACCAGACGTGGATGAATTGTCAAGCGCGAGTGATTTACAAGTTAAGTCAATGCAAAGACGTGAATAGACATCCTGCAGCTCGATTTGCGTGAATGAATCGGAGCGAATTGAGCGTGTTGCGCATTTGACGTGCTTAACGACTTACCGCACGAATTACTCGAGTTGGAAAATCTGAACTTTAGCGGACATTGGTGCCGCGTTAACCAGTCAGGAGCTTGCTCTTGTATGGGTGTGATTATGACGTAGTGCCTGTTGTTGGTGTCTCGAGGGGAAATCCTCCTGCTGACACCAGACAACAGCTCATCAAACTGGGCTCGGCTCAGTGTGAAGCAACGCTGAAAGCTTCCATCATCCAGGTATAGTTTCTGGAGGAGTTTATGATCTCACAGGTGCACCTCTGAAAGGATCCAGTGCACTCAGACACGCCGCCGAACAAATTGACGCTGTTTTTCAGCCTTCCTGAAGCACATAAAGCAAAGCTACTCTCTCAATAAAATCCATGTTAGCCATTTAGCAACGAAGCTAGAGACACTGGACAGATGCTCCGCCCATGATGCGAATTCGCATCTATTGTGAAGTGAATTTGACGCGTGAATGAAGCAAATTTGACACGCGAATGAAACGAGTAAACTCAAAATGTGTATGCCTCTATTTACGATTTATTCATGCAAGCCGTGTCTGGTGTGAACAGAGATTCCTGACAGCAAATTTTCCCAAAATAACAGTGACCTCTTTGTTTACAAGTTTGTGGGTGTTCTCATCATTACCATCCTGTTATTTACGTTTGAATGGCGGAGGCAGGAACTCGTGTGATAAGAGGTCAGATGGTAAAAGACCACATTCGTTACATACAGATTACAAAACCAGAAAACTGTTTTTCAAGTGGAGTTGACATTTAAAAGTAGAGATTTGAAGCTTAGATATATTTTTCATGTCTGTGAGGAAAGAATTCGTTGAAAATATTCTCACAGCAGTGTGTTTGCTTAACACAAGGGGAAAAAACTGTTATAAAGTACACGTTTCTGGACTGAGCCCCTCCTCCAGAGAATCGTCAGTCTTTGGCTACTTTACTAGAAGGCGGGGCTTCCTACACTAGAGTGGCCATATTGACCACTGCATCTTCCCTATTCAAAACTATGCCAGTGACATGTCCTGTATATTTTCATGTCTTTGAAATGTCCTGTCTAATACAATTAAACTATTACGTTAAATGTGAAAATGAACAATAAGTGTAAATTCAAATCATCAAATTTCTTTTTAATGTTTTTCTTTTCTTTACTCAGCATTGAGGCTTATAACCAATCACATTTGTTTACAGTATATCGTGTTTATAAACCCAACGGCCAATCCGAAGAATTTATTCACGAACGACAAAATGCAGATAGGATGTTAAAAACTATTTTATAGTACATGTTTTCAGATATGCTTTTTGTAATGTTTGATAAGGTGTTGCTATTTAAAAGTTTACTTATTTGATTGCCATGACAACAATGTAAACCATAAAATGGCTATAAATGTCAATTTAAACAGCCTTCTCAGCTCAAATAACACCAATAATAAGTTTTAAAAGAACATATATAATAATATAATTGCATTTATACAATTATAAGCTTCACATCTATGCTTTTAAATCCAACAACAAAAGTTCCTCAAGTGCATGATTTTTGGTTCATGATTTGTGTTTAACCCCGAACACTTCTCTAAAAGGCCCTGAGACTGATTAGCTTTGATATTATTCATGAATATTGATTGATAGGAAGATTTTTATGTAAATGCTGTATCTAAAACCATCTGACAAGCAAACGAGATACACTAATTACATCTTCATCAATCTCCTTTCTTTAGGTTCATGTTAGGAATAAAAAAAAAACTAAGGGAAGGTCTGACCCGTTTTGATCTTTTCTTGTCAGAACAATGAAGGTCATTGAAAACGAGGTGGAATTTAGACGGAAACTCTCACTTTTAATCAAAGGGCAAAACCGCAGGAGGGCCGCTGGTGTTTTTGACAAATGTAGGGAAATAAAAAAGGCTCCCAGGTAGACTAAAGGGTAATTTTGTGTCATTTCTGTGAACCAAGTGCCATGAAAAGTTCTTTTCTGAAACTTTCAGAGCAAATTTTGTGAAGATTTTAATGAATTGTTATGAAACTGTATTACATCCTCTCAAGGCAGTGTGTTTTTATCCTTTTTATATTTAGCTTTATTTTTAATTTCATTTGAGTTTTATGTTTTGTATATTTAATACTTAAACATTTTTTATTTCATGTAATATTTTATAAGTATATTAAAACAATTGTAAACTTAAAATAAACTTTTTAGTTCAAGTAAAAAATAAAGTTTATGTAAAATGAACTTAAGTTTTAGTTAACAAAAATAACAATATGCAAAGCTATTATTTTTATATTTGCTTTAAAGGGGTGGTCCACAGTGTTTTTTTAAGGTTTGATTATGTTTATGGGGTGCAAAACAATGTGTGTTCGTGATTCATTTGTAAAAAATCACGTTATTGTTGTAATTGAAGTTTAAAAGGAATTCAAGTGCAAATTGTGTCTATACCAATACATTTACAGTAGTTTAAGCTCTTTAAATTACAAAGTTCTTATTTTATGTTAATTTAATACTGATACACTGTAAAAACATGATTGGTTACACACAATTTATTTGTGTTGGGACAACATGAAAGAATTAAGTTAACGTATTAATTTTTTCAAATTTAAGTAGATTGAACATAAAACAATTAAGTTGTCCTTAAACTCAATAATTGTGTTGTTTCCACTTAATTTAATTAAGTAGTTTGAACAAACAGCAAACTTGAGTGTATCTCTACAAAATCATAACTTCTATTTCTATTTTAAAATACCATGTTTAATTCAATTATTTACTTAACATTTCTTTGTAAAATGTGCACAAAAAAAAAAAAAAAAGAGTTTCCAAGTAAAAATAGTTTCTGTCCCAAATTGCATTTTGCCATCTGAATCAACATAAAACTTTAACCGTCTAAACTTATAAACAGCCCAGATTGATGAAAAAAACCCAAAAAACATCAAGAGTCAAGAACACTTGGCAAAGGTGCCATAAGAAAAGTCAACGAGTTCCGAGTATCGGCTCCAGATAATTAAAACTTAGACAGAGATAAATTCCAGTGCCTGTTAATTACACAGAGGTGGGCAGAAATGGCACAGAGCCTATCAGCACTGGATTCCAACCCTATTCCTTCCAATATTTAGCATTTGTAGGGCACACGTACCGCAAAAGACACTCTGAAGGGCACCAAAAGAAGAGCACTCTGAATTAACTAATGAGAATAATGCCTCCAGATAAAGGTAACGCGTTTTGAAGGTGAAGGGAATGAAAAGTGGGAAGAAATGCATCTTAAATGCTATACTTTAGATTATGATTATATGCGTGAGGGTATTACAGTGAGTTCTTTGAAGTTGGGGACTAAAAGTGAATGTGAAGTGCACTTCAAAGGGTGGGAAAAGTCTCTCTGGTATCAATATTTCATATTCCCTTCCTTCAGTATTTTGTCTGTATACTTTACTTTGTGGAAAATAAGTCGTACCATATTAGGTCCTGTTTACACCTGGAATTTACATTGTGAAAAATAAGTCGTACCTAACTATATTAGGTCCTTTTTACATCTGGAATTTACATTGTGCAAAATAAGTCGTACCTAACTATATTAGGTCCTCTTTACACCTAGAATTTACATTGAGGAAAATAAGTCCTACCTAACTATATTAGGTCCTGTTTACACCTGGAATTTACATGTGTTTTTGTTGATCCAATTACAAATGGATGACGCTACACTCAAAAAATAACTTTTGCTGCTTGTTGTTATTTAAAATGAGTTGAATCAACACAATTCTTACGTTTTTTGGGGGACTTCATTGTTTTATTTTCAATCCACTTAAATTTGTAAAAACAATTAAGTTAACTTAATCAATTTGTGTTGGGACAACATGAAGGAATTGTGTGGAAGCCAGCATTTTTTTACAGTGTAAATACAGATGTAAATGAGGTGCAGGCTGACATGTTTCCTTCATGGCCACTTTTGACCACTGTCGATTGCTTTCATTAAAAAACACAATTCTGTGTAATGAATTTTAAGAACAACTGTCAAAAAAAGTTTGAAAAGTCCAAATTAAAAAGGTCGCAATTATTTTTCCCCTCCCATTTTCGGAGTGAAAATTATATACTATTTTACTATTTTTATAATATAATATACATACTATTTTTTTTGTACGTTCAGTACATCTGCATAAATTAAGTTCCACAAGACGCTCATGTGAAGTGACATTTACATTTATATGTTTCTTTTGATTATGATTGTTGACATTTTATCTCAAAATGCTATTTTTTATCAGAATTCTGAGTTTGAAACAAGGGAAACACAAATAATAAGCATACAAAAAATAAAAAGTAAAAATAAACAAAAACAAAAACAAAAACAAAAACTGTGGTGAAATTCATCACAAACTAGTTTTATCAAGTTGTAAAGCTGCACTGTAAAGTCAAATTAAAACTAGCGATGTGTGAAAAATGCATTATCTTTTCTCACAATCTCAGCACATTTAGGACATAAAACACACACATTTACATAAAATTTGGTATACAAGTCCAATTATTTATACCAAAAAGAACACTATTTCTCACCCAAAAACATACTATTTTACATTTTGTGGAAATTATGGCTAATTAAGTTTGCACAACGATTTCATCTCTACAAAAAAGGTAACTTTTTTTATAAACAATTAACCATGAAGGAGTGTAAACCTCACAAAAATGAGACTGCACAAATTCATATGCCCTACCAAAACATAAAGTGTTGAACAGACTCTCACTGGAGTCATCTGATGGCATCAGTAAGAACCGTGATGTATTTCAGGATCCCAGGCGGAAATTACAACTCCAAAGCACCATCTTTCACTTCATCTATAACATTATGGCATCTGTAGAAAAAAATTCATGAAGAACATAAGCTTCTCAAATACTCTACATACGCGACTTGAGCCGTGGTTTCAGACACACAAAGCCATCCCTTTGTGTTAATCCACTCAAGTGTGGCACTGGAAATCGCATTACAGCCCACTAGAAGTGAAGAGAAACCTCTGTGAGAACTTCTGACCTGAGATTCACTGGGCAAATTTAGACTTGTGCTTTCGGTCAGTGGTGTGTGTGTGTGTATTTCAGACTGGCAAGGTTGTTAAGGTGGACAGACTGATCCCAGGACGACTGATCCCAGCTGTGATCCAATTCCATGAGGACAAGAGACGCTTTGACATAAACTCCACATCTCAATCATCTGCTACAACTCAGCATAGCCTTAAAGTGACAGTGCACACGAAAATGAGATTTTGTCATCATTTACTCATCCTCCACTTGTTTCAAACATGTTTGAGTTTCTTTCATTTGTTAAAGACAAAAAGTAGATGTCAAAACATAATAAAAGTTTCCATTTTTTGGCTAAAAATATTTTCATGCAAATGGTACCTAATTAATAGTTTTCATCAAAATGCCCTAGCTGATGGATTACAATGAGAATTGCAAACATTTTCTGTATTACAAGTTTTCTTTAACATTGTTTAAATATGCAAATAAGGCATTGTTTCTTTAAATATGCAATAATTAGCTAATATTTCAAGCACAAAAATCTGAACATTGAAAGAAGTTTTTTCATTACTTCATATATATATATATATATATATATAATAAAATAAAATAAAATGTTGTAATGTATTAAATCAGACAAAAATTTTTTTACCAAATCCCACCCTGAATACCTTCAGAATACAGATATGAATAGAATAGTGCAGTCTTGTGTATGTAAAGCTACTGAAGTGGAGTTTTATGGCTCAGCACAGGAAAAAAGAGAAAGCAGCCTTAAAAAAATATGTACTGTCGTTGAAATGTACTGACATGAATGCATAAATGGTGACCAATAAAAACTTAAATTTGTATTTTGGATGTTTTCTTTACAGTGCACTAATAAACTAAATTGACAGGTGCATGAAAAAAACAGCCCACAGTGCCTCGTCTTAAAGGGTCAATTCACTTTAAAATGATAATTCTACGTATAATATATATATATATATACACACACGAACAATATCATTTTTGGATGTACTGTCTCTTTAAGATTCCAGGTGGTCAAACTGAAAAACTATGCAATAACACACTGTATCTACATTCTTCAAATACAATAAATCTACAAAAAATCTATCCCATTACATTTACTGTCGGTGAAACAAATTAGTGCTCATGTGTGTCAACATGTTTCTCATCCAACAAAGTGAATCAATAGCTGAAAAAAAGACCTGTTCCTTATATTACGTGATAACATGAACCCAACGACACAATCTGAACCTCTATAAAAGTCATTTCCATGTTAATGAATGATATATTGAAATATCTGGCAAGGAGAAAACCTCATTGTCAAAGCAAACTAATCTTCGACAGAACGATATGGCATGCGCAGATTACATTTATGGTGCCTGACAATGGAAGCAGCAAGACGGGGGTCCAAACAGGAATACGGGGATTTGAAAGAAATTAATTATATTTTGTTTCTACGTGAAGCGGAGATGGTGGTTGTAAGATTACCGAGGTGGTTCTAATGCATAGGTGAATAGAATAGGAACTGGATTAATAAACCAAGTCACTTGAGAGATTGAGTTTCCACGCTTCAAATCTTCAAAATGCAGGAGATATTTGCATAATTAAAGGAGCAGTTGTGCAAAAATGGAAACGTTTGTCATTATTTTCTGTTGAACACGATTAACAATTTGACATTTCAACAATTTAGTGGCTAATTCAAATTTATTTGTAATCTCATTCATATGAAACTATAAAATGTGTGGCCTGCCCTGAAGTATAATCATCCCTGGGCTGTGAGCAGCTTGTATAACAACTCGAATTCACAAAAACACAAAATACTTGCAATACAATTGTGTTGGTGCATTTTAAAAGCAAATGTTTTTGTCTATCAAAACAGTTGAAGACAGCATAAGCATAATTTTTATTTAAAGAATGTAACAAATGCTGCAAAGTTGTGTGGTTGCAACAACACTAAAACTGTGTTGCTTGTGGTTCTTGTATGACGTTCTCTGCAAAAGCAAAACAAGCAGGTAAACGTGGTAATTTTAATAATCCATGTTTCCTTGCAGTTAATATTATCATTATTTATTGCAGCAAATTGAACTTTAGTTTTTTGTACATCAAAAGGGAGCTTGTGACTAAATCAGACATTTTGAAATTAAAAAAGAGCAAAACAAATATTGTGAAGTATGCTTCAGATGCCAGGTAAAAACCCTGCAACCGTCAAATAATATTTTTATGTTGCACACAAAATAAAAGTGCTAAAATTGCTGTAATGTGCATGTCATGCCAGTAGATGGCGTCTTTGTAAAGAAACACTTTGGGTGTATCCGAAATCGCCCCATAAACCCCTATTCTATATTCCCTACATTAGTTGATTAATATAGTCCACTTAAAGCAGTCAATAAAATGAGTAAATTCAGTCACTGAAAGGATGCCGTTTTATTTTTGCTTTGCTGGTTGATAAATCCCTCAGACGGATTAGATTTTAAACATTTGATCAGACCCTATGATAGTTATTTAGCACTTAGCGAGCTGTCTATTAGTAATCAAACAAAGTATTTTGATTCCTGTCATGTATACAAACATTAATTTAACAATTAAATAATCATTTATTTTAAAACTTACAACAATAGGATTCTGCTGTGAATGCCATCTTGTGGTCGGATATGATTATTCATTCTGCACGTATACTCTTACAATGCATTATGAGTATTTTCTAGCTGTTGAGTGTACATCAGTTGTACAGTTATTATTGTGATGCATTGTGGGGGGACTGATCGAGCGCACTATGGTTTCGGACACCACTAGAAATGGCTGCTCCCTCAAATAGTGTACAATTTAAGGGTATAGGGGGCGATTTTGAATAAAAACTCATGTATCTGTGCACAGTAGTTCACAATTGCTGACATCCACATTTTCATCCACATTTTTTTGTATTTTACACAGGCCAAAACATTTTCAGCCCAAAAGTTTTGAGGTTTTAGTTGAAAATGTGTAAATGCTCCCCTGTGTGAACGTTCTCTAATTCCAAACCTCTTCAGCAGACGGATTTGGAGAATTCAAGTACTTGTGAGGCTAAGATGAATGCAGCTGGAGCCACAAGGCTATTTGTCCTGTGAACCACCCCTCATCTGTCTTTTCTCAGCTTTGCTGTCGTCCCGAATGCAAACGCAAAGAGGAAGAACTCCAACAGGCCATTTTCTTCTTGGAGCAAATATGATTTCCAGCGATGCTGCTGGTCTTGTTCATTTACTAGCAGCCAGCAGCTGTGTGCACAATAGCCAAAGCTTGGGAGCTGTCCAGTGCTGAAAACACAGGATAAAAATACCAGGGAACAAGACAGAAAAGCTGCTATTGAAGGACCGAGCGCCTCGAGTAGCACTGTGCAAATTGCTGGCATAATTATCAGGTTTCTTTGCCTTCTGGACCTCTCCCACAGGGTAAGTGATAAAACATTTTCTAAATGAATCTTTAAACCGCAAGGTAGTGTGTTTTTGTCTGAGCAGCCCTGTGAGCCAAGTGGAATCTATTCAAGACAGAAAAGGAATTAGGGCTGAAAAGAAATTAAAATTAATCTTTCCTTTTCCCTCTGCGAAGTTAAACTCTTACGGTCCCATTTTCAAAGCAGCAAAAACAGAGCAGGTGTCATGATTCATTTATGGTGTTTAAGGAGGCAAATGCCCATTCTGAATAATGTATCTCCAGGTCCGGGTGCCGATAAATATTCAGACTTTGGGTGAAGGTGGATTGGCGGGTGACACATGTAGTAGAGACAGCAGCTGCCAACTGCTTCCTCTGGCTCATGGGATTAGACACAGCTAGTCTTTCTTGTCAGCTGTCAATCAAGAGCGGGTGTGCACACACACACACACACACACACCATTAAATGCCAACCTGGATGAATGTGGGCATAAATTAAGACATTTACTGGCATCTATTTGCCCCAAACATAAACAGAATATCACCTCAGCTCACTTAAAGGGATAGACCACCCAAAAATGAAAATTCTGTCAACATGTACTCACCCTTCACTTGTTTGACTTTCTTTGTTGAACACAAAAGATGATATTTTGAAGAAAGGTAAAAATCTGTAACCGTTGACTTAGTTGACCATAGTATTTGTTTTTCCTACTATTGAAGTCAATGGTAACATGTTTCAGCTTTCTTCAAAATATCTTATTTTGAGTTTAACAGATAAAAAGAAACACAAAGCTTTGGAACCACATAAGGGTGAGTAAATAGTGAGTAAATTTGTCATTATTTTGGGTGAACTATCCCTTTAAAGCACAGGTGTCAAAGCCAGTTCCTGGAGGGACGCAGCTCTGCAGAGTTTAGTTTCAACCCTAATTAAACATACCTGATCAAACTTATTGAGTGCATTAGACTTGTTTGATACCTACAGATAGGTGTGTTGAAGCAGGGCTGGAACTAAACTCTGCAGGGCTCTGTCCCTTCAGGCATTGACTTTGACACCCCTGCTTTAAAGGCTTGGTTTACCTCAAATCTTCTGTACACTAATAAAGGAATTTTTAATGAAATTTGAGAGATTTCTGTTCCTACATTGAATATCAGAAACTCTGGTGCTTCACAGTGTTCATAAAGACCTCCAAAAATGATCCTCCTAAGATATATCAATACTTTATATGTTGAGGATATGTTATTGTAAGCGATTAGTTGACTAGTCTAACAAACCCCCAGACAGTCCAGAAAACAGCATGAATCATGAATCAATCATGCTGCTGAAGTGTGTCTACATTATGATCACTGTAAATTAAACATAAGCTTTCATTTATTCAACACTATTCATAACACAAGCATTTTCTGCACTGATAGAGGATATGACAATTTTTACATAAACCACTTATACATACAAACATATAACTGATTGACAACATTCAACATTTATAAATATTTAGTTTATTCATGTGTTAGTGAGTGTGAGTGTGTGTAGGTCTATAGAAGTAAGCAAAAACCAACATTCCGGTCATTCTGAAATCCGGTCAAATCGAAAATCGGGTCAGTTAGTGCTTTTGAAAACACTATTGGTTGGGTTTAGGAAAGGAGGAGGGTGGGTCAGTTGATCGGTCAGTCAGTCGAGAGCGGCCTCTGGTGGATTTAACCAAGAACAGCAGACACGAATGCCACTCGCGAGAGAAATTTGAGATCCCCCAAAAAAAAAAAAAGAAACCTGGGGCCCCGGGGGGAATCAAAAAAAAAAAAACTGAAAAAAAAAAAAAAAAAAAAAAAACATACCTCCTGGGACATATTTGGCGCTCTCCGGAAATGTATATAGCGGTACGTTTTCAGAAACAGCCTGGGTTGGCAAAAATGAATCGGATTGATAATATTTTGAGAAATAGGAGAAGAATGATCGTAAATTAATGAAAAGAAAAAGAAATGGATGGAAAACATTGTGGGGACTAGTAACAATGATATTTACAACATTAGTAATGATAATAAGAATGATAAAATTAAAAAGTAAAGGAATAATGTATAGAATGTAGACATTAACAACTGAATGAATTTACAATGCACGACTTACTGTAGAAGTATAAACTCAAAATACAAACATCATTATTTTAATAAAAGTTAATCATCTTAAACCAGCACATATAAAAGATAGTGTTGTTCATTAGCAAGGCAAGCGCTACACTTCAGTGTTTCAATTGACTTCTTGTGTACACATGACAGACATAATGCTGTAATTATTATGACTTTGTAATATGCTTTCAACTCGAAAATATGATTTTATCATATTATTAACATAATTTGAACGCACTGTTAGACTGACTCCTGCCTACTGGTAGTTAGTGGCTCTGATTCAAATGCAGATGCCACTGTTTGAGACAAAAGTTAATTTGATGTTGAACTGTGTTTTAAAATGACCTTTGTCAAATTTTCATCACTGACAAAGCATTCTTCAACATGACTTATAAGTTTCTCTAAATTGCATCTACCAAGAGTTTCCTCTGTAATTTTGGTAAGCTTGGTCCATTAAGCACAGCGCATGCTAATTTACGACAAGGACATTATCTCCTGGAATTTGAAAGCATTTAGCTGTCTGGATGCTATTCAAGTACAATTTCAATTCCACCTGTCAGCACAATCCCCCCCCTCATACGATTGTTGGCACTAACCTACGCAGTCGAGCGGAAACACGCATTATTAAAATGTGAGAATCAATCAAGTGCCCTCTAAAAGTCACCCAGCGCCAAAACGGCTGCGCTCTGAGGCAATTTTCACGTTTTCTTCAAGAGACAACATGCTCAGAGGTGCTCTGCTGGCATTTATGATTATACAGGGAGAAGAAGAGGGCGCTCAGATAAAGAGCAGAATGGATGCCCCAAGGAGAAATATACAGAGGGTTTGGAGCACACATGAAAGGCTGCTTGGTTTGGCAAGACTGTTCCGCTCCGCTGGGACTAGGGTTAGAAAAAAGGGTCTTTGAACCTGGAGGTGCCAAATCGAAGCACTCACCCTGATATAGATGCAGAGGGTGGATGATAGAGGGTGACAGTTTAGCAACTAAGCCTATGCAGACACCCGTATGTTGATTCGGTCAATTAAAAATATGACTGTACTAATACCTCATTCTGGTATTAGTGTTCATGTTGGATGAATGAAATTCAAAAAATAAATCAAATTAAAAAATAAATGCTCTGACAATAGGTAAATAGAAAAATATGTTCAAATCTTTACATTTTATATATGTGTGTATGTGTACCTTGCATTCCTTATGCTGTGGTGAACAAATGTCCCCAGAAGTATGGCAATACCAGTCAATATTGTTCCAGTAGGAACATTTTTTGGTCCCCACGAGGCTCAAAATCACGCTGAATAAAGTATTTTGAAAATAAAAAATGCAGATTGTTTCCTGTGAGGGTTGGGTTTAGGTGTAGAGTTAGGGTTGGAGGATACAATATCAGTTTGTACAGTATGAAAATCATTATGTCTATAGGAAGCCCCATAAAGGCTTCTTTTGTGGCATCACCCTTTTTGCAACATAAGCCAACCAAAACCAATAGCTAGAAGTTGTCAAATTGCTGTGGCGTGTGCTCCTGCAATGCTGCAATATCTGATAGCCTACGCTCTCATTGGTAGTCACTGCATGGCTCATTTGCATAAAGTTGGGCTCTAAGTTTGCCGCATCACTTGTGTCACCGTAAATCACCAACTCTCAACAAAAATGATGCAAACCCCCGCCAAAATAAATGCCAAACAGCAAATACATTGGCAAAATGGTGAATAACTAAAAAAAAAAGTTCACAAACAAACAAAAGACAGCAGAAGACTACAAAAGACTAGAGAAGAGAAGAGAAGAGAAGAGAAGAGAAGAGAAGAGAAGAGAAGAGAAGAGAAGAGAAGAGGGCAATGCTCTTTACGAACCTTGCCACACAGTAACCAATTGGCTGCAAACAGCTGCCTGAAATTTCCCCAGGGCACCTGGAGCCACAACTCGCACCACTTTCTATTTCTGATGCTCTTTTGACAAATAACACACATCTTCACATTCACAAGTCACTCGGCTGCACTTTTCTCTTGTCAGCATCAAGACTTGTTGCAGACTGATGCAAGAAGCACCTGGAGTGCTCCGTCAGGTAGAGACTCAGGACTTCAGACCAAACTGAGACAACAGAGACAGTCACGACAGAATGCCAAGAGAAATTGGGGTCTGTCTTCCTCTCCCACCAGCTACACGCTGTCGGGGCAGGCACAAGACTGGCAGCGCTCAGCACTTGTCAGCTTTAAACAGCATCCAGCTGACACTCTGCGAAGGAGAAATAACAATGCAGGGTCCCTTTCAATCTCAATCTAAGTGTATGTATGTATGTATGTGTATGTATATGTATATGTATGTGTATATGTATATTTGTGTATATGTATGTATATGCGTATATGTATATATTATTACATAATATATTTTAGAGGACGCAAAATGACTCACTTGTGTGGATCTGGGGAAACAGGACATGAACATTTAAGCACTTAATAGCAATGGATATTTGAAAGTGTTGCACTAGTACTTTCCAAATCACTTAATATTTAAGAATTTAAGTGATTAACTGGTATTAGAACCATACAAATACCTGATTTCTGACATTAAACAGCACTCCACTCTATGTAAATTCCACATTTCACCACAATACACATGGTGTCAATCACAACAGGCATCAGACATTGACTTTCAATATCGTTGAGCTCCTGGTTTTGTCCCCTTGACTGTCCTCTGCGCTTGGTAAGAGGGCTCTAAATAACCTGTCCTGAACACAAAACACCCTACACCAGGTGATACATTAATAACGAAGCACTTAAGCACAATAACATCGCCAGTTCTCACCTTCTCTGAAGTAAAGCGCTTCGTCGCCTCAGAAAAGTCCACAGGAATGCCGTGTCGCCTCAGATATACAGCAGAGTATGTGATAACAGCCGCTGAGGTAAACCATTCAAGAGGATAAAAATCTGTTCAGCCTCAGAAATGCGCTCCTTACTGCGTGAAAATCATTCAGACACCACGGTATTTCTCCTCAGCTCGCGTCTCGCGCAGAGAGGAGCTCGAAGCGGCGCGCACTTCACCGGTCGCGAGAAGACACTGAACAAAAGCGCGCGCGCGGACGCTCAGCGGTTCCCCCTCCTCACAGCACCTCACCGCACGAGCCGAGCAGATGCTGAGGAAAGAGTGTGCGTTAGATTGGATATAGCGAGGCAATTCTCTGTAGACTTAGGTGGGGGATGGATAATATTTTGCACAATATTCCAGCGATTCTGTCCTTTGTTTGGTCATTTGCTTGGGCAGATTTATTGTTCTGTACTCTACAGGGTGAGAATTATAGAGAACAAGGGAGTAACTAATTATTTGAATTCCTCCAAAGGAAGTTGCAAAATAATGTGTAAGGTAGGGGTCTTTAAAATGACATAATTTTTTACTAGCCAACACCAAAAGT
>CAIGQV010007757.1:11624547-11639129 GCA_903798115.1 Danio jaintianensis | reverse complement strand
GTGTGTGTATATATATGTGTATGTGTGTGTGTGTGTGTGTGTGTGTGTGTGTGTGTGTGTGTGTGTGTGTTAAAAAATATGACCCATTGTTCCAGACTCCCTCAAAATAGTATTGTCAAGGGACTATACATACTGCCACACAAATCCATTATTTAAACATTGACAATGTGACGGTCAATGAACAAAGGATTCCTCGGAGTGTCGCTCGAAAAGAACAACACTATATAGAGGCTTTTCAATGGGTCACCGGCTGACTGCTTTAATATGATTTATTTTGTAACAGCTGTGTTTACACTTTCTGCACACTTTACAATATCTCAGAAATGGCACTTTGTGAAAAGGCTGTGATGTAACTATTCTGAAATAAGCACAGATTTGTCATTGGCTTCATCTGGGGAATTAGATGCATATAATAACTTATACGCAGCAGAATGTGATGCTCTAGGAAATTATTGCTGAAGCATAATGTGTTATTACATTTACTATTCATTTTGCTGATGCTGTTGTGCAGTGGGATGTACAGTATGGGAATACAAAACGAGAGAAATTTTCATTAAGATTTTGAAGAATTATTTAAGAAATTGCACTGTTTGATCTTACAGTATAATCAAAACAAAGGTCTGGACCTCTGAATTTTCAGAGCATGGTTTTCAGTCGGGGTCCACGGACCCCTGGAGTTTACGAATCTGCGGGGGGCTTGTAAACATACAGAAAACATATGGACATTTCTTTTATTTACTTTCATTTCAAAGTTGTTTTTAGCTACAGCTATTTATATCATAGCTTATAAAGTACATTTCAGCTGGTTCAACTGCTTATATAATGAATTAAATAAAAATGTTATGTTCAGTAACCATTATGGCTTTAATATTATGCTTTTTAATAAACAGATTTTCATAAAATATATAACATTCTATAAATTAAAATCAAATAACTAATAATAGGGTTAAAATAATATTATGTAAGCAGTACTTTTTTTTTTTTTTTAATGAATTCAAATAAAAAAAGATCGGAAGAAAGCAAGTGCCCAATAATGGCTTTTTTATTTAAAATTTAATTCAATTTGAGAAAGAAAGAAAGATTTATATTAGGGCTATAATAAGTTTTTTTTTTTTATATTTATATTTATTTTTCATAAAAATTATATTTAACTAAGTAAGTCAATAAATAAACAGCCATTTGGGGCTATAATGTGGTAAAGTTATAAATCTTCCCATAAAATATCATATAATAAAATACAAAATGAGCAAATAATAAATAGCTTTTTATAAATAAGCATAAAGCATAATTAATTACTAAATAAAAAAATTAAGTGCTGTACATTGAGCCACGCAATATGGCAAAAACATTATTAAAGTTTCTATTAAATAAAAATAAAGCACAAAAAAATAACACATTCATAAAAATTATGTTTTTATTCAGGGGCTCCCGAGGAAAGCCTGAGAAAAGCAGCTGCCAATTACTTATTTACAAAACTCTGCTTGAATACTTGTCTGTTTGTTAAAACTCTGAACTGTGGACACTTGATTGATTGCAAATCCATTAATTTCCCCTTTAATCCATTTATCCCCCGTCAACAGTGTCAGGAAAGCGCACATGTAGCTACAGTCCCTCCACAGTTTTAACCATCATGGCTGCAGAGTGGGGTTCTGTCATGACTCTGGCATGGATCCAGGTCTACCGCACAGCTCTTTGACCCAGAAACCACTGACATAAGCATTTAACGCCACTCGCCCATCTCGTCTTGGTCACTTGCCATCAACTAAAGGGGGAGGGATGGAGGAACAAAGCCTGGTAATTATGCTGCGTGTCGTCGCTGCATGATAATGGCAAGACACTGCAGGTCAATAGAGTAAAAAAAGAACTAAAACGAATAACTAACACCGTACGTTGAAATAAAAATGATGCAATTTGGAAATGCATTTCAAGCATAAACATTTTTAATTCCCTTTCCATTTTTTACAGAGGGTATTTTTGGGAAACCTCCTTTATCACTTCATAATTCAGAAAATACTGCAAACAGCCATTGTTTTTTGTTTTGTTTTGTTTCTTAGGAGAAGAAACATTTAATTCGTAATGAGAAATCTCCTCTATTTTCAGTTGATTTATTTCAAAGACAGGTTATATGTTTGTAAATTTTTTAATCAAAGATAAAAACCAACACATGCTCAGTGGAAATTCATGCTTCAGCCGACATTTTTGTGAAACTGCAAAAAATTTACTTAAATATGTTTGACTACAGTTTCTAGGTTAAATAAACACTAGGGGGCAGTATGACCATAACAACTTTTGTTCCTTTTCACACTAATGATGTTTAAAATGACATATTATTGACAAATAAAGGATTATATTCATGTGGTTCTTTGCACAACACCAAATGAATACTACAAAACAACTTAATCACAGTGTCTATGATTTGTAATCGAATATGTCACTTTTCTGGTGTGGTCAGTTAGCTCGGTAGCTTACTTTGTACTGTATTGCATTTGTGATGGAAAGAGCATGGATTTGAGTCTGGTGAAGCACAGTTACACAAAACACATAAAAGCAATGTAAAACCAAGGTAAACTATGTGGTCGCAGTGCACTTTTCTCTTACGTTAGCTTTTGGAAACACTATTGGTTGGGTTTAGGGTTTATTGGTTTACGTTCCTTCTCATGGACATGTATTAGAAAAATACACAAAACGTACCATAAGTAATTTGCAAAAAGGTAGGCAGCACCATCTAGTGGATTTCTTATCTGAAACGTTCAATGAAATGTAAACAGAACAACATATTTTACATTTCACAAAAATGGAGACTGAGGCAAGTATTTCCAAGCCTGGGTTCAATAAAAATAACAAACAATACAAAATTTCAAACTTTGTTTGCTCACATTTACCAAGGGAGCAAATAATTTTGACCAAGATTTTAAGCTAGATTTTAAGTCTGAAGGTCGAATTTGGTGGTTATTGGTTAAGGGTGCTTGTCCACAGAAGCATATTTGCACAGCTGAAAATGTCAGAGCTCTTCCAAAAACACTCAGCTATCAAAACATTTGAAAAAACTGCTGACGTTTTAGGAAATGCAGCGCTTAAATTGACAACAACAGGAAAAAAAGAAATAAAAAAAACGCTTCGGTGGACATGCGCCCCTAAAGTTCCAGGTCAAGTTTTCATCTGAAAATAACCGGAACATTAGATGAAGTAACCTTAAAAATCTTGTTTCATTTATTTCCACACACGTCATTTAGAAAATACGGCGGACATGATTTTCACAATTTTTTGTAGAATTAAATGTTGTATATATAAAATATGTATGAACAAATCCAACTGCGAAAACCTTTGAATACAGATAAAAATAAAACTCTACGGTGTACATAAAGCTGCTGAAATGGAGATTTATCACTCAGTTCAGGGAAAAAACTCATTTTGTGAAAACAGCCTTTAAAAATATGCATTGTGTTTGACATCTACAAAAGCAAATGGATAAATTGGAAAAAAAAGAAACCCTTCAAAGAGTATTCTAGATGTTTGCTTTTTATTAGACAGATTTTATTAAAAGCCCAGAACACCAAAATGTCAAAACAGAGGCGCATGAAAAGCAGTGTTTTAGCCTGTAGTGTCTGCTCTTAAAGACCTTTACAGGAGCAGCGGAGAAGCCGTGGAGCGTGGAGAAAAGAAGAGTGTCAGCACAAGATCCTAATGAGAATGAAATGAAGCCGGCTGGATGGGGGGGCTCAGCTGATCCATAATTGATGAGGGTGAAACGCGGAGACTCGTCGGCTGTAAATGATAAACACACTACGCCGCTGAGAAATTACAGCTTTGCCTTTAGCTCGCATTTTAGTAGATTTTGGTGTGTGTTAGATGTGTCTATTGGATTTTTTTAGTTGCGCAACTGCGTAGACCGCTTAGAAGTGTGAACACCTTCTGAGGAACACATTAAACATTCCCCTCAACACATTAAAGGCGGTTTATAAATGAAAATATGTCCAGTGTGAAGGGGTATAATCTCAAAAGACGGAACGCTGATTAGCATTTTGCCTAATTAGCAATTATACAGACTCCAAAGCAGGTAAGTGTATGTAATAATGTGCCAGTCACACAAATCTAAAGCAATTATGGATTTTATGAGGCAATGGATGAGGATCAAATTTTTTTTTTAAATTGTGATTTAGTTTGTTTTGAATATGTTTTATAAGAAAAAAAAAATTCTATGTGTATAATTTATTCTTATAACTACTAGCAATTGCCAGCGCTAGAGTGATTTGTTTTATTCATTCATTCATTTTCCTTCGGCTTAGTCCCTTTATTCATCAGGGGTCGCCACAGCGGAATGAAACGTCAACTTATCCAGCATATGTTTTACACAGCGGATGCCCTTCCAGCTGCAACCCAGTACTGGGAAACATCCAGCCTGATCTCACAAGAAAACATAAGTATTTTACGTTTTGTCACGTTTAGTGGGTAATTCGTACGAATTTAAAATTGTATGATTTTAAAAAGGAGGCGTGGCACCCAACTCCACCCCTAAACTCAACCGTCATTGGGTGATGAGCAAATCGTACTAAATTGTACGAATTAGATCATACGAATTCATACGAATTAGCCACTAAATCAAAAAGTTACGAATTGCTGTGAGATTGTGTTGAAAACATCCATACATCATTCGTACACTACAGCCAATTTAGTTTATTCAATTCACCTAATGTCTTTGGACTGTAGGGGAAACCGAAGCACCCGGTGGAAACCCACACGAACACAGGGAGAACATGCAAACTCCACATAGAAATGCCAACTGACCTTCTTGCTGTGAGGCGACAGTGCTAACCACTGAGCCACCGTGTCGCCCTTGATTTGTTTTAATTCTGACTAAAAAGATATAAAATAAAATCACAACATGAATTGAAAAACATTTTACATTGGTGTGCCCCTTGGCTAAAATACAGTTGATGTTGTTGTACATGCAAAATAACATTTTTAAAAAAAGAAATATATTGTACATATATTATATCTATAAACAAATTATAGATATTTTGAACATACTGATATGTATATTGTTGCACTTCAATGAATTGGGTTTTCAGCAATTTTGTAATTAGTTGTGATTAATTATGTCAAGCGAAATTCTTTATAAATAAAATATAATTAATGAATAAAAATTTAACTGATAAAACATGTCATAAAAATGTTCACATTGGGGCCTCCCACGGGTCTACATTAATATGAAGGTTGTTATATATTTCTTATAAAAAAAATATATAAATAATAAAAATCCATAAAAGCGTAAAATATATAATAAAATAAAGCATTTTTTTGCGTTACTCCTATTATTACCTCATATGGTAAAAGTATAAAGTTACTACAAATTGTTCCATAAAACTTAAAGAAAATGTAAAATTATCAAACATTTTTTGAATTATAAAAAACATTTTTCTTTACTTTTAAACTTAGTACATTTTTTACAATTTAAAAAGGTAGAGATTCTGAATTGTAAACATTTGTGGTGACTATAAATCCATTCATTTTCTTTTTATTGCTTTTACAGTTGGATTTTTCCAGATGTTTTTATCCGCTTGTTAAGTCGTGACGTATCGGTGACGTATGGAATACCGTTTCCGGGTCCAAGCCGCTACTCATTTGAATTGAGCAAATATTTGTTTATGACTACTTTTTAGTCCTATCACACATTAAAGTGAATTTTATATAAAATCATAGTGTACTCAGTCTCTGGGCTTGCTGCATCACAAATACCAAAATTTTTACAATTTATAAAAAATGTATCACTTTCTGGCCATCGAATATTAGGCATGGATATATATATATATTGCGATCGTGATTTTCGAAAGTATTACATCACTTTATAAACGTTTATTATTACCATTTGATGAGCCTCCCCATACAGTTGGATAGAGCGCTTGGACCCGGAAGCCGCTTCGCATGACGTCACACTTAACAAGCGGATTGTCATTTTAAAGAAAAAACAAAGAACACAATCATACAAATGCAGTTTCTTCTTGGACCAATGCACCGCATGCCTTCTTTAACAATGTACATGACATCATCAAGAAAGTGAAACTTGCCAATGACTTCACAAACAAACAATGGCAACAGAAGTGCTGCTTTAAACCAAGAATGTATGTATAAATACAAAAAATAAGAATGTTTTAATGTTTTTTTCAGTGAACTTTCCTCCAAATAAAAACAACAAAGCTCAAAATACTCAAAAATATCAAGTTATCCACTCTTAGATTGAGATGACGAGTTATAAATATGACAGAATAAATGAAATGTCATGTTTAACAATATTCTATACCTCACCCGTCCCTGTGCTTCAGCATATTACCTTTATCGACTCAAGACCTGACAATCTTCATCAAAATAGATAAAGCAAAAGCAGCAGTGCAGTTCGATCTGTCTGATGGCGTCTTCACTGTTGTTATAGTCAGCCAGCCTATAATAATCTCCGTGTCAGTCTATAATTCAGGTAAGCACGGATGATCAAAAGGAATATAGGCAGTTGGAAAACATCCTCCAGAAATATATTTAACTGTCAGCGCTACACAAACAGCTGAGTGACAGTTTCCTCCAGCGCAAACATTAAAAATAAATAAACAGAGAAACAAAAAGCAGACACGATGTGCTCTCGGTGTTAACCCTATCGAGACTTTGCCCTTTATCAAAGCTGCATTGCGTTATTGAAGTATATGAGTGTTGTTTGTTTGTGTTGCCTGAATATTGCGGACTTATATAATTGTATGGAGATTAGTTGTGGTCACTGAATAAAAAAAAATGATACCTGACTTTTTATATATTATAGGACTCCTACATTTCTGCTCAAAATGTGTTTCAAAAACCATTTAAATGTAAAAACTAGTTCCAAATATAGCGAAATTTTAGGAGTCACTAAGACCAAACCCCAAACTATCCTAAAATTATGGTGGCTGAGAGAGCTTAACGTGCTGCGATTAAAGAAAACACGTGTCATTACAAAAAACGCCAACAAATTAGGAAAATATCGTCATCGGTTTGACAGCATTCATTCATTTATTCATTTTCCTTCAGCTTAGTCCCTTTATTCATCAGGGGTCGCCACAGCGGAATGAACTGCCAACTTATCCAGCATATGTTTTACACAGCGGATGCCCTTCCAGCTGCAACCCAGTCCTGGGAAACATCAATACACACTCATTCACACACATACACTACAGCCAACTTAGTTTATTCAATTCACCTATACCGCATGTCTGGACTGGTTTGACAACATATGTGTTGCAAATCCTCACAATGCAAACAAATTAAGAAAATGCCTGCATTTTCTTACAACGCATGCAAATAGCATGGAACACAATGAAAATGTTTCAAGGGGACCCTAAAATGTGATGGACCCGGCTGGGATTTGCTTATTGTGCTGTGACTATTGCTCAGTGAAGTTGTAGGTGATTTTTAAAAGGTGAGTTTTTTTGTTTATTTTAACATCCAAAATATACGATTCCCTCGCCTTTTGTGTATTATTAGCTAAATAACCATAACCTAAATACCCGGGTCCATAACGTTTTAGGGTCGCCTTGAAACATTTCCGTTGTGCTATTTGCATGTGTTGTGAGAAAATGCAGGTGTTTTCTTAATTTGTTTGCGTTGTGAGGATTTACAACATGTTTGCTGTCAAACCGTTGAAGAGCTTTTCTTAATTTGCTGGCCTTTTTTTGTAATTGCATGTGTTTTCTTAAATTGCAGCACGTTAAACTCGTTAAAAAGGCTGTTGTTATAGCAATTTGCCATGGAAAGAAAACTTATATATTTTTATATTTATATATAAAAAAAACATAATAATAATAATAATAATTTTATGCAAATATACGTTCTATAGCGCGTATGGGTGTTTCCCAGCACTGGGCTGCAGCAGGAAGGGCATCCGCCGCATAAAACATGTACAACAGAGTAATTGGTGGTTCATTCTGCTGTGGTGATCCCTGATAAATCAGCGACTAAGCCGAAGGATAGTGAGGATATGTTCTATAAATGCAAATTTGTCCATTTTTTAAATATAATATTATGCTTTTCTCCAACATTCTTTGAAAAATACTATGAAAGTCAATAAGTTTTTTTTTTCCCAACATTTTTCAGAATATGTTCCTTTTTGTTAAACAGAAGAAAGAAACTCAAACAGGTTTGAACAAGTGGAAGAGTAAGTAACAATTTTGTGGTGGACTGTACCTTTAAGAACAACTTGGAGGCAGTAAATTTAAATAAAGGCAATAATAAAAACCAATTTTGAACCAGGACATAACAAAAAACAATTATCTTTACCACTGACACAATTCAGCCGAATGAAAATATTATACAGAACACATCCAGATGGAAAAGCCAAAGCATGTGGGTGGATGTCAGCCTAGAAAATCATAATTGGCAGATTTAACCCATCAGGTGCTGCAAAAGCGTTTCCTTTACCTCCAGGCCGAGACAATGACGGATCAAAGTGTGTCCTTGGGCTCAGTTGTATTACACACAGAGGGCAAAAAACTTAATTCTGCCACCTATAAACACACTTTCCGTAGTCTGCCTGCAAGCAAACACACAACTACAAACCCTAGAAATACTAAATATGTGCCTTCAGCCATTTACAAACATGAATACCCATCATAAAAATCCTCTCTAGCTTCATTATATTCTCCGGCTTGAGGAGTGAAAGCAGGGATGTAAAATATCCTGTAAGACGCACTTAACAGCATGCTCCGTGTCACGCAGATGTGTTTGCAGACGGAGCCCATAATCTGAAAAAGAACATTAAATATGTCTCTTGTTACGCCGCCTTGATGGAGTTGCAACCAGATGTCCTATTGCTTTCTGCCCCTTAAGGGAAAAATTGCTTATCTATAAAATAGAGAGAAAGAGATTTCATCTTTAATTACGGCTTTTTGTATCACACTGGTTAATGGGAATCATCCAGGTTCAATCCAAGTCAAGCTCCAATGGCACAAATGCTGTTGATTACTAGAGAAATAGTCATTCACACACAAAAAAGGATTCATTCCTCAATATCTAAAAACAAAAACAACTGTTTTAAAAATTTTAAAGGTTGTCAAAATTGTGTGTAAATTTTGCCACTAGAGGGTCTGTATTCACAACAGACAAAAGCGTATTTTGATTGAGTGTGGAATCATGGGAGTTGTGGTCTTTATTACATCCTATGGGACTCCTGCAGAAGTCATGGATAAGATCAAATATTCAAATCATGGTGGTATGAAGCAAAGTAATATATTGGTAATGTGTGCAATCATTTATTTATGTTTTAAATGACAAAATAGTTTTGATTTAATTTAGGTTATTTATTAGTTATCACACATAGCATTAAAATTAAAGAATTAAAAAGAATGATTGACTTGTTAGTACAAGAGCTTTGATAGGTATATATACTGACAGATTTTTAGCCGATAACAATTTTTATTAACTTTTGGTAGCTACAAACACTGATTTTGATTTAAAGTCCAGAAATCAGTCCATGTCAAATCAAAATTTTCAATGCATAATTTGCTAGCACACATTGTTAATCGTAACGCGGGTTTCCTCTAGCACGTTAGTAGCACAGCGTAGCGAGCATTTTCAGTTCATTCATATGGAAGTTGTTTGTAAATGCACACTCCGTGCATTATGGGATTGAAAGTGGCATGGAGAAAGCATTGAGAGCAGTCAACGTAAGAACATTTTACATGCCTCAGAGCAGTGGTGTCATAGCTTTGCCAGCAGCACTGAGCGCAATTTTGATGCAGTAGTGAAAATGTTCCATTAGGTGAATAATTAATCAGTCCAGTTGTTTTGGTAATCTTCAATCAAAGTCTTACCATTTGCTTCTGCGCTGGAATGGCAGTCCTTCTTTCAGTTTGACGATATGGGTGAAATATGCTGTGGTACGCCCCTTCAGCCATTAGCTTGCTGCAAAAATAAAACCCCGCCCCAACTCAGCATTGCATTGGAATCACTTCATTATACTGAAATAAAAAAACCTTTATAAAACAAATTGTCTGTTAGTATACTGATTTTAATAGACAATTTCTGGCCATTAACATTACTGATTTTATTAACTACTGGCTCAAAATGACAATTTAGATCAATATCAATTATCAATAATTTAGATAAACAATTATTGGTCATCACCGATACTTATTTAGATAAACAATTATTGTTTGTCATTGATACTGATTTTGATAAACAATTATTGCCCGGGGCGGGCACAGCAAGAAGGTCACTGGTTTAAGTTTTGGCTGGGTCAGTTGGAATTTCTGTGTGGAGTTTGCATGTTCTCCACGTGGGTTTCCTCCGGGTTCTCCGGTTTCCCCCACTGTCCAAAGATATGCGCTATAGGTGAATTGGGTAATCTAAATAGTCCGTAGTGTATGTGTGTGAATGAGAGTGTATGGGTGTGTCCCGGTGATGGGTGGCGGCTGGAAGGGCATCCACTGCGTAAAACATATGCTGGATAAGTTGGCGGTTCATTCTGCTGTGGCGACCCCAGATTAATAAAGGGACTAAGCTGAAAAGAAAATGAATGAATGAATGAATGAATGTCCGGTACCAATACTAGTTTCAATACAAAACTACTGACTGATACTAGCACTGATTTGAATAAATGACAACTAGCTGATACCAATTTAGATTTTAATAAGCAACTATTGACCAATCCAATACAGTTTTTAATAAACAACTATTAATTACCAATACAATTACTGGTCTTAATTCACAACTAAATGCTGATTCTGATATTCATAAAAAAATTAAAAAAATTAAAAACTATTGGCCAATGCTGAAACTGTGATCGAACTACTGACCAATTCCATTACCGATATTTGTCACTTGCCTACTTATTAAAAATACGTTATTACAAAGAACATTACACTGTTCTGGTCATGTTTTAAATGAGCAAAGTTCAAAACATTGATGCCAAAATTACATCAGAACTGGTTCTCTGAACATTTCCTATAGGGTTTTATAATGGGGTTTGAGAACAATACATGTTAGATAAACTTAACAAAACACATTGTTAATTCACCCAGACAAGAAACCAATTACTTGCTTGTTTAAAAAAAAAAAGATGATTCAAAATTGTCTTCTGCGATCAACGGTAAGCCACAGATGCTGTTGATAAAGATTCTTTTTAACCCTGGTGTATACCTTCAATACAAGTAAACCACACAGAAAGCTCAACAGCTGAAAGGGCTTGTGACAAATGAAAAGAGATTGCAGTAAGCGCCGATAGGACATCTGGAAAGAAAATTCCTGAGCTTCAGATTCTGACAAAACACACTGTTGACAAGAGCGACACCTGAGCGAGCGAGGATTTCACTGTTTGCACTTTATCATGCAATGGAAGCAATCCAACAATTGTCAGGCTGACATTTCACAAGGACAGGGTTGAAAAAGCCATTGGAAAAAAAAAAAGCCCAAAGCACAGTTTCCACCGATTCACCCTATTATGTGTGAGGGGAAAGCTCGGTGTTAATGGGAAACACTCTGTGATTCTATGTGAATGTGTCTTTTTTCAGACGTGGAATGGACTCAGTAAGCAGCTTCTGTGAGAGCGGTAGTGCCCATTAAGCCAGCAAGGCTAGAAACTGTGAAAGCCGGAGGGATGGCCACGGCAATTCAGTCTGCTTGTCTCAGAGGAAACACTTCTGTCAGTTATGCTTGGCCAAAGCACAACACACTGAAAAAAAAGCTTCATTCTCCAAGAGCTTCTCTCCCAACCCTAGATTTACCATTACATCTGAAAAAAAACTTTTTGTGGAACGATTTTTCTTATTCACCTACACAAGATTTCACCCAAGAATCTAGCAATACCATTGCAACAAACTAGAACACCTAGCAACTGCGGTGAAACATGCTAAAAATTCAGCACACCTTAGCAACCACATGGCAATGCCTCGATTCCAACACAGTTTTCATTGGACCACCAAAACTGGCTGGCATGCAAAGCAACCAATCACATTTTGTTCTATTCAGCATCATCAATAAAAAGTTAATGCTGGAAACTGTCTGTATTGCTGCATGTCAACAAATGAAATGGATGACAGCCGGCTGAAACGAGAATGTACGTTCTCCGCCTGCAGGATGTCATTCCAGAAAGGGAAACTGGAACTAGTGCAGCAAAGATATGCTAATATGTCTGATAATCCTTGTTGTTGCAAATATTTTTTAAAAATGCAACAAAATGACAGCTGGCTTCTTTGTATTCCCTCTTGATTTGTGTTTTTTGCATTGTTTTGTTAAGTCAGTTTTTGTTGTCGTGCTCTGATTCATGGCAGAACAACCAATCAGAGTCTATTCTACAAGGAATTGGGCAAACTCCCTCCGACGTGAGCCCAATAAGAGGCAATGTGTGGAACACACCAAACAAACTAGCCTGACAGACACAAGGTAAAGGACAAATGCATAGAACCAATACCAATAATTGTAAACTCCTGCCTGCCTGACTTGCTGGAATGTTCCACTATTTTGAAATATTTTATAGCTTTTTATTCTTTTTTACTTCATCTATGTTAAGCTGCATTGACACAGTCTACATTGTAAAAAGCACAATATAGAAATAAAAATGAATTGAGTTGTGACAACTGCTTTATTTGTTGGTAAAATGCTAAAGAATGTATCCCGTCCGCAGAAATGAAAATCTTGTAAAAGGCAACCAATCAGATGACAGCTTTTAAACTTCTTTCTTATTTTGTGTGCATTACACATCAGACATTCAGCCGGATGTCTGAGGGTGAAAAACAGTACACGTAATTTCTTCCAAAAATGTCAATCTGGTTTTCGATTGCCTTCTCATACATAAGCTTTTACTGGTGTGGTTGTTGTTTCTAAGTGCAGCTCAAGTATTTTGCTTATTTTCATTTTGCTAGAAGCGTGTTTTATGCTGAAGCATGTCTAAGGTGCATGAAGAGATGTTGAAGTTGTTTCCACTTCACACAGAGACATTCCTAAAGATAGTTTGCCTAAAAAGAGAAGTTTTTGCACTGACTTTTATCCAACTTTGTAGAACTGACTTCTATAAATGAATCTTTTTCTCCATATGTTGAAAGAGAATGGCAATAATGGTTAAATTTAAAAAAATTCTGTCAATGGCGGTCAAGCATTGCATCACAAAATTCTGACAGTAGTAGGGTAGCATTGTCTTTAATGATGATATCCAAATATAACTTTGTTGATATCCAAATTTTACGTTTTGGCAATCAAGATGCTCCTTTGAGTAAAACAGTTCAGCATTTAACAAGGCACATATAAAAGCCCTAAACCAAAAGATATAAAATCTTTTCATTGGTGCTCTATGGAAGAACAACCATAACACAGGTTTGAAATATCATGAGGGTAAGTAAATAAAAGACAGAACTCTCATATTGGGAAGGTCAGTCCCTAAAAGGACAAGGTACAAACCAACAACAGCCTGGCCAATATAGGCTATGTACTGTATAATCTTATGGAATATTAAAGTTTCAGGACATTGTTGCCATCCAAGAGATGGAGTCCCATGAATTCGAAAGGTACTCCAGGGCTTTTGATGCTGTAACAATACGATCTGTCACATAACATGCCCAAAACACCCCCCCAAAGACAATTGTCTTTTCAAAGCCATGACAGTGCAATTGTTCCCGCTTTTTCCTCTTTCATTTTGACGTCTTTATTAACCTGACCGCTCATCTGAATCACCCTTTCATCTACAAAGCAGTAAATTAATTGGCATTGTCCTTGCACAACCCATTAGGACATTCTTAAATTCACAAAAAAAAAAGAATTGACCGACTAAGCCACGACACGAACTTGTTAACAACGAACATGATAAAACATACAATGTGAGAGGTTAGGAGAAACAGTTTGGACAACATAATTTATCGCTCCCCTTTAAAAAACACACAAAGTTAACTTTCTTTCTGCCACTGTAACTCTTTCTCTTAATATTTATTCTCATTCTTATCTCATTCTGAACAGTGCTTTCACAACAACTGTGGGAGTACTTTAATTTAATGATCGAGCCCCTTTTGAGAGCACACTGCTTTGTTTGTGCTATCCCGGTACGACGTTTTAACCCAGATGAGTATTTCTGCCACAGATTTTCCAGTCATGTGTACAGTCTGCTTACCCCTAATCAAAAGAACCCTCTGGAAAAAAAAAAAAAATGTTCTCATAGCCCGAGGGTAGATTTATTTAGCCTTTAATGGCGTGAAAGAGACACACTATGAATCTCTGTGGTTTGTATGAGGCCTAAATTGTGTCTCCAAAGGACAACTCTTCATCTCAAAGACAACAGAATGAGTCTTGAGCTTTAATGAGTGCGCCGGTTTGAATTGGCTTTAACTCGACCCTAGTGTCAAGATTATTTGTCCATTCCACTGAACAATAATGCTTTCAACCCTGGTCCTCTATCATAGTAATGAGTCTGTAGATCCAAGAATACTTGTGAGCATTGGCCTTGAGAAGGAGAAGTTATCTGCAAAAGTAGAAGGCGGGGAAAAAAGAGACGATCCACCACAGTACTACAGAGCGTTTCAAGTCTTTCATAACCATAAGTGACGATGTGTATCGAAAGCAGAGAGAAGATACTGTGTGTACGGCGA